>JAUMHG010000045.1:901422-928575 GCA_032359395.1 Enteromius anoplus | reverse complement strand
CAAAAATAAACAATATTTTGTTGCTTAAGCTTATGTATTCAGTCATTATTCAATGGTATACTAAAAATTCATATGAAAAAAACTTACTTCTCACTGTTCTCAGGTCAAATATTAATATGCGATTAAAATGAAATCATTTCGATTAATTAATTACAAAGCCTCTAATTAATTAGATAAATTTTTTTAATCGAGTCCGGGCCCTAGAAAAAATATATATGTTTTGTGTACAAAACATATACATCTATAAAAATATTTAAACGGTTATTTTATCCAAAAATGACAATTCTGTCATAAATTACTCACCCTCATGTCGTTCCAAACCCATAAGACCTCCGTTCATCTTCTGAACACAAATGAAGATATTTTTTATGTCAAATATGTTATAGCTTGCGTAATCGCTGCGTTACATTGGCGGAAAACGTCACAGGAGAAGAGTAAATGATGTTATTTTAGTTTTATTTGAGCAAAAAGCATCCTGTAGCATCCACTGATGTCACATGAACTGTTGTTTTTACTACGTTTCTGGATCTGGGATCATTTCAGTTGTGTGGCAGTTTATGGAGGGACAGCTTGCTCTCTGATATCATCACAAATATCTTCATTTATGTTCTGTAGATGAACGAAGGTCTTATGGGTTTGGAACGACATGAAGTTGAGTTATTAATAACAGAGTTTTCATTTTTGGGTGAACTAACTTTTAATATATTTCTAAAAATTAAATACATTTTGTAACCAAAATATAGCTTATATATATTATTATTATTATCATGATAAATGTACTTATTTAATTTTTTTCTGAATGTAAAATTCTAAAATTTACAGGGATTATTCCACCACTAGATTCTGGCATCATCTTTATAATGTATAGAAGCATTTTAGCCAATATCCCAGTCATCTGTCGGACCAGATGCTGTAGATGTTAAACATTAATACTGTCCAATCGTGAGAGCATGGCTTGTTAAACACACAGCTCCATTAATGCAGCTAATGGAGGTGAGGAGATCTGCATGAAGTCAAACCAAATATAAGTTCTGCCTCAGGACTTCCTCACAACTCTGAAGAGTTCATTCATAACAAGTCGACTCCTCTAAAGTGCTTAAGATGTTTGTTTTTTTTATGCTTCATAACCCTTAATAGACATTATTCTGCAAGCATTTTTAGGATTTCGGCATTTCAGTTTGTTTTGAAGACCGATCTTACTCTGATGGATGCTGAGAGATGTGAGGTTAGTGTGTTGACGCAAGTCTGTTTGATGTCTCTCAGGACCGAGCTTTATTGTCTCTGTGACAGATTCCTGACAGTGGAGGAATGCTGAGGAATATCTGACGTGGGTTTGGTGGCCCTCGTAAACACCCGAGTGCTGTGAGAGCGAATAAAAGCGTGCATGAACACTGAACAGGAACAGACTGGTCCACATGTTGTGTGTTACCTGACGCACGCACATTTCATGAATGTGTTTCGTCTTGAGGAAAACCACATGTTCCTCCTCCAGTTCCTCTCTGTCCTCCTACATTAATCTCCAGACGGGTCTAACGTTAATTAGAACTCAGAAGAGCTGCTTCTTCTGTGAATGCGTGAGGAGGTGCGTCGCTGTGGCTCTTCAACATGATTCAAAAGGAGTAGTTCACCCAAAAATGCATATTTGACTTTGTTTCTCCATCCGATTTGGAGAAATGTAGCATTGCATCAGTGTCTCAGCAATGGATGCTCTGCTGTGAATGTGTGCCGTCAGAATGAGAGCTGATTAAAACATCACAATAATCCACATCCAGTCCAGCAATTGATGTCTTCAGAAGACAAAAGATACAAATCCAACATTCAGACGCGTGGAGTGCATGTGGCAAGAAGAATCATGCTATTATTCTTGCAGCGATCCATCAAAAAATAAATAAGTTACAATGCTTAAAGATTGAAGACGTTAATGCAACCCAATGTTATGAAAAGAGTTGGCTCCAGTATTTTTTAAAGAAGCAACCGTGTCTGACTCTGAACAATCCAGATTAACATGGAGATAATACTACAGTTAACACATTGTTGGTAAGCAGGTCACCTGATCAGAACGCTTGTGACCTTTGGTGACCATGGGTTGCATGAATAAGATTAAAATGCTGTCGGGCCCTTTGGACCACCGGTGACGGTGCGAGCGAGGGAAGGGTTGTCTGGGAACGGGATGCAAGGCATATCTGCAGAACTAATGCAGGGGAATGTGGGGAATTTGACAGGCCCTTTGTATGGAGGTGTGTGTTTGCGTTCATTGTTGAGATGTGTCACTCTGGTGTGGAAGAATAGAAGAATGAGAACGAACGAGCCGTGAGGTCACAGAAAGAACGTCATGAATGAAATAAAGCATGACTTCGCTTTTGCTTTGTCAAACCGATGCTTTGTATAAACGTCCCATCTAGGTTTGGCAAGTGAGTCATCATCACCATCAAATGGGTTTGATAAACAGATTCTGTATAATCAAAATAATTACATAATATGTTTCAGGGATGGATTTTAATGAGGGTTTGGCCCTGAGGGTCAAACAGGTCTGTAAACAGCAATAAAAACCAGATTTCTATTCAGCGAATGGTGTGCATCATTCCGGAACAAACACTCATGCATTGGTTTATTATAGTTGTGAATTAATTGTTTTGAGTTTATTTTAGTTTTATTTGCTCTTTTGAGTGTTGCATGTGTGCGCTTGAGGTTTAATATGTTTAATATGGGTGCAGTATTTCATGCATCAGTGCTTTGATATGGTTTCCAGCTGCAGTCTGCGTGTGCTCTGAGAGATCTGTGTGTGAGAGAGGTGTACATGCACACATACAGTACCTGATTGCATGCATGCACGCCAGCTGTGTGGATAACGTGAGCAAATGTTACATATACAAGAGGCTAATCCTAAAGATTTACTCAAAAGCGCAAGAGGGATGTCACATTACACCACAAACATGCAACAAGTGCATTACGCTACACCATGCTTTTCGGGAACATTCTGTACAGTAGCCATCTTCTGGTTGGTGAGAAGCTGCTTTGAAAGCTTTAACTTGACGTGTAGAAGCAGTACCCAGTAAACCAAATACCCTAAATGTCTTGAATACAGGATCACAAGCACTCAGACCCTTTAGGATGCGATGCAGAAGTTTACAAATATTTTGGAGTGTGTAGCCCACGTGAAACTGTTGGGGATCTGGGTTCCTCTGAAGCCCACATGAGAGAGCAGCTGTGTTATTGAGATCCAGACTCAGTGGCGTTTGCTTTCTTCTCTGTTTGTGTGTAGTTGGAGGGTGTGTATGATGTCACAGAATACAGCTGCGTGATGGCAAACTCTTTAACACGATCGGTGTTCATGCATTCTTAACCTGCACTCACAAATAAATGAATAGTTAAAAATGATTAATCATTAATTTATTAACTTTTGAGTTGCAAACATTTATTTTTGTTCTGCTGACAATAATGTTGATCAAACTTAATATTTTGTGTAATTCAAACTGAAATTATAACTTACTAAAATTGTCTTTATGACTTTGGAACTGGGCAATGGATTTGTAGTTCTGAATGTTGAAATTAAGCGTTTACTGCTGTCATGTTTGACATGAACAAAAGTTTATTTTGAAGTTTATATCATCATGCTGAAGAATGGAGCTCTTAATTGGCATCTTATTGTCCTATAAAATAAAAATGGAATAATGTTTTCAAATATTAGGAAACATTTAACAGTACATTTACAAACTTGTTTCGTTAAAAAAACTCAATTCTACTTTGAAATGTGCGTTCCATGGCAGAACGTGTTTTTGTTTTGGTCTGTGTGACTCCACCCACTGCCAATTTGGCCAATAGTATTTCTACACCCTGGGTTGCCAGATAGCAGAAAACAAAGCATATTGCAGCGCTGATAAAAAAATCTACTTACAGTATAAGGCTTGTGCATGTTTCTTTTTATGCACTTGTATCACTCTTGATGCATGAGAATTGTTTTTGCGTGTGCGTTTGAATCGCTGTTTTCCATGAAATCTATTTATATCCTTAGACCAACAAATCTGCCAGAAGCAGAATTTACTGCTCCGAGGGTCAAACCGGCTTGTAAACAGCAATAAAACCCAGATTTACAGCGTTTTAAGGTCTTAAACGGCTCACTTCACTCAAGAAGAGTTAATGCATGTGAATGATTTTTATGTTTGAATTAAAGTCTCTTGTTTTGCTCTCAGCAGCTATAGACTGTGAGGTCCGGCAGTGGGGCCCCTGGTCTTCGTGTTCGTCTATCTGTGGGGCAGGGAGTACAGAGCGGAGCCGACAGGTAGCCACGCCCCCTCGCAACGGAGGCACGCCCTGTCCCGACCTCAAACAGCGCCGTGGGTGTCTCGCACACACCGAGACCTGCAGTGCAGCTAAAGGTAATATATTGTTAAATCTTGCTGTCTACAAAGGCAGCACACTTCTAAGGCAGCATTGACATTGCATTGACAGCATGCATATAATCTCTTAAAATGCTGTCTGTGTAGGAATCTTGCTTGGTTTTTAGTGTGTGTGCATGTGAATTTCCACATCAGTATCTTATTATAAATCAGTCCACCATCAGATGCTTGAAGAGATTTATTTTACTATCACTTTATCTGAGATATCATAGTAAGACATTTGAGCACACACAAGACTGCAAATATTTCTTGTTAACTGATACGAGTCCATTTTTGTTTTGTATTTTTGCACCATTATTAGTCACATTATTACTATTTCATGTCTTTGTAGATCATGTTAATAGCATTGCATTGTACCATAAACAAATATGCCATAAACGTGTCTCTCAAGTTTGACCATTTCCGGCACTGATCGATTGATTAAATACATAAATAAAAGCGCAATTCTGAGAAATAAATTCATTTTTGAGCGGGTTTATCTCACAATTGTGACATTTAGTTAGAATTGTAAAAAGTTTATATCTAATATACTGTACATTTACTGTAAATGCAACTGTAAGAGGTTTGTGTGTGTTTTTCGTCTCTGGAGGAGTTTAATTTGCTCTCTTTCATTATGTTGATCTCTTCCTCCTCTTCAGAGGTGGCCAAAATCCTGCCTGACTTATTTAAGCGGAACTTTAAGGACCCTTGGAGACGGCCGCACATGCTTATGAAGGAGGAAAAAAAGAGGTGAGAGTGGCAGGATGTTCTAGAAAGCAGGACGAACACAGCTGCAAACTGCTTTAAAAAAAAAAAAAAAACCTACATCAACATTACAACACATCGGTTGTAATGAGTCTAAATATTCAATTCTAATTTATTTGTATAGCGCTTTTCATGATACATATCATTGCAAAGCAGCTTTACAAAGTAAAGCTAATGTTTTACAGTATATGTAGTAGTAGTTTGTACATGTAAATATGGAAATAAAATATCAAATATAAAACCGTTTATTAGTATTGTATTGTATTAGTGTGGAGCACCGGATTCTAGTGATATGTCTCAACAAGTTATATAAACTATTACACACCTCTGGTATTAGTACTACAGGTAAGTTTGTGAATCTAGATGCTGAAGAAACGTGAACTATACGCCGATTAGCACTCTTTTTTTTTTTTTTTTTTTGTCTGTCATCTAGCGATATCCTCAGTACGCTCACTTGTCTGTTTCAACCATCGTACACAGACACTCGTAACAAACGGCTTCCCTTCCGAATGTAAACAGAGTTGCCAGCGAGACACTTTTCTATAAAACTCGCATTAACAATACTCAAAATAGACAGCAAATTGAATCAGAAGATGAATTCTTGATGAAGCAAGTTTCAGACACTAACAATCAAACATCAAACAAACTCGCTTCCTATCTCTCTCTTCTCTCCTTCTCATTTCATTCCATGGTTCTTCCCTTATATATATATGATCTTAATCCACCGATCAGAATACACCAAACAGTTAAAGGGGTTGGTCCATAACTTTTACAAACCAATCAAAACAATCTTGTTCATTCCCTTATTATATATTATATATTGCATGATTCACTATATAGAAAATAGTAAATGTTTTGTATTGGTGGATGATAAAGACTAAATGTTGAATACATATCCTTTCTACATATTAATTTAGTTTAAAGCACATTACTTTATTGATAACTAGACCTAAGACTAAGATATTCAAACTAATAGCCGTAAAACTGGAGTAGTCCACAACTTAATTTAAATGATTTTACAAACCTGTCCCTAAATCTCTTTATATCCCTTCTTAAACCTCTAAACCCGAGGCCAGGAAATCAGATTATTGTGTGTGTGAGAGAATGAACGTGAATTGAAAACGTGTGTGTCGGATAATGAGGAGTTAAATTGGACAGCAGGAGTTAAACAGCAGGTGCAGGTTCAAATGAACGGCATTTAAACGACTGCGAGGATCCTTCCAAACCACACACACAGGAAATCCCAGAGCAAACCCTTTCATTAATCACAGGTGTAGAGTTTCAGCGTGATAGATGTGTGTGTGAGAGACCAGAACGACATGCAGACCACGGAGGAGGAAAGGACGCCACACAGGCATAACACATCAAACTAATGAAATCCAGCGTGGGAAGACTGACCTTTAACTTTATACAGCCTGCAGAACGTCCTAGTGGAAATAAAAACACAATTCAGTGTTCATTCATCAGCAGACAGGCTTCACGCACATCATTGCTTGTACCACGAGTGGCCAGTTTGCAACATTTTCAGTGAATAATGCTTCATATTTAGTCTGTTCTGAGTTGTGTGTGTCTGTCTGCAGTTACTGTGTGCAGATGCGTGTGAAGCAGGCGAGCGGTGCCTGTAAGGTCAGACCGTGGAGCGCCGGCTTGGTTCATGAACGATCCGTATGCGTTGAATGTCAGAGTGATGCCATGACGACCAAAAACCGCTGTCGTGGCGACGGGCTGCAGAACATCAGGTTCGTGTCTCGCATATGCATAAGTTTGAAAACATTCCTAACAATGAAAAAACCTCCAGCTTGTCTTAAATGCCCAAAGGTAAGCTGTTTCATGAATTTATTGGTGTTTTTCAAATAAGCTTTAAAAAAAAAAAAAGGCTGCTAAATCTAGAGACAAGATATAATAACGTTTTTAATAATTTATTATTATAAAAACATGCCTAATTAATAATACTTATAAGTTTTAACAAAAAAAAAAAAAAAAAAAAGTTTTGAAACCCTTTGAAATCTGTTTTATCTTGATATTCTAATTATTTATAATATATTTAAACCAAATTCTGTGTTTTTCATTTGATTTTTTTTCTCGTTTAGGTACACGTTTATAATCAAAAGCATGTCTAATGTATATAATTCATAAAAACAACCAAATTCATTCATTTGTTTACCGTAATAATGCCTATAAAAATGTTTTCCCTTTAGAAATGTGAATACAGTGTTGTGTATTTTCTGGTAATAGAATGAAGGCATAAAACAGTAGTTTTAACCAAATTTTTATTGAACAACTTACTTAATTGATTTTTATTTATTTTTGTTTTGCAAACTAAATGCTACACAACTGATTTACTGTTAAAACATTTTTTTAATTTTTGCTGTGAAGTCCTTCAAGCTTTTGGGTGTTTATGATATGACAGTAGTTTTTCTCAGTCGAAACCATAAAACATTATTGAAGTGACTTTAGGAACTGCACTTTTTATCTTAACATCTAAGCTTTTTGACACCAGTATCTCTTCCACTAGAACCTTCTGGTCCGCCGCATCAGCTCCGGGTTGCTCCGGGTCGTGGGTTCGAGAGTCGTTCACCGAGGACTGCCGGTGTCCGGCTTACTCCATGATTTTCGTCTGAACCAAAACACACTTTAAAGCTCATTTCGAGAAACAAGGTTGCTTAAATGATTCCACAGGAGTCCTGGAGAGCCTCCTACATCTGAAGCCAAATTCTCTCCATCAAAAGTTAAGCAATCTGTCACCTTCCTGTGCCTCCACCAAAACCAGCTCTCAACCCTGTTCTTCTGAAGCTCTGCTATCTACCTCCAAAATGCACCTGCACCCGTTTCTGATGCCTTAGATTATAGGTTTCACTCTGTCCTGTTTTTCTACTCTCTTCCGATTCACACGTACTGTATTTATATATGTTTGAATGTACTTCTCTGTGTGTGTTTGTGTGTGTGTAACGTTTGAGTCTCTGAAAGACAAGCTAATGTATATGAATGTTTCCAGTTGATAGTATTTCATTGCCTTGAGAAAATCCCTTCTTTGTTTATTTTCAAGAGTCCTGATCTGTGCAAAACACTGCAGTGCCTTATGAACGCCACTTTCACACAGTTGACAAAAGTTGCTTTGACATCAGGGTTCGATTTGAAATTCGCACTGTGCGAAGGTTCTAGATTGCAATTCCATTGTATTTTTGTCTTTAAGTAATATTTCAATAGTTTTATTGATGCTTTTGTATGACCCCCCCCCCTTGTTATTTGCATCCATCACACATTAAACAGTCATTTCTGTCAGTTAATTTTCTTTCATTGCTTGCTTTTCAGCATCCTAATTGACATTTCAGTGTGATTCTGATGCTCACCCTGCAAGAGCGTCTTCAGTAACGTAGTCAGTGGCGTCACCGAGCTCTAGCGGGTATTTAGCGTGCATGTGCTCATTACAGATCAAAGGGCTTGTCTTGCTTACACGCACCCGTCTGCACACATACTATGCTCACTGTGTATATTTTGTGGCATTTTTTGCATGCTTGCTCGGCAGCATGCGAAGTACAGTATACTTAGGAATCAGGTAATGATGTGTTGATGTTCAGTTTGTAGGAAGGAATGAACAACCGAGACACTTACTCCAAACAGCACGTTCTGCACTGCTTTAACCATCTACTTTAAACTTGACTTTTGTGAAAACTAAACTAATTTTATACAAAAATATCAATGTATGGTTATCTTTACAAAATTGTGTTTTAAATGTGTATTTATACCTTTATATATACTATATGCTATATAGTGTTTTGAACATGCTGAGTAAAATGGCGTAATATGCATAATGAACCACATGCTACTTTTCACTTTAACGGACTGAACTAAAAATATCCTTGTTAAGTTTTAGTAAAAAAATAAAATAAATTCCTATGTATGCTGTCTTCACCAATATATTGTTAGTTTTTTGTGTTTGTGTTTGTATCTACACACACACTACTGTATATTTTATAGTATTTTTTTTTCTAAAATACCAGAAACAGTAATATTGTGGAATATCTGTCAAATTTGGATATGTTTTTAAATTAAATGTATTCGTGTGATCCAAGCTGAATTTTCAGCATCATTACTAGTCTTGATTTTTACCAATGCGCTTTAGAAATCATACTAATATGCTCAAGAAATAATTCTGTATAATATTTTAGAACTAGTATGCATACTGACTGAACGTACTAAAAGCTAGAATGTAGTTACTCACAGTGTGTGTCAGAACTGTGGTCCAGTAGGTCCGTGTCAAGAAAAGATCCCCTTTCTCCAACTTCCTGTCTGCTCTGTACTGTCAACATACAATAAAAATGGCAAACGCCCTTCAATAATAGAGTGACATCACTGAAAAGACAACAGATGAGCTCAGTGATTGTCTCACCAGTGATGTCATGGTTAATTTCTCTACTGAAGGGCTTTCTAATGAAGTCTGTGATGGTTAAATACAGATAAAAGTGTTGCCTTTCAGAATCAAGGCTAACCAAATCACGTGGGATTTTCTTTTGTAACTGTGAAGGGTGTAGGATCATTTTCTAAGGTGGTAGGCTTCAGTTTAAAAGTGCAAGGGGTTCGATGTGATATATATATGTAAAAGGTTTGGTATCGTTTTATTCAGTGAAATGAGACTCTGGGTAACCGATGGGGAAACATGTCATCTCTGGCCCACTGCTTTATGGCTGCTGACAGCAGTGGATTCTGGGATTAGGGGGTGAAAAGAAAGGCATTCCAGCCTGTCTGCTAAACACGAGAGGAAACTGTCCAAAATCAAAGCGAAAATGACCAATGAATAACTAATGAGACCGAGAAGAATGATCTTTTTCATCTGCAGTGCTATTTCAACTCTTGAAAAGCCATACGGCGAAATAAATAAATAAAATAATTCTGGCCAAAATATGTTTTGTAATCTTACAGGAGCCCAAACAGGAGGGGAGGGTAAATATAAAATAGAAATATATATATACAGATGTAATTACATGTGTTTTTAAAAATAATTACAATGTAAAAACATGTACACAATAAGTGCATTGCACCAAATTACTAATTTATTAACTTAATTTATTTTTAAGACAACAATATATTTTCCCAAATATATTTTTATATTAATTATTTAAACTTAGTTCAAATGTAAACTTTAAATCTTTTGAACTTGGTATTATGAGCACTTACTGCGTCTGTTGTAAAGTCGCTTGGGATAAAAGGATCTGCTAAATGAATAAATGTAAATGTAATAAATTATATATATATATATTTTAACATGATTAGTTCACCTAAAACGTGTAATTCTGCCGTCAGATACTCACTCCAAATTTGAATACATTTATTTATTTATTTTGCTGAACACAAAAAAAATGATAATGGTAATGTTGGTAACCAAACCGTTGCTGGCCGCCATTGCTAAGTTAATGGTTTCCAGCAACTGTTTGGTTACAAACATATCATCTGTGTTCAACAACACAAATAAACATCTACACAGGTTTGGAACAACATTAGGGTAAGTAAATGATGGCAGGGTTTTATTAATTTTTGGGCGAACTAGTCTTTTATCCTAAGAAGACTGGGCGTCGCCGCTGCGGTTCCAGTGACCGATAAACTTCCCGCTCGTGTGTATTTTTTCTTTCAGGAGCAGACTGCAAACATTCTTCCCTCAACCCCAAACCTCGGGTTACAAGTAATACTGCGACTTAACGAGTGAACTGATTACATAATAAACCACAAAACTCACCTGAGTGAAACCAGTCCCGCGCAAACCAGCTGCTCGCGCGAGCCGTTAATGAGGGCCTTGTGACGCGCGCGCAGGTGTGCAGGGAGAAAGAATGATAATGAATGTGCGCGACTCTTTCGCTCTTTCATCAGACGTTTTAGATGTTTGTGGGACTGCTTATTTGTCTTCTCGTGGGAAAGTGAATACAGAACTTTAAGGTGTTGTATATTGCCATCTAGTGGACTGATCTTGCAAGTACAACTTACAAAACATACTGTTAATGTAGATTAATCTGCAGGCCAGGGGTGAGAGAAAGGGCCTGTGATTATTTTTATGCCCTGCATGCATCAACAAATGCATTTCAAAATAATTTATATATTAGAACCTGCACCTCTTAGAGTGTTTACTACAATGTTATTCACTCAAGAACCATCCTTTAGGCTTTAGACAATCATAAAAACTGCTTCAGTTATTCGTTACTGTAGCCTACTGTATAACATATCGTTGCAATACCGATTTTGCAAAATTAGATTATTTGCTACTGAGCACGATCACTGAAGCAAATAATAACCTATAGATATTCAATAATAATAAAAACAAGATGCAGTCTATGTACACACACTCATTTAGAGCGGT
Source organism: Enteromius anoplus (assembly GCA_032359395.1). Taxonomy (NCBI): domain Eukaryota; kingdom Metazoa; phylum Chordata; class Actinopteri; order Cypriniformes; family Cyprinidae; genus Enteromius; species Enteromius anoplus. Next base: position 917,088 of record JAUMHG010000045.1, on the reverse strand, counting down.
TATGTTAATGGTTTGGTTAGCATGGTCTGTGGCAGGCTTTTTTTTTTCGTGTCAGGGCAACAAATCAGTAAACAGGAAACGTTTGTTGAAACATTACACGATGTATGTTCAAAAACTTGCTCCATTGTACATAACCTTTTCTATTATGTGTATACGGTTATTTCATAGGTACTAAAGTGAAACGGTCTAAATGAAAACATTACATTTTATTTGTGTTCACACACACACGTCACATTCAGCTTTAATAGGAGTATGACATTTGATTTCCAGATGCAGAAACAACAGTGAAAGGTTCACAGATTTTCATTCTGGTATTTCATACAAAGTCACCCTAATATATACCTAAAAAAAACGGGGAAAAAAAACAAATTCGTCCTTGGGTTAGTGGATATTTTGTGCATCAACAATAGTGACCCATCTATAGACTGTGGTGAAATGCAACGACAGTGCCACGAGAACCAGTCAACATCTGAAATCAGTGAACTTTAAGGCAGCTCAATATGTTTCTGATAAACACGGTACTCTAATATACTCTAATATACTCTGTACATAAAAGGATACACCGTTAGAAAAGTGTTCTCTCGTTTCTAAACTAGGTCATATTACAGTTGTGTTCAGTTAAGGAGTGCAAGGTATTTGGTGATTCGGAAAGCATTGACTGAAATGTCTCTTACAGGGAACATTTTCATCTCTGAGCTTATGTACAAACCAGTTCAAATGAGTGATGATTAAATGAAGGCAGAATTAAAATGAGTGCTCAACTTCTCAATAAACCAAACCCTGTGTTTCTCTTAATCTGTTCTCAAATGCTTAACAAGCACACACTTCCCTGAAATGTTTGGAAGCAGGTGTTTTGGATCACCTTAGCCACACCTCCAGGAAATGACATCCGACTGGAAGTCTATTTGAGGTTTTTGAGCTGCCGGTTGGTGGAACTGATCTTGCCGTCCATCGTGTCGACTTTATTGAGCAAAGCGTCCAGAGAAACATCCTGGTCGTCGATCTCGGACTGCAGCCCCAGACCCAGGTTCTTCAGACGACCCAAACCCAGCGACATTTCATCTGCAGGACACAAACACACACTCAGATCCACCGTGATACCACTGAGGTGCGAGGAAAATAAACATTCTGTGTTTCTCACCGAGGTTACTGTCCAGCTGCTGATGGGCGGCCCGTAGATGTTTATTCTTAGAATACCCGTTCTGATCGGACGGGCCGTTATCCAGCGATGCAGTCGCTCCGAATCCTGTTCAAATGAACATTAGTGACTCTGATAAGCAGACAAATGCTAATAATAAACCTTTGAGAATCATTTATTTTGAACTAGTTGTTCAAAGCATGTATCAAACTGCCACAGTCACAACGGTTTTGAAACATTTCAGTAAATAATAATATTGTAATGCTTCACTGCTAAGAAGTAATGACCCCTGTGAACCCATGAACCAGTGTCTTTACAGTCTAAATAGTATTTTTTTTTATAAATATAGACATTTTAATAATGCATTTGTATGATTCAAAGTTTTATTTTTAATTAATAGTGTCTTGTTGGGCTGATTAGCCATAAAATAACACATTTGTGTTTTTATTGACATGCCAGAATCTATGGCTTTTATGGCATGTGTTTGAAAATAAATAAATAGTATTAACATACCGTAAAAAAAACCAAAAAAAAAAACTCATAACCAACTCACATAAATGTATATGGTTTTTCCATTTTAATATTAGTTTAAAAAGGTTAAGATTATTCCTGGTGAAATGATTTCATATTTCATCCATCAGAGAACTTTCTGAGTAAAAACATTGCACAAGCAAAAAAAAACAAAAAAAAAACATTACACACACACTTTATATTGAATGGTATCAGATGATTTGTTAATTGCATTTAATAGCTCACACTTAAAAAACAAAGTGCGCTGTGTTTGTAAAATGCAGGTTTTTGTTGCATTCACACTGTTTTGACCGGCGTATGGGGTTTCAGGTGATCTGAAACCATTATGCAAACGGATAGAAATGAGTTCATGTTTCTCTCATCACTAGGTAGGAACACGGATAAACATCCTGGATGTGTAATGTACAGTGTATACAAGTATGCATGAGTTAGGAAGTGCATCATCATGTGTCTGTGTTTACCAGATGTGTCCATTTTCCTGAGGTTGGGATGACTGGCTTGATATTTGTCTTCCTGCTGTTTGCTCTCCGTAAGCGCGTTCTGTAACCTAACATCATCAGACATTCACTAAATCAGTTTTGCTGTTCGATAACATTCAGAAATGTTTTTTTCTAGATATGGCCTGACTTAGACTTACAGTATATTCAAGCTGAAGGGAATCAAAACAGTTTTTTTAATTCATCACAGCCCCATTTAACATTAAATCACATCTAAGTCTTCGCTTTAAATGAGTTCAGTAGGCAAATGTAACTTTTGGAGTTTTTTAAAAGTTTACAGTTCCACAAACGATGGCCTTGAATCAGAACTGAAAGTCGCACACATTTATCAAAAATGCTGACTTGGCAGCTCAAATATCTTAATGTGCTTAAACTGAGATAACTGAGATACTGAACATGGAAGGATATGAAGTATTGTTTTCGGAGAAACTGATCGAACTAAAGCGATCTCATGCTTGAAACAAGAGCAGATATCTGAATAAAGGTAGTTTTTTGGCCATTTAATTTATTATTAAAATGAATTTGGATTCAAATATATAATACAACAATTTCTTCCCTACATTGTTTTTACTTGAAGTCAAAATTAAGTTCTAAATTACTGGGTGAGTGTTTTATCTGACCTGCTGTTGGCCTCGTAGGACACGGGCTGGTCCTTCTGAGCAGGTTTGGGAGGTTCAGGTTTGCCTTTGAAATAGTTGACCATGCCTCCCCACACACTCTTTATGGTGTTTATATGCCTCTGGCTGGTCTTCATGTCCTGCTCCATGTTGTCAATCATCTTCTCTGTCCTCTTTAGAGCCTCACCCTGACGAATCAGCTCCTGCGGAGGACAATACAGCCCTTTCAGCGAAACAGCCAAGGCAGTGCGTTTGTGAGAGACGAAATACTCTAAAGCTCAGTCTCTCACCTCCGCCGTCTCCGCTCCGACTTTCTCCGATTCATAGATGTGTCCGAGCGAGCGGTAGCTGCTGTCCACGGCCGACTGCGCTGTACGCATCACTTCCTGCTGCAGCTGTCTCTGCCGCCGCTCCGCAGGGCTCAGTGAACTCTCCTCTGGATCATCGTCAAAGTTAAAGCCTCTTGGAGGCTTCGAGTCTTCTTCATCATCATCCTCAGCGAAAGGATTGGTGGATTTGGGGTAGGCAGACATCCTGTGCTTATATATTTTATAGGAAATATTAATTCATTTTATATTTGCATCATTTTTATTATAATTATTTTTCTTAAGAACATTAAGAAATATGTATAAAAATAAAAATTAATTTGTATTATGTATACGACTAATTATTAATAATATTACTTTTGGTTAGACTTTAGAATAGGTAACACTTGTTAACTATTAACTATGAATTTTATAATAATAAATTCTTCGGGTAGTTATTAAATTTAGGTATGGTATAGGATTAGGGATGTAGAATAAGACATTAATATGTGCTTAAATACTACTAATAAACGGTTAATATTCTAATAATATACACGCTAATAAGCAACTAATAGGTGAAACAGTAAAATAAAGTGTTATAATAATATTTTTAAATGTTGTATATATTATTTAAACTATATAATAATATAAATATAGTAATATTTTAAATATAGTTTTATATAAATATTCATATGCATATTATATTACTTCTGCTGCTAATATTAATCATAAATAATGTTCATAGGGATGATCTAAAACATCATAAGGATTACATGATAATAAAAGCTTTGAGTTTAAAAGTGATGGCATTGTATGGTAAATGTCTAAAAACCTGGTACTTTCTTTTAGTAGAAGATCTGGATAAATGTGTAATGTCTGTCTTGTACAAACTACTAAGACTGATAAACAATCATCGGAAAACACCTGCAGATATAGAGTAAGCGTATTAAATGTGTAAACGTTTCATAATTCTCCGTCTTATTTAACTAACGTTAATGTTAGCCTAACGTTACACTTAATCTGACCCAAACCTGTGTTTTTCTATATCCGCTAACGTACCCTGCCTGAAAAAGCTTCTAAATACACTTTACATCATCTTCAATAACATTTACTCTCTTTATGTTTGATTAAAATACGATATATTGAACATTTTATCGATAAATCTGTACCTTTGATCGCTGGAGGCTGATGTTTCTCCTGCTATCAGCTGACCCTTACGCCGAAGCAACTTCCGGTGGTGTCAGCATGACGTCAGACAGACTCCTCCTCCCGCGCCTGTTTCTTCCCGTTGTTGATGTTATTGTTTATGACACTTTGTTTTGACATTTAAATGAATGACTTATTTTATATTTATATTAATTATTTCATATTATTATATGAATTATTTTATTATTATTTATATATATATATTTTTTTTATTATTTTCGTTAAATGACAACAATGTACATTACAACTACTATTCATTAACATTGTTAATAATAATTCTTATTAGAATTATTATTTTTAATATACATATTATTTTTAGTAGTAGTTATGGTAGTAGTTGCATTAGTATTAGCATTATTATGCTGTTACTGTTATTAACCATTATTTTATTAATAACCATCATACATATATAAGTATTAATAGTACAGAAATTGCTATATACGTATTCTTTATATTTAATATTATTTGCATAGTTTATAATACTAATATAATTATTAGTTATTATTAATATTGTTAAATAACAACAACAGCAACCGCAGCATATAAATTTAATTTGTATATATATAATTATATAATATAATTATTGTTATATGAATTATCAGTGTTATGGTGATATTGTTATTAATAATTATTTTATAAATTATTAATCATTACACATTATTACATTTTATACTTCTATATAACGCATGAATATTATATAAATCATGCAAAATAAATAAACAAATAAATAAATATATAAAAGTATATATTTTAGCCAATACTCTGTTGATTTTGAAGTCTCTCCTGTTCTCAGTTTAGAGGAGATAACGCGATTTCTTCACTGCCTTTTCTTTTCAGCTGATGACAGCACGTTTTTAAAGCCCCTCTCCATTGTGTTTAAATATTCATCAGCTGTATGAGCCAATAAGATAAACTGCGTTCCGATGATGCTTTAATGCAGACACGCCTCGCGCTCTTCAGCAGCTGGTTTTTGTGCCTTCACACTTTCCGTATTGCGCTCGTGTTTTCTTCACCCAGGCTGCTGCGGCTTGCAAAAATCATTGCGTGTTTTCAACTTTCCGTGTCGCGTCGTGAATCATGGCGACGCGCGACTTCTACTTCAACACGGTTCTGTCGCTCGCGCGCTCCCTGGCCGCGCACCGACCAGCGCCCGCGGAGAAGGTACGCCACGAGCCGTGCGCGCGCTGCACACCACATTCACTGCGCTGCTTCATTGTACTCGACAGGTGTCACAGGCTGCGATGCAACAATTGCAGCCGAGCAGTGTGTTTGTAGTGCTTCCAGCTTTCTGGTGGCTTTTGCAGTCGTGTTTTGGTAATCTATAAACATAACACTGAACCGCACGATTGCCATATTCAGGATATTGGCATGATGCTTAATGCAGATAGTGAGTTTGATGTTCCCTATTGTTAAAGCAAGATACATGCACTTAAGAAGAAGATTGGTTTAAATATAGAAATTCATTAGAACTACAGTGGGCTCTGAAAATTGTTCTTGTTTTCGCTTTGAATTGTTTATTGTTTATGGTTATTTACCCATTACTGCAGTGTTGTTTTTGTATGTTTGAGACTATTATTGTTTTGTTTAATATTTAGAGTTTTTGTAATTTTGTTGTGCACATTTTGTATTCATAGTTTTATCATGTCTATGTTTTTTTATTATGGTTTTAGTTACCTACAATATCCCTTGTTTTTAGGATAAATTCGCTTCATTGTAATACTTTTTCATAAAGCAAGACTTTATGTATGAAATCATTTTGCTTCTCAAGCGAATATATCTTGATTTAAAAATGTTTAGATATTTGCACTGGAAAAAATAAGTAAGAAATACTTTATTTATTTATTTTTCAAAGGCCATATACTTGACCTTGATCTGCATGAGGGGAAAACACTACCATGCTACATTTACTGTTTAAACTGGGCAAATGCATTACACCTTGTTCTAAAACTACTGTTTTGTATATTTTGTAAAATATGTTTGGTATATTAAACGGAAACAAATGCAGCAGTTCAGAGCTGTCACGTGTCCAGAGGCTTTTAAAGAGGGGCTAATCGTGCCAGCTTGTGCCCGCAGCGCCGATGAAAGCCTTTCTTTCTATTCTACACGTTTGTTCTGACGCTATTATAGTGCTCATGCAACAGCAGCAGCAGGTCTATAGACTTCCTTTCGCGCTGTTGTGAAATGCATTGCCTCATCACAGATGCCTTGCGTGACAGATGCATCCTTCTTCTCATGCATTTGTGCACTGCAGGCAAACATCCACGACTGTTTAAAATCTCTGCAAATCATCATGTTGTGGTATTCTCATTATAAGCAGATGATTTCCCCTCACATGCATGCTCTCAAGTCATGCGTGAACCTTTCAACAGGTTGTTCTTGTTCTGCAGATACCAGATAGATCGGTGTTCTTATATCTCTTGAGAGGGAAGTTGAGCTCTTTTTATCTGCAGCGTTGTCGCTGCTCGTGTTCGCTGATAAGAAAAGGAAGTGTGTCTTGATGACAGCTTGTCTCTTTTTTTTTCCCCCAGGTGCAGAAGTTGTTATGCATGTGTCCCTGCGACAGCCGGGGCGTCTTCACTCTGGATGTCCGGCGCAGGGATGCTGTGATCGCGCTGGCTGTGTTTCTGGTCGAGTCTGATTTACAGGTGACTCACTGAGCTTGATTATTAGCATGAGTGTCTTTCACAAGTGCAGCTGTGTTTTGGTGCGTGTTAGATATTTTGAGGACAAAGATGTCCCTGGATGTCAGCTAAATATGACAAAACCTCCCTTTGGGAACGTCCTCAAATAGCTAAGCGTCTGTGCGGTGAAGCTTTCCAGCTGCTGAGCGGGTTTATGAGAGAAAAGCAGCTGAAGCAGATAATGTGATCACAGCCGGATTGAAGCTACGGGCTGGTTAAAGGAATAGTTTAGACTATTAAAATTAAAATGTGCTGATAATGTTCTCATGCCCAGGCCATCCAAGATAAGGATGAGTTTGTTTCTTCGTCAGATTCGGAGAAACGTGTCTCAGTAATACATGCTCTGCAGTGCACTTCATTTACATCTCGGACATGCAATGCGAAATTTTTTTGTATTTTCTGAAACGTCTGATTTTAATATAAATAGATTTAGAATTTGATTTGCATGTATGTTCTGATGTTGACTGTCATCAGAAAGTTTGCAGCACATGGTTCATGTGTGATATTTGTCTTTCTCAGCACAAAGACACTGTGGTAATTTACCTGTTGAGTCTGCTGAAGGGATTACCCAGAGTGCAGTGGGTGGAGGAGAATGCTGGGAGGAAGTGTAAAGGTAATGACTTAGTTTTGTCAAGTACTTGACTGAGTTTGGGGTCAGTAAAAAAAAAAAGTTCTGTTTGTCCAGCCTTGTAATTGTATATAGACCTGCTATAAAACTTTATCTGAACCGTTTCCATATACAGGCATTTAAAAACCAAGCTGATATTTTCTATGCTCACAGAGACTCTCCCGATGGCAGAAAACTTCAGCTTCTGTCTGGTGACGCTCCTGTCTGACGTGGCTCAGAGAGACCCCGAGTCTCGCTTACAGGTCTGGTCTTCACTACATCTCTACCTTTCCGTCTTACCTTTCCTTCACACTCATTTATCCTCTTTCGGTCCAGATTCTGGAGGCTGTGATGGAAGTGATGCAGTCTCTGCTGGAGATCTGCCAGACGCCTGAGAACCATGATAAAGGTGATCATCTCTGCTGCTTTTCACAGACGCACGTATGGCTTCGCTCGTCTGACTCACTTGTGTCTCGTCAGTGTACCTGTGCAGGTACGCTGTCCCGTGTCTTCTGGGCGTGGCCCGAGCTTTTGGTCGCTATGGTAATGGCGACGAGCCCCTCCTCTCTCAGCTGTTCCCTCGAGGAGCTCCGCCTCTGGCTCAGCGTGCGTCTGTGGAGACCGAGGGCATTCGGAGGAGATCCTTCAATGACTTCCGCTCTATTCTGCCCAGTTCACTGTTCACGGTCTGTCAGGGAGACACACTGAGACGCAAGAGCGCTATCACCAACCCCGACGCACAGGTCAGCATCACCTCTGTTTCTGCATGAGTGCCGAGTGATTGGATACTGCTTCTAGTCTACAAAAGTCCTCTATGTAATGCTAAATATTTAAAAAATAATGTACTTTACATGTTGTCACATGCATGTCAAATTTAGCCAATTGCATTTTGTTATAGTCTAAGACTGCGTCCACACGAAGCCGGTGCGTTCCCTATCCGATCATTTTTTTTTCTCATTCTAAAAAAAATTTGCGTAAACACGAAACCTCTGAAAACAGTGTAGTTTATATGCCAGGCCAGTATGGGGCGCTGTAATTCTGCCATAGAGATACACTATACACGGAGAAGACGACTTTGAGCATGCGCATAACCTTGCAAGAAGAAGACGACGAAGTTGGCGAGTGACGCAGCCGACACGTGATTTGATGACATCATCGTTTCACAAAATATACGGATTAGCTGTACACCTTAAATGCCGGATCAGTGTGGACGAAACGCCAATACGATAAAAAATGTATACGTATACAGAGAAACGTGTCTCCGTGTGGACAGACTCTAAGCAAAAAATGTCATTTTATTGAAATACATATGAAAAAAAAAAGATTAAAAGAATGTGCAAAAATGTATTTTTTTAAGTAGTTATTAAAATCAAACAGAATACGCAAAAATAATGAAGTAAATAAATAAATAAAGTAATAGTAAATAAAGTAGTAAATAAAATAGTAAATAAAGTAGGTTGAAAAATATTCAAAAATGTTTTTAGAAGAAAATATTTAAACAAATTATCATTGACAAAATGTAAAATATTTAAAATTTGAATGTATATAAAATAAATAGAAAAAATCTATGAAAATAATTTAAGGAATTGTAATTTTTTAAAAATATACAAAAATAGTTTTTGAAAAAGTAAATAGAAATATTTTTTATTTTTATTTTATTAAATTATAATAAAAAAAACAAAAGTAAATCATTACTGGACAACCTGCAAAAATTAAGAAGTAAATGAAAATAAATAATTGAAAATAATTATTGGATGTTTTAAAAAGTAAGTCAAGATAAGTTTTCAAAAATATTATTAGATTTTTTTTTATTATTAAAATATTAAACAAAAAAAGTGCAAAAATGTCTTATATAACTTTTTATTTTTTAAGCACACTGCACTGTGGGATATAGTATTGGTTGTGATCCGCACAGGTCATCCAGGTACTCTTTGTGCACTGAATGATTCACAATCTGTTCACAGTATACAGTGAGTAATACTGGAATAGTATGAATACGTCAGTATGTATCGCAGTCCTCACACCTGGGTTCTGTTCACAGGTGAGTCCGGACCGCAGAGGACCGTCTCCCTGCTCGCCCACAGCTCCAGGACCGCAGTATTTTGAAGGTAGTCGTTGTGTCACGACTAATCTCTGAACAAGAGCTTTCTCCGTCTCAACATTCTTCAGCAGATTCAGAGCTCTTTCTTCTCAATAGGCCCTTGTGTTTTGGTCGTTCTCTCTTTTAATACTGTTTGCTTGAGGTTTAATGAGTCACTGCTGAATTATGTTTATTGGCCAATGTTTTTGACAGTATTAGCGATGTGCTGAGTGTTCGAGTCCTGCAGAGTTAGATGTTTGAGAGTCTGATGTTGTTTTGTCAGGTTCGTATCTGGCAGATGGCGGTGCAGTGAATCTGGATTATTACTTCACGACGATCAGCTCCAGTTTCTCCATCTCTCCTCTCTGCACCGGTGACAGCGGACAAGAAATAAACGTCCCTTCAGAGCTGCTGAGACGCCTCTTACAGATGGTACATAGCCACCAGGCTCCCAACAGAGTCTGGCAGGAAATACAGAAGCGAGCATTCAAATATTGGTCTTTTGTTCAAATATGCGCAAAATATTATTCTTTTTAGAATAAAGCCTATGATAATATTATTAAAGTAGAGCATCCGATGTTGTTGTCCCTTTTATTAGTTTATATAAATATATGCACTATATATACAGTGGGTACGGATTCAGTATTTACTGTAAGTATTCAGACCCCCTTACATTTTTGACTCCATTATATTGCAGCCATTTGCTAATTTATTTTCCTCATTAATGTACACACAGCACCCCATATTGACAGAAAAACACAGAATTGTTACAGTTTTTGCAGATTTATTAAAAAAGAAAAACTAAAGGATGTCACATATTCCTAAGTATTCAGACCCTTTTGATGGAATACAGTCATGAGTCTTTATGGGAAAGATGCAGCAAGTTTTTCACACCTGGATTTGGGGATCCTCTGCCATTCCTCCTTGCTGGTCCTCTCCAGTTCTGTCAGGTTGGATGGTAAACGTTGATGGACAGCTATTTTTAGGTCTCTCCAGAGATGCTCAGTTGGGTTTAAGTCAGGACCCTGGCTGGGCCGTTCAAGAACAGTCACAGAGTTGTTGTGAAGCCACTCCTTGGTTATTTTAGCTGTGTGTTTCGGGTCAATGTCTTATTGGAAGGTACACCATCAGCCCAGTCTGAGGTCCTGACACCCCCACAGCAGGATGCTGTCACCACCATGCTTCACTGTGCTCTCAGGAGTCTTAAGTGCAGCAGACATGTTTTTTAGCTAATGGCTGCAAAATAACAAAGAGTGAAAAATTTAAGAGGGTCTGAATACTTTCCATATCACTGTATATATGACTCTGGACCACAAAACCATAAACAAGGGTCAGCTTTAACATTGTGATTTATACATCGTCTGAAAGCTGAATTAATAAGCTTTCCATTGATCTATGTTTGATAGGATAGGACAATATTTCTGAGGGTGCAAAAAAATGTAGAAATCAAGAAAATCACCTTTTTAAGTGATTATTTTTATATATATATATATATATAACAATTTTTTTATAGTTTACAACCATAAGTGTAACAACCATAAAGAATGGCTTTTCACGTGCTGTCACATGCACATAAAATTTGGTTGTCTATCTAAGCAAAAAAACATGATTTAAATGAAATGCTTATGAAACAAAAACATATAGAATAGTTTCATTTAGAAATTTTACATTTCACAAGAAATGTACTCTTCAAAAATAATTTATAACACAACCTTCATAATATTTGCTAAATATGCAAAAAAAAAAATTATATATTTATTTATTTAAAAACAATTTTTTAACCAATTTTGAGGTACTGATTCCAAAACAGTGCCTGTTTGTCATGTATTTAAAAAAAACTAAACAAAAAACAACATATTTAAGAAAACTTATTAATATTAAAAATTAAATTAATAAAAATAAGTTATTTAAAAAAAAAAAAGTAATGGAAAGATTTTCTTAGAGGCACCATCAAATAACATAATATTAAGGCTTTTTTTTTTTTTTTGCTATTCAGCTGTAATTTTATTTCAAGATCAGAGCAGTATAATTTAACAAAATGAGATGTCGGAAGGAAAACCTACACTTCTGATGGTCATTGGTCAAATATGATCACCAAAATCTCCAAATATTGACTCATCACCCTGTTAATATTTCACTGTTTCTGCAGGTGAAGCATTTTGTCTCAGATTCGTTTCTCAAGACTCTGGATGCTGTTGTGTCTGAGGTTACAGAGGTGAAGACACACGCTTCATTTAATGGGATTTGCCATTGACCTGCTGCATTAATATTTAATGAATTCACAAACCGGATGCTTAAGCCTGTTTGTTTGCTTGTTTTGTTCTTCCTGATTTACCCCTTCCTCTTTTTCCTCTGTTAATGAAGGCAAATCCAGGCATCGATCTCTTCTACAAAGCTTTCAGTGACCCGCTGTATGTCAGCATGTTCAAGATGCTGCGAGACACGCTCTATTACATGAAAGGTTGCTGAAATTCAGCCATTATTTAGCTAAAATGAGCGCTTCTGTGTTTGATAATGTCTTCAAAGACTCTTTGACCTCTGCCATATGTGATAGTGTCTTGTCAATCACTGGTCAGATGTGCAGACGAGCTTCGTTAAGGAGGTTCATGACTTCGTTCTGGAGCAGTTTAGCAGCAGCCAATCAGAGATACAGAGGGTTCTCCATGAGGAGCGGTTGCCGGGGGAACCCAGTCCTCTCAAGCTCCGTTGTCATGCCAACGCAGCTTGTGTGGACCTCATGGTGTGGGCCGTCAAAGATGAGCAAGGTCTGTTGATCCTGTCAATCACTGCAGCACAAAAACACACGGCAGCGTCTCTAGGTCATATAGCAGGATGGACCGGGGCATGTTGTCACACTCCAGGGGAGGGTTATCTGGGTGGGATTGTGTTATAATTAAATGTAAATTTCTATGTCAAACTATGAAATCAAACCCACTCTGTTTTGATCATGCAGATTTTTTTTTCAGATGAGTGTGTAAGTAATTTATACCAGATGATTAAGTGCAGTGGGTGTGAAAAGTATTCAGGTCCCCTTAGATTTAAACTTAAAAATGAAAAACTTAAATGATTTTAGCAAATGGCTGCAATATTACAAAGAGGGAATACTTTCCGTACCCACGGTAAATAACATAAATATGAATAAATTACTCTTCAAATAAATTACTCTTCAAAACATGCAAAAAAAGTTATGTAATTAAAGAAAAAAAAAATTTGAAAACATGCTAGTAAACAAAAAAACACAAAATAATTTATTTTGACATTTATTTTGACATTTTTAAGTGCATTTGAAATTTGATTGCTGTTGTGATTTTTTTTTTTTTTTTTTTTTTTTTCAATTATTATAATTATAAAAAAAAATTTTATTATTAAAATAAAATGTTAATTAATTGAAAGTAAAATAATAATAATAATAATCATTTATTGTGATAGGATATTTAAAAAAGAAAAGATGTTCCAAAGTAATAAATACTACAATAGCATATAAATAATGCTAAAATATCACTGATCAACAGTCAAGTAGGCATTTACTCATCGTTTTAGGCCGCTTTTGATGGTAATGCAGCAGAAAAAGGTATGGTCACTTTCAGCGTCCAGTTCATAAGATCCTGTCCCCTCCTGTTATTGTTATTAATATCAGTAATGAGTGTGCCACATCTGGTTTGGAGTTGGTGTCTGGGTCCTGGAAAGTGCAAATTACTGCGTAAGATAAGTAATATAGTTTTCTCTTCTTTCAGGCGCTGAGAATCTGTGCACCAAACTGTCCGAGAAACTTCAGTCTAAAACCTCGAGTAAAGTCATCATCGCTCACATGCCTCTGCTCATCTGCTGCTTACAGGTGAACAGCATCAGACTGTGTGTGTGTTTCTGTCTGTGTGTGTGTGTGCGTGAGGAATGACGTGTGTGTGTGTTTCAGGGTTTAGGGCGTCTGTGTGAGCGTTTCCCAGTCATTGCTCACTCCTCCACCACGTCTCTGAAGGATTTCCTGGTGATTCCGTCGGCTGTTCTGATCAAACTCTATAAGTATCACAGTCAGTACAGCTCAGGTGAGTTCAGTGCATTACATTACTGTGGTGGTACTAATGAAAGTAAATGTTGTATAAAATCAGTAATATATCAAGTGAAATAAAGTTATGTTATAATGATGTTATAGTAATAATTATATGTATATGTGTTTTTTTTTTATATATTATTCTAAGTATTATTTTAAATATATTATTTAATTCTTGCTCTGCTAAACAGTGTTATTGTTCTTCTGAGCTCTCTTTGTCTTTTTCTGTAGGAGGCGGCGGGATCAAAATCAATGTGACCAATGAACACTCTCAGTCCGCTCTTAACCTGATGTCCAACAGGAAAGACCAGCCGTCCATGTACGAGCAGCTCCGAGACATTTCCATCGACAACATCTGCAGGTCTACCTCTTCATTTTCTGAAGTTCACTTCTAATGAACATCTGCTCTGAGTTTGAGTCAGCATGTGCCTAACATCCTCCCAACAAATGTTTAATAGTTTAACATTTGAAAATTAAGTTAAGACATTAAGGAGTACTTTAATTTACAGTATGTAAAAAAAAAAAAATTATTAACTTAATACCCAATGATAATAAAGTATTTACAACATTGATATAATCACAATATTTTTCTCCAGATTTTATCAGAAAAATTGTCATTTTAATTTCCCTCCCTCCCCAAATTGTACAGCTTTAGTCATAAAACCATAAAAACCTGAAGTAAAATAAAAGCTTGCAGAAATAAAATAAATTAATATAAACTAACTAAAATAAACTAATATATATATATATATAAAATAAATAAATAAATAGACACATTAAAAAAATGGCAAACTTAACTAAAGTGAATGTAGTAAATATAAAAATAAAAGCTATAATATTACGCCAATAATACTAAACTAACACCATTCTGAATGTTCTGACTGAAGCTCTGCTGAAGGACTAATCTTTCTTTCAGGCCAGATTGATTGTGATTGAAGTGTAAATGTCTGCAGGTGTCTAAAAGCTGGGCTCACAATGGATCCTGTAATAGTAGAAGCCTTTTTAGCCAGCCTGTCGAACCGGCTCTACATCTCCCAGGAACATGACAAGTGAGGAAACAAATGCTCGCTCTGTCTCCGAGTGATGTGATGTGATGTCTTACTGAGCCAGGCGGCTGTGTTTCTCCTCAGAGAGGCTCATCTCATCCCGGATCACACCATCCGAGCGCTCGGACACATCGCGGTGGCCATGAGGGACTGTCCCAGAGTGATGGAGCCCATCCTACAGATCCTCCAGCAGAAGTTCTGCCAGCCGCCCTCGCAGCTCGACGTGCTCATTATAGACCAGCTGGGCTGCATGGTCATTACCGGCAACGTGAGGACCTCATTTACACACATAATTACAGCCGCTTCTTGTACATCATGACTCATGTGTCTAACGAATTACGAGGTGTCCATTTTTAAATACAGTAATTTAGAAACTGTGAGCGAACACAGAGCAGCTGTATAAACACAGATGCAAAAGAATGAGAACTTTGTTTCAAATCACCAACAATGAGATTTTCACTCACCAGCCTATTTGGCTAGTACTAGTTACTGGAGTATTAGTAGCCCTAACTATAATATGAGAATATCAAAATCACTGCTTAGATTGAAATATAGTTGGATTCTGAGTCACTGAATGAGAGGCATACGCTCAAAAAGTGAATCCAGTTCTAAACACAAGCTTAATATGGTTTTAGTTAGCTAAACCGACATTCTGTTCAGGAAAACAAGTTTAATACATCTTTAAAGCTTGATAGCCTTGTCTTATACAAGATGTAGGATTGGTCACATGTTCATTAAATAATAGCCAGGATAAAGTTTTACTTTAAGTATATTAATGGACATTTGAAAAAAAAAAAAGTTTGTTTTTTTGTAATATAAATAAAAAATAAAACATTTTATACAATTAATTTAATTGTTTTTGTATTAAGACAATTTTAAATCTTAATTCGCTCACGAATATGGCAAGATA
>JAUMHG010000045.1:864207-871983 GCA_032359395.1 Enteromius anoplus | reverse complement strand
CACGACACAGCTGGGTAAACACAGGTGGAAGGGAATCAACTAATAATCACATATTGACACAGGAAGGACCAAATAAGGGCAAACAGGAAGACAAGAACTGAAACTAAACTGAAACCAAAACAGAAAGACATGAGAACGAAATAAAGAAAAGAACAAAACAGACAAGAATGTAGCATTCCCTTCCCCTCCCGAAAAGGCGCAACTGCGCCGTGAGGAACAACAAAAACAAAAAGAAAACTGGGGAGTGGGGGTGGGCACCCTAAAGGCCACGAGGGGAGAGTTCTATGATGCCTTTAGGGCGTGGTGGATCAGGAGCCTTGGGAGGCCGTGGCGGATCAGGAGCCTTGGGAGGCCGTGGCGGATCTACAGGGGTCCAGTTCCAAACCCCTTTCCCGCCCACCCTTTCCAAGATCTTGACTCTACTTCCCTCCAAACCCCCCCTCTTTGGGGAGGCTGGCAGTGGAAAGGTTAGGTGGATCCGCTGGTGGACATTCTGGAGGGCGCAGGCTCAGATGGGCAGTCAGGAGGCACAGGCTCTGGTGGGCACTCAGGAGGCGCAGGCTCTGGTGAGCGCACGGGATGCGCAGCCGACTCCGGAGGGCGCACTTGCAGCACACCCGGCTCTGGAAGGCGCTCTTGCAGCGCAGCCGGCTCAGGAGGGCATTCTTGGAGCGCAGATGACTCTGACTGTGGCTCTGGCAGCGTGGCAGACTCTGGTTGTGGCTGTGGCTCTGGCAGCATGGCTGACTCTCGCTGTGGCTCTGGCTACGTGGCAGACTTTTAAGGGTGCACTAGGGGGTGCTCAGGAAACATGAGCTCAAGGATGGGATTCAGGATCGCATCTCCTTGCCGCATATCAAGAACATAATTCGGAGTCAACGGATTGGAGTCTATAGGGGAATTGAACTCTGGAGTGAGAGAAGGAATCAGCGGAACGGAATCCGTGAGGAACAGGAGGAGAACATCAGGCCGTGACTCGGAAACAGGGCAGGAACGTGACGAAATGAGATCCGCGGGGAATCGGAGGGCATCTGGCTACATCCTGGCCGGCAAGTGTTTTCTGTGGGATTTGGTGGAACGGGAGCTTCGTGCTCTAGATGTGATCTACATCAACTGCAAGATGCTATCCTATCAATATGGGCCAACATTTCTAAAGAATGCTTTAGCACCTTGTTGAATCAATGCCACGTAGAATTAAGGCAGTCCTGAAGGTGAAAGGGGGTCTTCACAGATACCTATTCAATTTCCTACAGGGAGTGAAAGATTGCAGAAAGACAAAAAACTGGTTGGACTAAAAGCATCTGGTGTGTTGCAACATAACCATTTCTGAGAAACTACATTGTTGGGCAGAAGCATGTTTTTGTTAATATCATTAATCTTTTTTTTGTTTTATTTTGTGAAACTTTGCTACATGTATACACAATATAAAAGCAATTACAGAAGTAATAAGCCCAGTGAAACCATGGCGTACAGTGAATTTATAGCAGATAAGTGGGTTTTAGACACTTTAGTTCAAAACACAAATGCATGATGTCACTAATTTCTTATGCCACAGATGAATATTACAGTAATATGCAAGACTATCAACCAATTAATCAACATTAAACCATCTTCTGAGTAGATCTTTAAACTAGACATGTGCTGGTATTGGGTAGTGCAATATATCACAATAATGAATATTCACAGTATTGTCATCGTTGGCACTTCAACAGCCAAAACACAGCCGTTACCCCGGAAACAATGTAAACAAGGCAGTTGCACTACTTTCTAAGTGAAATTAGTTAAATATCCATTGATTTTTTTTTTTTATTCGCAGGGGTGATCATTACAAACACCAAATAGTGCCAATAGGCTATTTATTTTAAAATTCTCTATTATTCACTAACAATTTACTGTATATTAGGGCTTCATTATTTATTATTAGTTAATTAATTAGTTAAACAAAGGTAAGCAAACAAATAAAAAAAATAAATTGATAATGTACAGTAAATGCATTTAACTAAGGTAAACTAAGGATATATTAATGTAAAGTGATACCTTTTGGTATTCTAATTCTTTTGCACTTCAATCTGTGTAAAGTCTGTGCCTTATTAAACCTGTTATACGGTGATAAAAGCATTAGCAATTAATCATTTTAAACATAACATACAAATATGGTCCCCAACATTGAGAAAGTGATTTGATTTCCTAATTGGTCTCTTTCAGTGTGTGTGATTAAGTGTGTGTGATTAAGGCCGGCAGCGCTGAATGAAGCGGGGATACAGGCAGACGTCACGGATGTGATGTCGGTTCAGCAGCCAGGTGAGAAATCGCTCCAAACCCAGACCATATCCGCCGTGAGGACACGTGCCAAACTTCCTCTGCAACAAACAAACATTTACACGCTTACATTCTGAACATCTGAATATTTTAGTTATTGTGGTATGACAAAGAGCTGGAAAACACAGTGGTGGCTAAAGTTATTAGAAAATTATTAGTTTTTTTAGTCAGGTATTTATCTTTTGCTGTAGTGTGTTATCAGTTTACATTTCCAAACATTCTTAACACAAGGAGTCTGACAACATCCAGTGCTCCACACAGAGATTGGATCTGATCATCATCAGTCTGTCTGGAATGACATGAATAAAGGGAGACAAACTAAATCTAGTAAACTGATTTTTCCTGCTGACACACTACAGCAAAAGATAAAATAACTCACATAAAACCATGTTTAGCTGGTGAAATACTAGTGTACAGTGTACAATACTAGTGTTCTAACAATTTTGGCTGTATATCAAATTAAAGAGTATTGGACATATTTAAATATACTCTATCAAGCAAAAGCACAAAAAGAAAAAAGACACAAAAAAGAAAAAAATGCTTCTCAGCATTTGATAAAAAATCAGTAACAAAAATGAAATATTTATTTTAAAATGACTGAATTTTTAGCATTATTTCTCCAGCTTTCAGTGTCACATGATTCTTCAGAAATCATTCTATATGATTTGCTGCTCAAGAAACATTTCTGATTTTAAATTATGTTAAAAAAAAGTTGTCCTGCTTCATATTTTTTGGGGAAAATCAGGATGCATTTCAATCAATTAATGCATCCCTCTTGAATAGGTTGCTAAATAGGATATGTTTCCCTAATCCAAACTTTTGAATGGTAATGCATAAGAAACATAGCTAATAGGCTGTTACCTGGTCAGTGTACCAGTAGTAGGGTGTGGGGTCGATTTTCTCTCTCTTGTACCCTTCCAGGAGCTCCTCAGCATCCCAAATACGCATGGAGCCTCCCACAATTTCTCCAACGTTAGGCATCAGCACATCCACCTGAAAAAAATACAAACTTATGAATCAATTTGAACCCAATTCTGCTGAATACTGCCCTTCTAAAGCTCTGGGTAAAATCCACCAGAATGTGAACATATTTTCCTAAAGTTATTTTTATATGATTCGTATACATATATATATATTTACTTTGAGACAGCGGGTAAAATAAGTATTAAATGCATCACCTTTTTTTTTTTATAAAATGGAATTTAGTAATCTTTACATACAAATAAAACAAACAAACAAACAAAAAAAAAAACTAAATGTTCAGAAATTATGTAAATTTAAAGAGTAAATTAAAATGGAATGGAACAGGTAAAAAGTACTGCACTGCTGAAATGTATTTAATACTTTTTACAAAAGACTTTGTAGGTAATGACAGCTTCAAGACACCTCAGGTATAAATAGTTGCATCAGGTGTCTTTTAGCTAGTTTAATTCCTTTCACCTGTGTGATTTTGTTTTATCTTAATTTATAACTTAATGCATAACTTAATTTTTGAATTTATTTGTTTTTTTTCCCCTTGTATGGATTACTAGGGTTTTTACCGATATCTGGTGAATATTTCATGTCAGCGGCGTTATAAATATATTTCTAGAGAAAAATTGTTACCTGTTCAATACTTATTTTACCCATTGTTTGGACTGGTAACGATTGTCGTTACTATTATTGTTTTGCTGGTTAATGACAATCCTGACCGATTCAGTGAGGCGACGGTCCTCAGCACAACGCTGCATGTAGAAGGATTTAATCTCAGCTGGGAAACGACACAGCAGTATGGTCTCATTAATGGTGTCAGTCATCAGTCGCTCAGGGGCTTCTGGTATATCCTGTAGAAATGACACACAATAGTCAAATATTCAAGCATTTGTGGGTTAGCAGTCTTAACGATAACATACAAGATTCAATAAAAACAAACCTCTCCAAACTCATAAAATGTCCCATCATCCTTCTTGATGTTGTGCTCTTTCAGCCACACAATGGCTTCAGTGTAGTTCATCCTCTTGAACGGACGTTTGGGAGGCTTGAAGTTCTAGAAGAAATCAAAAAACAGATGTATTCATAGAGATTCCTGGGGGTATTACAGAAAGCCTGGTTAACTTACCATTTGGTAAAACAAAACCTCTGGGTTGATTTACCCCAAACCTGCATACCATGAGTATGAGTAATACCATGTAGAACCGCCACTGCACATTCCCACATTGTACAAAAAATGCCCTGACGCAAAAAACTGATGCAATTTTTTTTTTCTGTGCTAAGCTCAGATCTGCGGTTTGTGACATTGGCAATATGGGCAATATAGGGCACGCCATGCTCAGTAACCTTCTAAAACAAACTAACCCTGGAACATAACCTGCTAATGAGCAGAAAGTTTTTGGAACAGAAAGTTGAGGTTATTCTCTAACTTACCCTTAAACTTACCCGGGTATGTCAGATAACCTGCTTTCTGGAATACTCCCCTGAACCTTCATCCTTTTTGACAAATTTCTATGAACCTTCCAGTCATTTGTAGGGTTATCATTTGGGTTTTTTTCAATACCTGTGCCGAATCAATACTTTGAAAATGGTTCTGGTACCTAAACCAAACTGATTATATATATAACATAAAAATAAATAAACAAATAACAAAATTGCACAACTAAATAATACTGAATATTAAAAAATACTAAGGTTCATTGAAATAAAATTTTAACTGAAAAAAACCCTACAAAAAACACATAATTCTATATTATATTATATTATATTATATTATGTATGTGATGGATTCTCAGACTCAGATTCTCAGTTCGGATCCATAAGCAAAACTTTATTCACAGATGATAACAGGCAAGAGGTACAATCCACAGTGGGAATGGGTCCGGGTGGGAACCCGTCCCAGTCGATGAGATATTGGAGAGTCCCACCTCGGCGCAGAGAGTCCAGAATCTGGTTGACCTAATAGATCTGCTCCTCATCAGGTACAAGGGGAGGGGCCTCTGCCGCAGTGACCTAGTCCTGGTCCCCATTTCCTCCCGGGTCAGCAGCGGGCTTAAACAAAGACATGTGAAAAGTGGGTGAGATACGATAATTGGCAGGTAAGATACTGGTGTGATTTGTTTAAAGATCTTAAAGGGCCCCACGCTCCTCGGACTCAACTTTTTACTTGGCAGGAGCAGAAGTCTCTCCGATGGCGATCAGCCTGGTGAGCGACTCGACGAATGGTTGGTAGGTTCGTGGGCTCCTCGGACCAGGGAAATAGGAGTGGTTGAAAACCCAGTATGCCCTGGAATGGGGTCAACTTGGTGGAGTCAACTCGCAAGGAGTTTTGGCCGTATTCGACCCACAGTAGGTATTCGCTCCAGTCCTGCTGATTGTTGTGGCAGTAGGTGCGGAGGAACCATGTTAGTCCTTGATTCAGCCTCTCGACCTGGCCATTGGACTGGGGATGGTAATCTGAGGTTAGGCTTACATTGATGTTTAACTGGCTGCAGAACACCTTCCAGACTCGGGATGTGAACTGAGGGCCCCAGTCCGAGATTATGTCTTCAGGTAGGCCATAGAATCGAAACACTTGCTGCATCAGGGACTGGGCCATTTCCCAGGCAGTTGGGAGCTTGGTTAGAGGTATGAGGCGGCAGGCTTTGAAAATATGTCGATGATAGACAGAATGGTGGTGTAGTGGTTGGATGGAGGTAAGTAGGGGATGTAGAAGGCCCCCGCGGGCCACAGGTGGGACATATTGCAAGTAGGACAGTTCTTGACGGAAGTAGCGGTTTCCAGATATACTGTAGGCCACCAGAAGCGATTGGTTACCAGTTCTGTCATGGCCTAAATGCCTGGGTGACCAGCACTGGGACTGTCGCGAATTAAATGTAGGAGCCGTAAGCGGAGGGCGTCAGGCTTGTAGACCCGATCCAGAGGACAGTTGGGTCTGTTCTCTGAGCGTTGTTGATCTTTAAAATGATGTCCCACTGCATGGGAGCAGCAATAAGGGAGGATGGAATTACTGAGGTGGGTTGGGTGTCCTGAAGAGGTAGATCAAACTGGCGGGACAGGGCGGTTCAGGAAGACCCTTTCGCTTTCAGCTGTCTAGATCAAATGAGAAGCACGCCCCCATGTCATGGAGGTTAGAGGTGCGGCCACCTGGCTGAAGCCTCAAATGAATTTACGATAGAAGTTTGCAAACAAACGAAACGCTGAAGTTCTTTGATGGTCTGAGGTTTGGGCCAGTTCACTACTGCTGTAACTTTGCTGTCGTCCATAGTAACTTCCTCGGCACTGATGATGTATCCCAGGAAGGCGATTGTGGTACATTGAAACTTGCACTTGGGGAGCTTGGCATAGAGCTGGTGTTTTATAAGTCTCTGGAGAACAGCTCTCACATGTTGAATGTGGTCCTGGAGGTAGTAGATGAGGATGTCATCAATGTAGACGATGAGAAATCTGTTTAGAATGTCCCGGAAGACATCATTGATGAGGGCTTGGAACACGGAGGGACTATTGGATAACCCAAAAGGCATAACAAGATATTCATGGGGCCCAGTGGTGGTGGAGAAGGCGGTCTTCCATTCATCCCCAGCCCGGATGCGAATAAGGTTGTAAGCGCACCATAAATCCAGTTCGGTAAATAGACGGGTGGTGCACAGCTGTTCCAGAGCGAGTGCCTGGGAGAGTGGGTAGACTTGACCTCTAGTGGGCGTGGAGCCTGGAATAAGGTCGCTAGCGCTGTCGATGTCCCGATGAGGAGGTAGCTGGGTCGCCTTGCTTTTACTGAATAGGTAAGAGTTGAGGTAGAGTTTCTAGTGCAGGGAACTCCTTGGGGGCCGTGAAGACAGGTGCTGAGCTTTGTGAACTAGGCGTGCAATGCTGTTGACAGGCTGCAGACCACTGTGTGATTTCCAGCTGTGTCTAGGAGATCAGTGGGTCATGGAGTGTGAGCCATGGGAAGCCGAGAATCAGTGGGTGGCCGTGTGTATTAAATGACATGAAATTGGATGGTTGAGGGTTGGTGATCAGGTTGAGTTCCTCGGTCTTGTAGGTAACAGTGCCGTTACCTATTGGGCTTCCGTCAAGGGCATGGAACGTGATGAGCATTAGCGAAATCCAGATCAATTAAATTTCCTGCCGCCCCCGAGTACACAAAAGCTTTAGCCTTGATATCCAGATCTTTAACTTGAATACAAACTTCTAGGCAGAAAGAAGATGAAAGCGGGAAAAGGCTTATTAGAGTAACGAGGAGGTTGAGTGGGGCCAGCTTGACCACAGTACAAACAGAGTCTATTCTTCATTCTCTACTCGTGCTCCTTATCCGTAAGGCAGCTGAAGCCGATCTGCATGGGTTCCTCACTGGTGGCCTGGGTGTACGTAGTAGGAGCTGGAGGGTAGCGGCACCCCCTGCGGGACCGGAACAGGTTTTCGACCTTGATGGCTGTCCTGCCCTCGTCGCAGCAGGCGAGCTCGGACTGTAACTCCTCACGTAATCTG
>JAUMHG010000045.1:856707-859207 GCA_032359395.1 Enteromius anoplus | reverse complement strand
TCTAAGTGCTTTTTGATAAAGGCATATGCTAAATGCATAAATGTAAATGAAAAATAGCTACATTGAAGAACATAGAATGTTGTTAACACAAAATGTTAGAACAGTTTCATTTTATTTATTATTATTTATATTAGAATTATATCAATTACATCCCAACAACCTACCCATTCTCACACTATATAATAATAACAACAAGAAACTTTACTTATATAGAAACTTATAAAATGCATCTCAAAGTGATTTACAGTCACTATTCTCCATGTAATTCTGGAAACACTTACAGTTTTAGGTTCAGAAAGGCCGGGGTCCTTCTTTATGATGATCTTTTTAGCTTCTTCCAGATTCTTCTCTCTGCGTTCAGCATCTTCAGCCTGTTGAACATGAGATCCGACAGACACAGGTTAAAGCAGACAAGACAAAAAGTACCATGACGTGAAATTTGGTCTACTGGACAGGAATTATGGATCCATAAACGGTGGTGAATTACCTCCTTCTTATCTTTGATTTCACTCTTCATTTGGTCTCGGTCAAAGAGCTTTATTGTGTTCTTCATTTGAGTCTTAGAGATAACATCCCAACGCTAACAATACAAACACACCATAATGTTAAACAAAGGGTTAAAATATTACTGGGATACACTAGAGATAAATATGAAGCTTAATTTTTGTTTCATTTCATTCTAACCTTTCCTAATTTCATGTATTTCAATACTATCTGTAGACTGGGAATATAAACTTAAACTATGATTAAAATGAAAAAAAAAAAAAAAACATATTGTAAACAATATTATAAATGTATTAAAAATAAGTAAATATGTTGCTATATGTGTCTTTTACAGAATATAAATATTGTTTAATTATATAAAACTGTCAGTTTTGTATTGCGTTCAATGAAGGTTTAATTTTTTTTTTAAACTCAGGGTCAGGGTTTAGGTTTTGTCAAATAACTTTGTGATGATTATCCTTGTTACTGTTTGTTAGTTGCTGGTTACGGTTATTAGCAGGTTTCGCACCTCTCCTTCCTTCTGTGAGTCCACATAGATCACTGGAAAAGGTTCTTTTCCAACAAACAACAGTGCCTGAAACAGATTACAGAAAGCATTTAGGAAAATCAAATACAGAAAATTATCTGAATCATCATTAAACCTTTTTTTCATCCAGATCAAGCACCTTGAGTGGAGTTTTAAAGGGCCTTTTCTCTGATCCATCTCCATCCAAATCACTGCCCTGTTTATCAGAAACATACAGCTCTTCTATAGGAGCAAACAATATCAGCATTAACATTTCACCATTTTACAAGCAAACAAGTTGACATCACTTCTTAGTGTGCTTCAGTGCCCTACCTAGGCCCTACCTAACTTTTCTGATTAAGTTAACAAACTGTTCATTAAAGAAAATGTGCAGCAGTTATATTTAAAAGCACAAGGTGCCACTGAACCTGACAGGTTTTGTTAATTTATTAACATATGTTGTTATATGCATAGATTAAATATTGATCAGCATACTCTGAAGCAACCCTCTGAAGAGACTATGTAAATTTAAACACTTGAGGAGTAACAATGCGCCCCCAAAACGAGCCCCCTCCGAACGCGATCAAATTCGAAAGCGAAAGTGAAAAAGCAGCGCACACGCTTTAGCGATTGTAGGTTTTTTCGTGCTTCATAAACATGCCATGGGCTTTTTTTCTCGTTATTTTCCTAAAGCGGATAATACATCGTAAGTCCCGAATTTACCGAAACTGAACAGCTTACTTGTGAGTTAAAAAAACAAGGTGGATAGAGTAACAATATGACAGCGTGATCTGATGCAACCCTGCAGAAAATTTGCTGCATCTTGATCACCAAACTTACTGATCGACATCTGACCGAGGCCCTTGTCCGTCATATTAAGCTTTATAGACCGCAGATGAGTTGGTTCGATTTGTAGTTTTTCTTTTCCTTTTCTTTTCAGGTAAACGATCTGCCAAACCGCACCACGTCTTGCTTCCGGACACACTACAGCTGTTACTCAGAGTGGAGCGCACGCACTTCGGAGAGCAGGAGCTTTTGGAAAGCCGCGCCTCCGAAGAGCACGAAACGCTCCGCCTTTATAAGATTTCCTAATCACATAGCAACGGAGAGCTGCCATCCTGACAGGATGAGAGCAGCCAGAGATGCTCACTTCTGTTTTTATTTCATAATGGAGGAGACATGGGCGTAAGTCCCCCCCTAAATTCATAAAAAAAATCGCACTGTCTATTGTGAAAAATACATGTAGGCCTATGTATACCTAAAAATTTGTGTTGTCACGCTACAAAAAAAAAACAGTATTCGGTACCAATACCAGTGAAAATCCACAGTTCTCGGTACCAATTTCGGTACCAAAGCAAAACACAAAAGCACTTTTATATAAGATAACTTTTATTTAATCAAACAGCGCAAACTATATATTTCATAGAACTGCTTTTCTGATGGACCGATTTTAAAGATACAAACATTAACCATACATTTGTTCTCTAACAC
>JAUMHG010000045.1:812932-831880 GCA_032359395.1 Enteromius anoplus | reverse complement strand
TACTGGACACTCTCTCGGTTTTGCCTCTTACATCCTGTCTGCCGTTGATGACCTCTGCCTGTTGTACTATCCTTTGAATATTATTAAACACTCTGCAATTGGATCCGACTGCCTCCCTGATCATTTGTTACAATAGTAAACTAAACAATAGTAAGTAAACTTTAGTCACCTATACATTACCTATACATTTACACTGAAATATGTTTTTTAATAAATAACTGCTTAATCTTGTTTTCCTTTTGAATTGTTTACCTAGGTAAAGAAAAGAAATTGCACGCAAGTGGTAACTACAGTTTTTAAATACAATGTTAAAAACACATTTAAGTTCATATTCATGGTGTCTCAACATAGCACAGTTAATAATTTTTAGCATGTTAAGTACAAAATAGTGCACAATAATAGAACACTCTAAGTACTTTATGGAAGTGTACTAAGTGCACTTAAAGAAAGTGTATTTTACTGCACTTGTTCTCTCCTGGGTATTTTTATCAAAATTGTAGGATAATGGACATTTACTTGTGCTACACCATCGAAAAGAGCGCTCCTACTTACATGTTTTAGGCTTACACACTTCATGTTGATGCAATTTTTAAAAACTAGACAATGCCATTTTACTTATTAAGTAAATGTATGTTGAGTAGATAATTGTATTGAAAAACAAGACAAAATTGCTAAGTAAGACTATATTTTGCGGTGCAGGAAGGTGTATGTTGTGATAATGAGTTCCTGTTATCAGACGAACACATTTAATGTTTGCATTTCTGTGCTTGACAATCACTTTCTTATAGGAACAGAAATCATGTGTTGACTAAGAAAGCATGACAGATAAACCAACGACTCAAGAAACAACAAGAAGAACCAAGGATCTGGAATTACAGCATGAAGACGGCTGTTAAAACAAAAGGTAGAGTAAGGAGGTCATGTTGCAATTTTGGGGTTGACAAGATTTTTATAATGTTTTTTTAAAGATGCGCACCAAGGTTTTATTGATATGTTATTAATGTCTGTATAATCAATTTTATAATAATATTCTATATCATTTTTAATATTTTATTAATTAAATTATATTTATATAATATAATATATATAAATATATAAAATTGTAAACTGTATTATATTTATATATTTTATCAAATATAATT
The DNA here is from genome assembly GCA_032359395.1 of Enteromius anoplus. Lineage (NCBI taxonomy): Eukaryota > Metazoa > Chordata > Actinopteri > Cypriniformes > Cyprinidae > Enteromius > Enteromius anoplus. Next base: position 830,738 of record JAUMHG010000045.1, on the reverse strand, counting down.
ATACTATATTTGATTAATAGAGTGAATTCATTAGAAATGTGAAAAAAAAAAACATTTTAGCACTATTAAGATTTATACTTTCATACTCAGGTTTTATTTATTTATTTATTTGTAGTTTTGCTCCCCACGACTGCATTTATTTGAAAAAATCTATATTAAATATACATGAAAATACAGTAAAATTGTAAAATATTATAACAATTTCAAACAAACATTTTCTATATGAATATATAGTGAAATGTAATTTATTCCTGTTATCAACCCTGGATTTTTGGTATAATTACTCCTGTCTTCAGTGGCACGTGATCCTTCAAAAATCATTCTAATGTGCTGATTTTCTGCTCAAGAAACATTTCCGATTATATTCAATGTTTTAAACAGTAGAGGTGCCCATATTTTTGTGGAAACTGTGATAAATGTTTTTTCGGGATTTACATATGAATAGAAAACTCGAAAAGCTGCATTTCTTTGAAACATAAAACCTTTGTAGCATTATTAATGCATTTACACTCAATATACATCAATTTAACGCCTTGCTGCTTAAAGGCAAACTGTATAATAAAAAAATTCTAACAAAATGTGTAGCCTGTACTACTAACATCAGGCACTAGAGGCTCTGCCTAAACACAACATTGTTTGAGTCCTGGTTTCTGATTGGTCGATGCTGTATGACATAAAGGCTCTAAACGAACCAGTAGAAGTACAAATGATTATAAAACTCTGCTTTAATCTGAATGTGCAAGTTCCCAAATCCACACGGTGTACTGTACATCTGTGGCGCTTTTAGCCACTCTGAGGCGAATCTGCCGCGTATCAGCTACTCCGCTCATTATTCCTCTCTCTCTGGGTTCACTTTGGCCCTCGTGGTGAATTCAAACAGTATGGCAGATAAATATATTCATGCGAGGAAGCCAAACATCTGGATTTCCTCTTTCCTACTGGAACGCCATCCAGTCTCATTCCTGCCACATGTTGAATGATATGAGGTTGGGAACATATTACCATCTCATTTAATTAATATGAGGCTGTAGATGTTATGAACTTCACCTTAAAAGTCTGTGTAGTTGCTTCAAAAACAGAGCAGCTCGGGGCACAATTGAAAGAAAGAAAGAAAATTGCATGCATTTAGAGACGGAGTGAAACAGAAATTGTGACAGTTTCACAATCGATGTTGTTTGCACACTTTAGACTGTGACTTTATGATTGTTTGACATGAAGTGAACGGACAGTAAATACAGTGTTTGCTCCACTGTAATCTGTGGTTAACCTGTTGGGGAAGAAAATGATTTGTGAGATAGTAATAGTGGTCTTTTGTTGCTAGGTTACTGCATCGTGACAAAAGCCCCTCTTGAGATTAATCAAGATCAGGGCTCTGGTTGGTTGAGTTCGGAGACGGACACACAAATGGCTGAGATTGTCTAGGACCAATTTAGCTAATGTTGCTTGTTTTCTTGCTCAGAACAGGCACAGGATGAATGCACGAGCCATTAATAAGGCCAAAAACATGATAGTCAGAAATTTCCCAGAATTCTGGCAAATGCATGTGATATTAAGGTTCATCTTAAATCTGTAAAGCATGATGTATGAAATAATAGACAAAATCTAAAAAGAAATCTAAAAAATGTGATCCTTCAGGCTTTAATGGCTCATATAGTCTGAATACAAAAAGCTTAATTTATTCAGAGACTCAAACTGAGAAAAAAATATGCAATTTGCGTCAATTGGTTTATATGGACAAAACGTATACATTTCTGATTTTATAAAAGTATAAATGTATTACTAGTATTTGTAAGATGATATTTAAATGCTTACACTACATGTGATTTCTGTTCTTACTTTTTTTTTGCTTTGTATTCTAATATAAATATCTGAACATTTCTGAATCAAATCTACTTGAGAAACAAAATTACTTCAAATTTATGATTGTATTGTTTTTGCTTTAAACAAGAAAAGGTATTTGCAAATTAGGTCAGAAAATAAATTTCAAGGATTAATAATTGTTGATAATTGTTTGTCTCGCTCCACTGACAGATGCTACGTTTTATTATTATTATTATTTATTTGTCATTTCACGCAAAAACTCACTTAATTTTAATTATAAGATTAAAACCTCATATTTTTAAGTTATTCGCTTCTCAAGTATGTGTTTTGATTTATGAATGTTTAGATCATTTGTACTGGAAAACAAAAACAGCATTACAGTATGATCAAAGCTTTGCTATTTTAAAAAAAATGAACAAATAAAGGCTCCTCAGAAGATGTGAGATGTTTTGGAGGCTTGTGAAGATCATTGCTCCGCTGAGGAACAGTAAAAGTAAAGCTTCTGGAAACAAACGCTCTTGAAAAGGTCCTAATGATCAGTTTTAAGACGCTCTGATAACTCTAATAATCAGACAGAAGGCATTAATCAGACTGAATGTGACGGTAATGTTTTGATCATGTCGATCATTTAAAGGCCTAATATTTGTGCATCATATTAAAATGCAGTAAAATTCTCCATCATTAATCGGTTTTAATTGGTTTCAAAGGGTCAGTGCATCCTCCTTAAAATAAAACTTGAGCAACGTGTAATAAAAGTGTGTTTGGTGCATGTAAAGCAGCACATGGAGGGGATCATCAATGATTTACTGTCTTCTTACAATGCATTAGCATGCGTAAATCTCTCTGCTGATGCTGATGCATTTGTGTGATTCATGGACGGCATCTCCTCACGCACGTCTGCAAATCATTAGCGTGCAAACGTCATATTTCTGCAGTGGAAATGACAGCTCAAATGCATCTCGGGGAAGGGAAGCATGCCGTTTCTGTGGAGAACAAACGGATGCAGCTTATTACTGCTGTAAGTGGCCACAGACGGCCACATAAAGCTCCAACATTACAGCTACAGAGCTCTGAACACAGAGGAACTAATACAGATCTACACGCAGCCCTTTAAGACAGTCGTGTTTGTAGCTTTAGGGGAAATCCCAGCTTACAGAACATATTTAAAAGGTATAACAAAAAGTTCTTAAAGTAATGTTTACAGAATGTCCTTAAAACTTTGTTAATGTTTTATTTAAGTTAGAACAACAGTCTTGGAATATCCTTATGATGACAAAATTTGCATTTGTCATCCAAACGTTTTTACTCAAATTACCTTTAGTATTCAAATAATGTTAGATTTTGGATTAAATTATCATTTGTAGGACATTTAAAAAAATGTTTACATTCTTAGGATATAAAAAATAGTTAATAGGATATTGTGAATTTGAATCAATGCTAGAATCACAAGAAGAAAACTGGACATGTATTAAAAATAAACATTCTATAAACGTTTTTTGAAGACATTTTCAAATAATGTTTCAACAGCATCTAATTTTTTTAAAGGTTCTCCAGGCAATCTGAAAAATAATCTGAAACATGTCTGCATTTTAGGTTTTTAGTTCTTAGATACTTTCTCAAGTCAATGCATATACATCTGGAATGCAGCTAACACTTAAGAGGCAAACACAATCTTATGTTATCTTACATATCTTATCTTACTTTTTTCTCACCATGACTCCATTTTATTTAATTAAAAGTGCAGTTAAAAACAATAACAATAAAAGTTATTTCTGTGATCAAAGCCAGATTTTCAGCATCTCAGTCTTCAGTCTTCAGTGTCACATGATCCTTCAGATATCATCCTAATATACTGATTTGAGAACCAAGAACGGTTTCTGATTATTATCAGTGTTGAAAGCACTTGTGCTGCTCAATATTTTTTTATAAAAACTGTGACAGGTTTTATTTTTCAGCATTCACGAATCAATTTTTTTTTTTTTTTTTTTACTGAAATCCTTCAATAAATGTCTATATTGTCATTTTTGATCAGTTTAAAACATCCTTGATGAATAAAAGCATCCATTTCTTTTCTTTTTTTAAACAAACTTTGAACAGTAGTGAAAGTCTGTTTTCTAAGTGAATGCCGTCATGAGAGAATCACCTTCATTTCATGTCCTTCTGCATCAAACAGAACTTTACAATTCCAGCATCAGGACACAAGGTTAATTACAGTTGTAAATCAATCATCCCGTTATGATGAAAATCTCATCAGAGTTGTGGAGCTCATTAGAGAAATGACATGATTTGTGTTGCTCTGCCTTGTCTATGAAAATCAAACCAATTTCCAGCCATTGTATTTATATTTGCATAAACATCGTTTCAATGTAATTAAGGGGAGCGTTTCTAAGCAGATCATTTTTACAATGATAAAAAGGCATTGATCGCTTTTTTGTTTGTCCTTGATCCGTCGATAACTAGAATATGAAAGTTTTAGTAGAAGTGTGTTCGTTTTTCTCATCTAATTCGATGCAGAATCTTGTCACGAGGAATTTTCCATTTCTGCCTTCTCATCTGCTGCACAGAGGATTTTACCAAACGCTTCATATTTCAGCAGATGATTTAAAACGTTTTCCTCTTTAGACTGGAATGAAATGGAGCTGCCAAACTCCTGCGGCCTGTTTTAAACGAATGACTAGTGTCGTTAGATTCGTTCACACAGCCGCTGATTTACAAGGTAATTACAGTCATCTGCAAAAATACGGATCATCTGCATAATCAGACATTAGGGTAATTATTACTGTGCACTTACTTGGAATGATGATTAAATAACGATAAACATAATGGTGCTAATCTCGACTAATGCTACTCTAAACTTTCTGAATCTCTTGGCAGAGCTGGTCCTGATTCTGTGGGCCGTGACAGACTCCTGAGGACAAATATATCGATCAGAACTTACTCCGATGACTGAGTGTTCCTGCAGATGATATATTTTCTTAATCTCAGAGCTTAGCCTTTCTTAAAATGATCCCAGATAAAAAACTGATCTTCAGAGATAAGGGTTCATGGTACTGTGAGACTTCATAATCTACTCGGTGACCAGAGAATGCTCTCAGAATGTTCTTGCAAGGTTATGAAAAAAACGCTCTTGATGAAATTGGCTTATCTGTCTTTAATGTTCTCAAGCAGGAAAACATAATTTGTAAATCCTTTTGTTCCTGAAGTGTTTCAGTTTGATAATGTTGCTCCTTGGTTTAGAATGTTCGGAGAGTGTTCAAAAGTAACACTGCAGTGTTTGCAAAATTCTAAAATGGAATGTTCCTCTAACATTCATATAAACAGGATATTTTGAAGAAGAACATAGTTTTGTTGTCATTCTCTATGACTACTCTAGCAAAAAGTAATATTTAAAAGATATTCACTACATACTAAGTATAGTTAAAATCTGTTAACATATTTACTGACAAATAACTCCTACTAAAAATATAAATACAAATTTATTAAACTTTTTTTGGAGTTTAACTTGTGCACAATGCATATTTCTTATTAATAAGCCTAAAATGTGTGTTTATGTCACTTTTAATGAGGATTGTGTAATACTGCCCTTTAAATGCTAAATATTTAAAGTGTATCTAAAGTTTACGTGCAATAGCTCCACTTTAGCACAATCCAATATACTGTACAATACGAAGGATGTGTTTTAATTAGACTTCAGCACTACTTCTGCACAATTAAAGTGCATTAAGTACAAAATGAGTTGATCCAGTTTAGCAGACTTTAAGTATTTCAGTTTAGTATACTAACAGTTCAATTGCATGACATTTTATTAAGTACATAAATATGAAAATGCATTTGTAGTATACTGAGCATGAAATAAATGTAATCCAAATAAATTAAAGTAAATTTATTTTTGACTTTGTTATGAGGCCCATAAACCATCAGACTTCAGGGCTTTTTAATTTTTCCAAAACAACACTTTAAGTCTCTTCTTTTTTTTTTTACTTATTTCCAATCAAATTCAAATTACGTTTCTGAAAAAAGTTAATTTTTTTCTGACCCCATCAGCACCATTTTTTTTATTATTTAAGTCAGGAACTTAATTTTTATAAAAAGAATAAATCCATATATAAACAAATAAATAAACAAAAACCAGTTTGTAATTAAAATAATACTTTTTTATTTATTTTTTTATACATTCATTCATTTATTCATTCATTCCAGAAAACAAGATTTTTTAAGTTAATATATTTAAGGATATATATATATATATATATATATATATATATATGAGAGATTTCATTTCGTATTTAAACCTGTCAGTCTAACAGACTTGATTTCACTCGTAACTTTGATCATGTACTGTCCTTGTTTTTAAATGAAAGTCTAGTTTAATCTAATATATTCATGTCTCTTAAAGTAAAAATTATACAGAGGTATATTTATCAGTGCAGGTTATACGGATGGAGCGTCTTTGGCTCTGTGAAGGTCGACAGGCCTTGATATAAGGTAAATTTAGAAAGACTCTCTCTTCATTGTCTCGGGTTGTTTGGGATCTCTCAGAAAACAATCACATCTCTGTTGTTCTGATCTGGAGAGCCTCCTTCAGCCGCTCGCCGCAGCATACACTGATTGCTCTCTTTCGCTGCTTTATGTCAAATATAATATTTGTAGGCTCATTTGAATGATCCTGCATCTGATATCACACATCATAATAAGCCGAAGATGAGATGGCCAGTCTGAGGACATGCAAATCATCTCTTTAAATTGGATTTGGCTGTGTTAATATGAACTCACTGATTGTGAGATTATTGGCCAATCGTGTTGCAGAATCACACTAGCTATTATCATAAATCTATTCATCCAATGTCACGCTCTTTAGCTAGAATGTTAGTATTTGTTGCATCTATTTGTTTAACACTTTTACTTATGTCTTTGACGTGGATATTTGACGTTGATGTTGGCTTTTCTCGTCAGTTCATGGCAGCCGAGTAACATTCTTTGGGAAATATGATTATGAAAAATCGTGGAGAGATACTGCCAGACGAAGGAGGTTTGGCTATCCAGACAAGAGCGGGCCGTTCCAAAATACACAGCTTTACAGAAAACTAAAAGCTAAACATGAGAAGGAATTAGTCTTTTCAGAGCCATGAGTTTAGAACTCAACTTCTTTTAGGAAGATGTATTTACAGGAAAACTATCAAAACACTTATTTTGGGCATCTTCATGCGACACAAATAGTTAAGATCATAATTGTCAAACTACATTGCTTGGAAATCTCTTACGATGTTATCAGCAAATCTTGGATTCAACAAGTTTTTGGTCTTGTTGTTTCTTTTTGATCGCAAGCCTCTTTGATCTGCGTTTATGAATGCACATTTCCATAATGATCCTCAAAAAATGTTTTTTTCGTTCAGAAACTTAAAGGCCTGGTTGGAGCAGAAATGCAAAACTACCTAATAAATGCTAAGCTGACAAAAAAGATTGATTCAAAGATTTCCTGATAGCATAAAAAAGCTATTTGATTTTGAAGGCTAGTTATTTTTCGGACCCTGAAACACCAAAAGTGTAGAAATAAACACAATAAAGATCCTAAAAAATTATTGTTCCAAATAATTAATATACTTAAAATATTTTTTTTTAATATCACAGGAAAATAATAATTTCCCTCTTTGAACTAAGTTTATTTTTCAGACCCATAGCAGTTTTTTTTTTTTTTTTTTTTTTTTTTTAATTCGATTAAATTAGCTTCATTTTGATGCATTTTTCACAAATGTCACATATTGTATATGTGCATTTTCTGATTAAACTAATGTTTCACATGGAGTTTGTGAACTAAGCTGATCTTGTGTTGGCTTGTTTCCAGACCTGAGCATCACAACAGAAAGATGATGTATCTGTGGAACAGAATTGGCTCGGATCAGTGTCGAGACAGAGTGTGTGATGATTAGTCTTCAGATGGACAGCTCCTCTAACAGAACACACCTCAGACTCATTTGCTTTACTGCTTCATTACAAGTCGAGCTGGAGGTGTCATGTTTTAATATCGTTTACCAGCTGTTTTCTTGTAAGCAGTGTCGAAAAACTGCTTTGAAACGTACTGCACGTTGTCTGATCGTAATAACAACAAGCTACTCGTAATTAGTTTTTAAATTCTAGCACAAAATTAGTTTGCTGCAGTTACTTATTTTAAAGCTGCACTGAAAGGTTTATGAGTAATTAGCAGTTAGTTTAATATGTGCTGTAGGATTTACTTTGAAACTCAGAAGCGTAATTGTACATTTTGCTAGTATTTACAAAGACACACTGAATTAAATTAAATGTTTTCATTATTTATTTTTTTATTACATATTTAAAAGTTTTTTAGACTGAAATAATATTTTCTTATAGAATGTACTCCAGTAATATTGATTTACAACAAAAATGTTTATATTTTTTTAGTTTTTGTTTAGAATTTAACTAGAGACATATTTTCTGCAACAAAACAATGAGCAATTTGTAATTAAAAAATCTCAGGGTGACAGCATTAAACTAACGTTTTCAAACTTGTGCTGATAAGAATGTGAATGTTCTTGTAAGCGAGCGGGAATGGTCCCACGTGCGCAGCGTTTCTCTTCACCTCGTGTTGATTCAGTATAAAGTATATTTCTGAGTTTTCTGAAGAGCTGCACCTTCTAGTCTCTCGTTTCTTCAGGGCTGAGGTTTTGGCTTCCCTCCATCAATTTTAGCGCCAACCCATTCTGTAGATCGCCTCGGCTGCGGTGGAAATAATGAGTCCTAAAGGAAACCATACTGTCGCCGTTTTCATGCCAAAAGATAATTACGAAAAGAATTAAGATTTTTCCGAACGCTTATAATCCTCTCGTCTTGTCATTACAGCATGGCTGAAAGTCACGGCGTCAAAGAAAGCGATATTAATGCTGAAGGTCAGAACATCAATTCAGGCTGTTCTGCTAAATTCCCAGCGAAGGACAGAGCTGTGTGTGTGTCAGGTGAATGGGATCGTGTTCTTAATGAAAGACTCACAAGACGCACTACAGGGAGAGAAAGCTGCTTTCTAGGTCATTATTCATACCTGACATGAGATCAGTTCACTCTCGTGTTCATGTGGAAGTGTCCCGTAAGTCTGTTTCAAAGCACATTTACAAAAACTGCCTGCATGAATTAAAAAATTACATATGCACTAATGTTCAAAGGCTCGGGGTCAGTGAGATTTATTTATTTATTCTTAATGTGCTCAGAAAAAAGTTATTCTGCTCACCAAGGCTGCATTTATTGAATTGTGAGATATAAATGTGAGAAAGGTCAGAATTGTGAGATTTGGAATTGTTTACATACTGTATGGCACTTCTGACTTTTTAGACATTTATATCAGAATTGCTGTAAAAGAAAAAAAAAATTGTGAGATAAAAAATGAGAATTGCAAGAAAACATCTAAATTGCAAAATATAAACATAAACATGTATACATCAATGTTATTTATGTTACAGATTCATATATAAACAGCATAATTTAAACATGCATGTTTGTGTATTTAAAGTATAGACATGCAGTAATAAATAAAAACAGTACACACACACACACATATATATGTATTTATTATATAAACAAAATGTTTTATTTTGGATCTCATTAATTTATATTAATTGCTTTTAATTTCTGTTAAAACAATCTTTCCTACAGTGTTACTGGACAGTTTTGGACTGGTGTTTATCTGGCCGTGTTTGCGTTTTCTCAAAGTTTTGAGACAAATTATCACATGTTCCGACCGAAAAAGTGCAAATGGAAAAAGCAGTGCTCTGATAAAAAACTCGACACCTTAATGAGCGCAAAAGCTGTGCATCCCGAGCTTTAGTCTGGGATCAAGATCACAGCCGACCCTGGAGTCTCCGTCTCATTTCATCACAAGCCGGAGCTTCTGGCACGGACCAAAGTTAGGCCGGTTTTGAAAGAATGCGGTCTGGGGTTTGAGACCAACTGTCTTTCTTGGCCTGGATGCCATCCGTAATATTCAGCACATTTCATACACGGTTAATTTCAGCTGGACAGCTTCTGTGCCAATGAAAATACATCGGTCTCTTCGCCTTCGACACTGGGAGCGATCCAGGCCTCCCTCTCGATTCATGGAAAAGTGCACAGGAAGAGAAGGAGAGAAAGATTTAATTGCAAAGTGAGCCATTCATTTAAAAGCGTGGAAAGACAGCATCTAACCTTTCGGTGTTATAAATCACAGGATTGATGAGGGGAACGCAGAAGGCTGAATCTATTGTCCATGTACATTGGCTTTAGGAATATGGAGTCTTGCTTTACAGACGCCTGTTATTTGATGACTCAATGGAGCCGAGGAACCTTTTTTTTGCTTTGAGCGAAAGAATTATGACGGGGGAAAACAACCGCATACTCAGATAAAACGTTCTGCCAGGGACTTTTACGAACACCGTTAGATCTCCAGCTTGATTTATACATCTGCGTTCCTGAGACCAAATCATGCATTTTCTCAAGGTAGCGTTCTAATTAGGCCAAATCAAGAGAACAAAAGTGCCATTCGTTGTTTTTAATAAACGATTTTAATTGAGCGTGCCCCATTTTTTTTTGCAATCGAAATCTGTTGCATATAAATTTACCGGAATTTGCATGAATTTAAATCGTCAAATTCAGGTATTGAAGAGAACAGGAACACACAATCTGGTTTTGCTAAAAGCATGGACAGGAAAAAATTATTTTGCAGCCATCATCGGTTGATTTGTTCTTGCATTTTCTCATTATGGAAAACTTTTGCTTGTTGGACAATTTTTTTTAATAACAAAATTAAAGTTTAATAATTTATTTATTTGGCATTCCATTGATTTGTTTGGTTTTAACATTCATTGCATTTATTTATTAATTTATTAGGCATTTAGCTCATTTATTTATTTATTAGAAATCATTCAATTTATTTATTTTACGTTAACTGCATTTATTTGTTTGGAATCCATTCATTTATTTAGCATTCACTACATTATTTATTGATTAGGAATTCTGTGCATTTTCTTTATTTGGAATTTTCCATTTATCAATTTAACATTTCAATGTATTATTATTATTTACCATTTATAATAGTTTTTCTTTTTAATCACTCACATATTTCTTTCCTTAATTTTATTTATTTATTTTATTATTAGTAGTAGTATTTTTACCAAAGGCAAAAGAAGAGACAAATTATGTATTTATTTATTTATTGTATTTAAAATTGTATTTATTTCGATTTAAATTTATCAGTAAAGAAAAAAATTATTTTATCTTATTTCGAGTAAATTTATCAGTTTTATTTATTTATTTGCCATTTTTAATAGTTAGTTGTTTTTTTATATAATTTACACATTCGTTCTTATTTTTATTATTTACTTATTTTTACCAAAAGCAGTCAAAAAAGAATATTTAAATAATTTGTTTTAGATTTATTTTTCTGACCAGTAGGTGGCGCGTTCATCATCCATCTTTTTTGCGGCCCCTAAACAGTCCAGATTAAATGAAGAGGTGCATGTCCTCAGGTTCATATACTGTATAGTTTCTGCCGATGATAGAAATCTTTCACTGGTTCTCGACAGCCGTTCTGAAGGCTAGTTTTGCACAAGAGCAAAACGAAGCAGGTTTCAATCTCTGGTCTGCTGTTAATGACGATTGACATATTCTGGGAAAGTATGAGGCTGAAGTGGAAAAAAGATTCTGCAAAAACTGCAGTAATGTCTAGGGATCACAGACCTCCTTTTCTCGCTGTCCAGTTTCCATGAGTTCATGTGCTGTTCTGCCCACAGCGTACCATGCTGCTGTCCGCTCACATTCAGGATATTTTGCAAGGCAGTGAATATGAGACACATTAAACATTATACAGACTTTTCACTTGTTGATAAGGAATCAGAAAAGCATATTCAACTCATTCTGGAAGGCAAAACAAAATACAATCAATATAGAACTTTAAACAACGTTAGCGTTCACATTTGAGGAGAACCTTGTAAGAAAATGCTTCTTGGACTTAAGGAGATGCACTGAATGAATGACTCACTTGAACTTCATTGACCCTCAGCAAGTGTTGTCTCTCTCCAAAAGTATTTGCACTCCCCTGATCCACTTCTAAAACATCCACTCAGGACGTCTTGTGACACATCCATTCCCCTGTTACTCCGAAGACTGGGCCTTTGCCAAATAACCTACCCTACACGAGCTGAAGTGAGTGGTTTCTGTGGTTTGGGAGATGCTTTATTATCTGTAATGAATAAGACATTTCAACAATTAGGCTCTGCTGAAAAACATGCCGTGGGTGGCGAGTCTCTGGGCATGTACTTGTTAACTGTCAAACACACTTTATTCCCAACCAGAACGTCATTGTGGGAGTTTTTCTACTTTTTGATACAAAAGCTTATTTGTCTGCGACTTGGCATTGGAGGAAAGAAAATATAATGAAAGAGAAAATAATTATGGCATGTAATTACTTTGAATAAAAACACTAAAGTCAACCTTAAAGGAATGGTTCACCTAAAAATTTATATGTATTCAGTCTTAGGCCAATCACTTAGGAGGTGAGTTTGTTTCTGCATCAGATATGGAGAAATGTGTCTCTGCCTTAACGGATGTAAATGGTTGCCGTCAGAATGAGAGTCCAAACAGCTAATAAAAAAAAAATAATCTCAATAAAACACAGCACTCCAGTCCATCAGTTAACATCTGGAGAAGACAAAAGATTAAACAAATCAGTGCATAATCCATAATAACTCTTCTTCCAGTGAAAATCGATCTTTATTTGCTATTTTTGCCGCAACCTTTTAGTTTCAACCGGCATTAAATTATTGCATTAACTATTGGCAAGATTCACAATAGCCAGCAGTATCTACATCAGTAGTTTTAAACAGCTAAACAGATATGTGTGACTAGATTAGCTTAGACCGCTTTCGCTGCTTCTGTACCAGATCTACAAGATGACAACAAATCTAATATCAGATCAAGTAAAAATAGAAATAAATCGCATTTTACCGTCTACGTTTTTCTGCTTTTTGAGAGAGAGCAAAACCATATTCCTTATGTTTTACTCTGACAACGCTATCCATTTCCACTTCTGGAGGAAATTGAAAAATTGCATTTCACAGTTTCACCCGCTCACGTTTGACCACCTGCAGCAATGTCACACAATCCCTCCATAATCAGACGAGTTCACCTTGATTAAACTCATGAAACCAAACATCTGTAGGCCCGAGGACGTCTTTCATCTGAGACCAATCCATTCCAGGCATTAGCGTAGCTTTAATACGTGAAATGTGACAAAGTGTATTTGTGGAGAAACGGACGTCTCTGAAATACAGGTTATAGAGCTGGATGTGTTAAAGAGCGGGGGAAATCTGAAATACAGATGTCTGGAGCTTTGAGCTCATCTGTGTGCTATGGATGGTATATGGATATGACTGAGGAAGAAAGAAAGCAGTGAATGCCTAGTAAAATTAACACATTGGATAACACATAAATAAGGAATATTATATATATAAATAAATATAATTGTTAAATATATAAATAAATTAGTGATGTCAAAATGATTTGTCGCAATTAATCACATTTAAAATAAGTTTTTGTTTGCATAATATATGAGTGTGTACTGTGTTTTTTTTTATGTGTATATAAATACACAAACATGCATGCATATATTTAAGAAAAAAAATATGTGATGTTTATATATTTAAAATATTTACATGTAATATCAATTATAAATTAATAAATACATTAAATTAAATTAAATAAATAAGTAAAAATGTCCATGCACACATGGAAGTACTTTCAAAATATATACTGGATTTGTGTGTATTTATATGTACATAATATATAGACACAGTATACACACATACATTATCTAAATAAAAATGTTTATTAATAATTTTTAATTTATTAATTAAGAAAAACAAAGTGATTGCCAAATAAATAAATAAGTACAATTGGTGCTTAAAAAAAATAAATGGAACAAATATATTTCTTTGCATTTATACTTTTTTAACAACAGTAACAACAGTATTTATTAGATTATTATATTTTATTTTATCTTAGTTTTGTATAACAAAATATGAGGATAAAACGTGAGTTGCATTTTTAAGCACATTATTTAAGTAACTAAAAAGTAAAACCTTGACCATGTCATGAAGATTTTCTTAATTTCTCATTTGTTAATTATGAAAAATATGAATGTTTGAAAGAAATAATTAATTTTCTCTTTTAATTTAGAGTGAGATAAATTATTTATTTTTTTAGAATTTTTCATTGTTTATTTTGTACAATAGAACATTTACAATAAAAAATGCCAGCAGCATGAGTTAAAACGTTGATGTTGATGAATGCGTCTGAGAACGTCTATACTCTGTAATTCAAGTTTTTCCCGGACATCAGAGAGGATTGCTTCACTTGGTGCTCTTCTGGCCAAAACAGACAGATAAATGATCGTGTGAGCGGACGTTAACCCTGTACAAGACACGAAACCCATTGAGAGATGACTGCTTAAATGATGCATTCTGTGACTCTGGTTTTAAGTCTTTCTGTGGATGCAGGAATCTGTAACTTCACTAAATCGGAAAATGTATATGTAAATGACAATAATTGGATTAGATCCCCTCACCCCACAACATCATGACATTTGCAGCGAGTGCTGAATTGGCAGAACTGCTAATCAAGAGGAAAGGCCATCGAGCTGGACGCAGATCGCAGGTGTCCGGTCCAGAAAACACCTGATTAAACTAATTACATCGCAGCTCTGGCTCCAGGCATCGATTCATCGTGGCGGCGTGTAATGCATACCTAAAAATTCAAACACAGAGCTGATGAATAAGTAAGAGTGTTCGCTTATTGCTAGAAAAACACACATGCATTTTATAATGAGAATGAGTCTAAGTAATGTCAAGTTGTCATGACAAAGGCATCTCAAACAGTCATCTTTGCATTAAAAATGACATAACGGAGCGAATTACAGTTGTCATAAACATGCATAAAATCCTTCCAAAGTGTTACCCAACAAAACAGTTCAAATATAATAAAAACAAAACACGTCGCATTAACAAATGATTTTTGGTATCAGTTTTGCTTTTAACACTATCAGGTAGGTTTAGGGTTGGATTTGGTCATATTTACAACATGAACCACCACAATACATACATATATCAGCGTTCACATATTGAACCTGTGTTATAGGGACATTTCTCCCTGAAACTGCAGCAAAACGTTTTTTGTAAAAACAGTGTTGCACAAAAAGTGCACAGAGGCACATATTTTTATACGAGCAGGTTACGTGGTTTCTGAACACTTTCTGACTCAGTGACATACATGCAATTATCAACAGCTTTGTGTGAGGAAGTGGAGTCTGTGTTTCTGGAGAGGGTTTGCAGTCATTTGTATTCACTCTCTTTGCGTGTCCTTTAGGTCTGGCTGCCTGTTCTGGCCCCTTTATAGTTGTTGTCTCCTCTATCAATTCCTTCTTGTTTCTTCTGCCTCGAGGGTCTTTTCCCTCAGTGCGTCGGGCGTCTTTTGAAGTTGACCCGTGTTGCGCGGGGGCCCGGCGAGAGTGTGTGAAGAATGGTGTGTGAGATGTTGTGTGGAAGCCAGTGGAATGAGACTCGGACTCAAACCTCAAAACACCAAATTGGCTGTTTAGTGAAGACGGATGACGGGAGAGGAAAGGCTCTTGTGTAGACCCATGAATTAAGAACACAAGGAGAGAGCTTCACATGTCCTTGCACAGCTACTTGTGTTTACTAGTCGCCTCGATAGTGTTTGTTATACACGTGTAAATGTAACATCAGACATCTCTGCTATTTTTGGCAGGTCCGGATAGTCCTTGCTGAGATTAAGCAAAACCAGATAAACAGTGGAAAACTAGCTTTTATAAGCCTCTGGATGACACTGACATGTTACTTTCAGAGCAAGTGGTCTGATTTCATTTAAACACTTGTGGGTTAAATGTTTCTTTCTAGATTCTGTCTCTCACAGTGGAAATGCACCTATGCTGAAAATTGTAGACCCCTCCATGATTTCTAAGAAGACTGATTTTGGTCTCAAAATTGAGAGGGTGCAAAAATAATGGCACGGTCATATTGCGTCTGTCGTCATGAAATAACATATGACTGTCATCACTGCTTGTTTTGTTTAAATGTAGTGTGTGGACTCTTCACGGTGATTACCAGTGACGTGGGGGATAAAATAGTATAAAACATTAAAATGCAAATGTCATGTTGCCGATCGCAAGTGTAGTATCTGCTCTGATGGGTCATATTTCGCCGCTATTTACATGCGAGCGATACGGGTGTGTTAGTTGGAGGACATGTTGGAATGAATACAGCCATGGGAGACTTCAGTAGAACATTATAAATCCCACTGACCTTAAACCTTGGAGGGTAGACCAGCAGAAGGATGGCTAGTAATAGTGCTGTTTACTTAATAAGAGCACACTTCCAGATCTTTTAACACAGTTATTGGTTTTAGAGGGACAGTACTCTGTGATGTTGTAGGTTTTCACTGGCTTCGATCTGAAGCTCTGTCGGCTTCGAGGCGAAATGAAGTGGATGGAAAGCACTCCACAGGTACATGCTCAGATGAAAGGAGGGAAACTATTTAAAAACACTCTAAAATTAATTAGCAGCCACTCGAAGAGCTCAGCGCAGAGCGAGCGCACAAGAGCACCTTAAGTGCTTCACCTCGTGCTTCAGTAACAAGCCTGGAGAGACGTCAGGGGCTCCACGACATGTTTTCTGACCACCGCATCATGTGGAAAAGAGAAAAGCACATTCCTGTTGATTATAAGCCGGGCTGTGGGTAATCAGACACACATTACTGCCATGACTACACATGAACAAATAAGTGGGAAGGGTGGGCTCTAAATTTACTGCCGTTCATGTGGCCTGTCAGAGCGTTTTCATTATCTAATGAAGACTTGGTCAGGAAAACACTCTTTCCTTTGCTTTTCCTTCTTTCTTATCTGATGAAGTCGAGACGCCCTTTGGGAGAGTTAGTGTGTTGATCCCACGCCGTTCTTGTAGTTACACTACTAAAAATGTCTTTTTGTCTTCTTTTCTTTTTGTTAAATCAAGATGTATTTAGTGAAAGAGCAAACTGAAACAAGGTTATCTTTTATTAGCCTAGACCTGGACTAAACTGTAAATCTGAGCTGTTTCAGCTGAAAGAAGCTTGCACTGACTGATATCAGTGCCTTTGGTTTGTTTTAAGAAAAACTTAAATAATGCTTTTTTTCTAAGGCATGCTTAAACAAATGACAGTAATACTTTACAATAAGGTGTCATTTGTTAATGTGTTAACTACTGTAACATGAACAAACAAAGAACAATACATTACAGTATTCATTCATCTTGTTAATGTAAATTCATAAAAATACAGTCATTCATTGTTAAATAAAAAAAAGAATTCATGTTATTAAATGTTTATTATTAGTTATAATATTTAATTAGTATGTAATTAAATATAATTTAATTTTAGTGTTTACATTAAAATTATTATTTTAATTATATTATTTAGTTAAACTAAAAATGCAAATTTCTTAATTTTAAAAAGGCATTGTAAATAATCATACAAAAGGTTTGTTATTTCAAATAAAATGTAACTGAAATAATATCTAAAAACCCTTAATCTTATTTTAGCTAGTTGCCAACATTTCATTTTTATTTATTTGAACGTTATGTCGTAATGAAAACAAGAACAAAACATAAAAAAAATTAAATAAATAAATTGACAAAAATTCATTCAATTAATATAATTAATTAATTAAAAAATTTAATATAATGCAACAGTATATCAACTGTTAGATTTTTCAGACTTTAAATTCATTTATGCATGATTTTCTTATTATCGAGCATTTAATCTAAAGAGAGCAGCCCGGAAAATGGAGCGTAGCTGGAGGAAAACAAAGCTAGAAGTGTTTTGTTTAGCCTGGCAGGAAAATATGCTAACCTACAGAAAAGCATTAAAAAGGGCTAGATCTGATTACTTTTCATCTCTT
>JAUMHG010000045.1:783070-795399 GCA_032359395.1 Enteromius anoplus | reverse complement strand
TGCTTCTGTCCTCCAGGGTCACAAATATAAATGTAGTAATACTGCAGCATTTATGAGTCTTAGCTAATGTTAGTTTCAACATATCACGGCCGAACATGGACATAACTAACACGAGCAACTATATTAAACATTAACAGATTTATAAATGCAATGCATTGTACTTTTGGTCAGCTCTTTGTAGCTAACGTTAACGAATGAGAGCTTATTGTAAAGTGGAACTGATTTGCTAAATACAGTTAAATGTAATACAACAAATGAAAAAAAGACAAATAAATACTTCATTTAATGGAGAAGTGTGTGATTTTCCTGACACTGAACACAATTTTAATTTAACATGTAATGTAAGGTAATACGTTTGATATATATATATGTATGTTAGTGCTTTTTGTGTACATGATATTTGTGTGTGTTTATTTTGTATATTTATTATGTGTAGATAAATGCATATATTGCATTTTTTATATACGCAATAAATATCCACAGTACACACACATATATTATATAAGATTTATTTTGGATGCGATTAATCACAGTTAGTCCTTGCCCAACACTAATATATATATATATATACAAGTTACATTTGAAAAATTCCTACATTTTTAAATTATTATTATTATGTACACACAACGCCTTTAAATAATATATTTATTTTGCATAATATATTTTCTTTTGTACTTTTTTGACACGCACACATAATTCCTGTATCTTCTGTTTAATAATATCCCTAGATGTGCTGAGGGGCTTAACAAGAATTAAAATAAATTGGAATACAACTAAATTATATTTACAAACATTAAAAAACTAGAACAAAAACATGAATTAGTCCTAAAATATGCTTCATTTTGTTTGTGCAAAATATAATAGTTTTTTTGTTGTTGTTGATTCTGTGGTGAAATGTGAGTCCGGTTTGGTGAGATTCATCCATCGGTTCCTCTATCGTATAAGGCTTCGGGAGGAGAAAAATGCCCATGTTCTAATGTCTTGCGTATATGGCATCAGCATATTAAACGAGTCAGAACTGCACCGATTAACAAACAAATGCATTAATGAAATCAACAAAAGAAACTAAACTTTATTTCCCCGATGGAAAGGCTGAACTCAAAGCACTTCCAGGAGATATTAGTATAGTGTACAGTATAAGGCCTAGTCAAACAAATGCTTTTTTTTTTTTTTTTTACCTCCTAACCTCTTTTCTGTATTTGGTTCCTAATAGAGAGTCGGACACACAGTTATGACAAGAAAAGAATTTCCATGATCCGTTAATGTTGATATCTCATATCAATTGATAAAAGGTCATAGGAAAAATATAGATATTTATGTTGCAGTTAAGTTTATCTTACAAAATACAAAATTGTTTGTTTTTTTTAGTGGTGTGGTCTACTATGACAAGTCCCTCGAATTGCAGTAGAGAATCAAATCCAAATTCAGACTAACGTCTTCCAGCGATTCCTTCCGGAAAGACGCATTACAGACCGTTTCCTCCGATGCATTCTGCAATTTGTTAAGGGAAGGCAGACGAAGGACGAAAGGCAAGAGTCTTTATGTGTATATAATATCGCTAACAGCAGAGCCGGTGAACTCGGGTTGATGTTTATGTCTGTTTTATGTGAAACCCACCTTTCACAGAGCCTTTCTCTAATTACCCACAAAAGAACCACTCGCTCCCAATGGACCCAAATCAAATCTGAGACTCCGCCCCTTCCTCCTAGCAGCCAATCCCCAGCGACCGGCCGCCTGTCGATTGGTTAAACGGGTGCTCTGCATTTCTTCTTTGCACGGCTAAACGGCTTTTCTTAATCAAAGACAGCGAAGGACCACTTAAATATTGGAAAACAAAACAAAAGCGCAGCAGAAGTGTTCCTGGTGGATCTCATGTCGCGAGGGGGTTCCCGAGGGTCGCTCGAGGGGCCGGTGAGGGGCTATAAGGTGAGGAACACAGAGATGCAGAGCAGCAGAAGGGCCAGCAGGGGCCCCGACGTTTGGTGCCGAAGACCTGAAGTCGACACGTCGCTCCGGGACGGTTCGGCCTCGTGACTGGTGTCGTCTGGAAGTGAGGAGACCAAAAAAACATTAGCCACGTCTATATTTTTGGAAAATGTTCCTCTATTAATTATTACATTTTTAAACAATTGTGTTCTAAAAATGGTTCTATATATAAACATGTTCTCTTAATGCAGTACACATAGTCGTTTTATTCAATTATATAATAAATATAAAGAAAACAGATAGAATAGAAAAAGATCAGAGCAAGCTAGTGTTAGAGTGTTAGAGGCAGTTTTGCTTTTGTAAATTGTACGGCCCGAATTCCGGAAATGTTGGGAGGTTTTCTTAATTTAAATAAAATGAAAAGTGAAGGGCGTTCAAGTCACGTTCAATATTTTATCCACAATACAACATAAAGAACATAACAAATGTTTAAAACTGAGAAACTTTACCACTAAATGTGCTCATTTCAAATTTGATGCCTGCTACTGGTCTAGAAAGGGCACAGAGGCAACATCGGGCTGAAAAAGCAAGAAATTCTGAGGAAATCAGCTGGGAGGACATCTAGCAACTAATTGACATCAGATCTGATCTCAGGCTCTCCAATCTGTGAAAAATTGTGGAATGCTTTAAAACCAATGTTCATCAATGTCAAATTGCAAAAGCTTTGCAAATCTCATCATCTACAGATTCAGAGAAACCTCTGTGCCTGAGGGACAAGGCTGAAGATCTTTGTCGGATGCTCGTGGTCTTCGAGCCTCAGACGACACTCATCACCCATCACATGATTCATTACTAAATGGGCCCAGGAATACTTCCAGAAACCACTGTCGGTAACCACAATCCTCCGAGACATCTGCAGATGCCAACTAAAGCTCTATCATGATAAAAGAAGCCATATGTGAAGATGGTCCAGAAGCGTATTGCTTATTGTCCTGTGGGTCAAGGCTAAGTTCCGAACTAAAGAGGAGGAGAGTGTGTTATTAGTGTTCAGTTCAGCAGCATCTCTGATGGTATTGGGGTGCATAAGCGTATACGGTATGGACAACTTCATGTATTGGAATGCAATATGAATGCTGAAGAGTATATAAAGGTTTTAGAGCAACCCTCCGGATGAGGAGTATTTCAGCAGGACAATACTAAACCACACACTGCAGCGATTACAACAGCATGACCTCTAGTAGAAGAGTCTGGAGCTGAATTGACCTGCAGCAGTCCAGATCCTTCAACTATAGAGGACATTTAGAGCATCATTAAACAAGATGACCATGAACTCTTCAGCAGCTGGAAACCTATATCAGGCAAGAATGGGACCAAATTCCGACAGCAACACTCCAGAAACTCATAACCTCGATGCCCAGACATCTGTTCTGAAAAGAAGACTATTCCCAACTATTTTGAGACCCGTAGCAAGCATCACATTTGAAATGAGATCATTTTGCGTGAAATGTCCCAGTTTAAACATGTCATGTCATCTTGTGAATAAAATATTGCCTCGTGTGAATGTCATTTTATTTAAATTCAAAAACATGAACATAATATCCTGATCTCAAAAGATAACTAAAATAACACTCGTGCACATCCGTTCACAGTCTAAACTTTAAGCAGCAAATAAGGCCTTAGAGTAAATAAGCCATGAGGAATAACTCTCAGTCTCAGTGAGGTTCTGCTGGTTCATTGGTGCAGACACACACAGATTGCGGTTATCATCAGTGAGCGTGATGTGGCTTTGGAAAGCGCGGCGTCTCTCTGAGGACGTCAGCGGGGAAACGGACAGGTGTGGCGCTAAAGGAGACAGATAAATATGCTTGGGAGAGAAGGACAGAGCAGTTTGCTGGCTCATTCAGGCGGGCAGACAGACACCTCCAGCCTCTCTGCAGGGATCTGGACTAATAAATCAATGCCTCCATCATGACACGGCGCCTGCCAGGAACCCAGGCCTGGGTGGGTGTGTGCTGGCGAGGGGAAAATGCATGAGAAAACAATACTGTGTTCAGCTACACTGACACTATCCGTGGTGTTAATTGATACAAGCGTGCGCTTTCAGCAGCTTTTCACCAGGATCAAAAATACCACATTTAATAGTGCTCTACTAGTGCTGGGAAATGGTTAATGGCAATTAATCATATATGTTTTAAATGTGCACATTTGTGACCTAATGCATTTTATATGACTGGATTTATTGGGTGGATAAGATTGTATACCAATAGTCAACATTCAGATTTTTCCCTTTGCTTTTTCCTCACATCTTGAATTTGAATGCAGCGCCAATGTTAGATCGTGACACCATGAAAGTCAAAGCTGGCGTGACAGAAATGGCAATAAATATTACGAGCCGAGAGTGGTGCATATGTTAGTAAGTGCCATGTGTTTGGATGTAATAGGCTTCATTAGGGAGAAGCCAAAACAAGCTTGGCATCATCCCACATGACACTGCTAATTTGGCACAAAACCTTCATGCATATCCAAGTTTTGGATCTGAATTCTTCCCGCAGTCAACGTGCATGCATATAATGTAAATATAACTCATGCATTTCAGCTGGAAGGCATGATAGACACTGACTGACTGAAAGGTCACATGGCTCATTTCTGGTCACTTAATTGCTTGTGCACAGGGTGGAGATGTTGACAGACAGCCCTCGGCTATTACAAGAGAATGCATTATTAATACGATGTGTACCTCAGGCATAAATAAAACAGTCTTTGTGGTTGGAAGTGTCAGGCGCAAATGCATTCATACACGAGCACAGAGTGATTAGAGCACACAGACTGAACAAAGCCAAGGTGATTTCAAGCCATACTGACCTCTTGGTTCTAATGCATTGTCTACTTTGTCATCGACAAAAACGCGCTCATGAACGCCTATGGTTTTCTCGCAGCCATCTACAAAAACAGAAGAAATGAAAAAGATACCGTAAGCCAATCATGTTAGTGGTAATTCAGCAGCCTGACCCACCTGCCAATCAGAGGAAAGCACACAGAAGCAGTCACCTGCCGTTAATGTCCATTAAAGTGTGTTGCATTCAAAGGCATAGGAGTTTGCAAACCACACAGAATCATACGTGTGTGTGTGTGTTTTGTAATCAGTTACACTTACTCGGTGGTCTCACGAAGACTTTCAGCTTGAGACACGACCTTCTCCCGGTTTCTGTGATCATGGAGGCTGTAAAACACAAAGAAGAGATAAGAGACGGTAAGGACACACACACACACACCTGAGAGAGATATCGTCTTGGTCTCAAACTACACACACACACTATCCTATAAAGCTGCGGCTTGCGGGTGTATTTTGTGGTCCGAAGTAGGAAATTGCTCCTTTCCTGTGGAATCTAAAGGGCGTGTGCACGCACACACACACACACACACACACACACGGCGCCTGCGGGGTGAAGAGAGGAACGTCACGCTGTCATTTGTGGTTTTCTGTCACTAGCAGTCTCCTGGATTATCAGCCGTTTCGGGCCCAGAGAGTTTTGGACACAAATACACTGGACGTAATTTAAAAGAGGAAAATCGCAGCTGAAATTATAGAGTGACTTCATCTCAAGTTTATTTTTAGGCAGAGTATGACATGCGTTTCTTGAATGCTACATTTAAGGTTTAGTAGGGAAGAAGAATCGCACAAAGATCTCCCCAGAATCTCGAGTGTCTCTGCTGGACAGGAACAGAATTGAATTGGAGCCTCTAAAAGGACAAGATGATGGAATAATTATATTTCAGTGCTTTTCCTGAAAGAAACCATGTTTGCTTGCACAAAACCTGCTATGCTCCAAAACCTTTCTGAGAGAATGCAAAAATTTTGCAACGGAACACATGCTTTGCAAATGAAAAAAACAACAACATTTTGCACGAGAATACTAATGTTTCGAAAGTGAACACATTTCCTGGGGAATGCAAAAATGCAAATACAAGAGCTTTGAACAGTTTTTCAGGAAATGCAAAAAAGAAAAAAATGCAAGCAAACACAAATGTTTCGCAAACAAACAAACAAAAAAGTTTCTTGGGGAATGCAAAAAACCTTGCAAGCGAACAAATGTTTTCCAAGTAAAAACAACATTTCTCAGTGAACAAAACTTATTGCGTGAGAATACAAATGTTTCGCAAGCGAAAACAATATTTCTTGTGGAACGCAAAAATGGAAAAGCAAACAAATGTTTTCCAGATAAAAAAGGTTTTGGAAATAAAAAGACATTTTTTTTTGGGATATGCAAAAATGGGGCAGGTGAACAAATGTTTAGGAAGTGAAAATATTTAGAGAACGCAAACGTTTTTGGGGTTTTTTTTTTTTCATTTCCTAAGAAACTGTTTTAACTAAACAGCAAAATGCAAGCAAACACAAATGTTTTCCCAAGGAAAAAAATGTTTAGCAAGTGAACAAGTTTATTGGGAAATTCGAATGAAGCCTCATCACCGCCGCACCTTTAAGACCTCAACATGAACTCAAACACAATTCTCCCAAGACCAAATGTTGCATCTGTCAATTAAAGTCAATTTTTATTACTACTTTTACTTAGCAATTTTGTGAGAAACGGCAAGAAGCTCTTTCAACGAGTCATAAATGTGAAGTTTCTTAAGCCGTGAAAGAGAAAACTCTGTGGAATTCTATATTCATCTGAGGTTATTCTGTGAGCTTTATTAAGACGGACAGCACGGTGCAAGTTCAACGCTTAGACTAATTAAGGCTAATTACTCTCAACAGGAGATTTTATTCTGTGATCTTTGGTGGGAATGTGCTGTGGTGTGTGTGGGATGTGTAGAGTTCCTACATTACAGTCCACGCTGTCTTTCAACACTTCAGAGTCTACAATCACAAGCCGTTTACCTCCATAATGTGATGCATTTCTGAATGAAACAGATGTACAGTAAATGTAAGCCAGGACTTGACTTGATCCATAAGGAATTGATTTCATAAACAGCTTCAATAGCACTATCATGAAAGTAAATAGGGTCAGTTTTGATTTCCATGCATCAAAATTGCATCAGTACCGATGTTTCACTTCAAATCTGATCATTGTTTCTTATGCCTTTAAATGAAAAATGTTACACTGAAATCTAACAGTGGCTCAGAATCATTCATTGAGCATATCAACCTGCTACGAAACATGCAGACTATCTTCAAATCATCAGATATTGACAGCCTAATAGTGATGTCTGTATGTTTAATGCGCATTTATGAAGTGAAACGCAATGCTTGATCAGTATTCTGTGTTGCCTTATGTTTCAGTATTCTTAGTCTTTTAATGGAGTAAAATAAACACATGAAGCATGTCATGAATATAAATGCTTGCTTAGTTTCACAAAGCAAGAGTCAAATAATCCCAGCAAACAGAAATACATGACTGTCAGTGTACTCCTGCTAAACTGGATTACATCATTTCTGAAAGATCATGCGACACTAAAAACTGGAGTAATGATGCTAAAAATTCAGCTGCGCATCAAAGAAAAAAATTACAGTTTAACACATATTCACATAGAAATAATGTATTTGAAGTTGTAGAAATATGTCATGTTATTACAGTATTTTAACTATACTTTTAAACACATATTTGCAGTCTTTATGAGCATGTGAGAGTTCGTTTAAAAACTTTTTTTTTACTGCCTCCAATCCTTTGAGAACCAACTACCAGAACAATTTACAATTTGTTGACAGTGTGCTGTGTAATAATGAAATGAACACGTTTCCAGGAACTCTGCCTCTTGCACTTCTCCTGCATGCGGCTTAATAATCAAACAAATTTTTCCGATTGGAAATCTGGCAAGCGTGAGCTCCTGTGAAGAGTCAGCCCAGCCTCTGGGCAAGTATGCTAATCAGCATTTATTTCATTTGACAAAGACAACATACGAATGCAGAGCTATTAAATATGCAGCGCTCTCTTTTGAGCGCCGTAGCCAGCAGCAGAGCTTTCTCAATTTGTCCTCATCCATAAAGAGCTTCGACTAATAGCATCAGCAGAGATGAAGAGCATTTCTCACAGCCCTCATCTGCCTCTCCGCTTTAGTGCTGCTGTCTCTCTTATCATGTACATGCAAATGAAAGAGTGTGTGTGTGTGTGTGAGTGTGTGAGAGAGAGAGAGAGAGAGCAAGAGAAAAATGAAAGTGGATGTACACACCTGTGAACCTATATATGACAAAACCTCATATATAATATGTCATTTATTTGTTTAACCTAAAGTTAAATGAAAATATAACATTTTCTGAGACATATAAAATATGTTGCCAAAAAGGCAATTACAAAGGCATGCATAACAACACCCCGGTCACCACTATGATAATTTATCATCTGCAGAGCGATAGCCTAGCAACAACAGCACCCTGTAAACTACACAGAACACTCTTGCAACCAAATAGCAACAACCTAGTAACCACCCATAATACTGTAGAACACTACCCTTGCAGCTGAAACACCATGAAGACCCCTTCGCAACTACACACCCTAGCAATCCCATAGCAACACCCTGGAAACCACACAAAACACCCCATCAATTGCCTAGTAACACTCTGGCAACCACATTGTAGCACCCTAGTAACATCATAGCAACACCTTGTTAACCAGCCAGAACACCATAGAACCACTATATCAAGCACATAGAAACACCCTGGCAACCAAACAAAGTACCCTAGAAACAGTGTGGCAACACCTTAGTAAATACATAGCAACTCCTTGGCAACCTACCAGCCAAACTACACAGAACACCCTAGAAACTGTAGCTATAGCAACCATCTCAAATCCTTCAGTTAGTTTAGTGAGCATTACACACTTAAAAAGTGTGAAAATGAACAAGGCCTGTAGCTGCATTTCCATCTCTCTGCCATCTCAGTGTGATAGTAAGACTTTCACAGGAGACGACACAGACTTATTCACACCATGCAGTGAATCAGCAGCAGATGCTCATCATGTGTTTAAACATGTTCTCATTACTGCCAATTCAGCTCAACTGCACTGTTATCTGGAGGGAACACATTGTAATTTAATGTGCTTTTAATTTCTAAAAGACACCAGAGACTTTCATCATTATGACAAGAACACAAAATGCACAACTATAAGAGCTTTTAAAAACATCTACTGTAATGTAATGAAATATTAGCAATACCCATGTTGCAAAAAAAAATTTCCAATGAGGATGCACAGATATTTCTGAAAGGCAATCAATGGAAAAAGAGGGCCATGAAACAAATATTAAAAATAGCCGTCAGACGGCTTGTCTGGTACACTGAAGAGTGTCTTTCTGTGTAAACACACCGATACACCTGAATTTACATTCATTAGAACATCTGCAGGCAGGACATATAGATTCCACTTAATACAGACCATACAGAACACCCTAGCAACCACATAGCAACACCCTGGCAACCACACAGACCACCCTAGCAACTTATAGTTACACCCTGACAACCACTGTAAAGTTTTCTTTACTGAGGAATAGCAACACCCTAGCAACTGCAACCTCCCGGAAACACCCAGGCAACTAAAGAGAACACCCTAACATCCACATAGCAACACCCTGGCAACCACACAGAACACCCTAGCAACTAATAGCAACACCCTGACAACCAATGTAAAGATGTTTTTTTTTTTTTGTAGTTTTTGTTTTTAATGAGTTATAGCAACACCCTAGCAACTGCAACCCCCTAGAAACACCACCTAGGCAACTAAAGAGAACACCCTAGCCTAGCAACTGCACAGCAAAGACCTGGTAACCACTCTAAAAAACTGTTTTTAACTGACGCATAGCATGAGCCTAACAATGACAACCCCCTGGAAACAACCAGACAATTAGACAAAACACCCTAGAATCACATAGCAACACCATGTAAACCACTGTAAACATGTTTTTTACTGAGACATAGCAAAAAACTAACAACTGCAACCCCTTGGAAGCACAGAGGAAACTAGACAAAAGACCCTAGCAACTGCATAGCCACACCCTGGCAACCACTGTAAACATGTTTTTATTCAGGCATAGCAACAACCTTACAACTGCAACCCCTTGGAAACACCCTAGCAATCACAAAGCAACACCTTAACAAATGCATAGCAACACCCTGGTGAACACTCATCGACTCTAGCAACCACACACAGTAGCAACAACCTGGCAACCACACAGAAAACCCTAGCAATGACATACAATATCAACAACACAGAATAACTGTAAACATGTTTTTTACTGAGACATAGCAAAAACCTAACAACAGCAACCCCTTGGAAACACCCAGGAACCTAGACAAAACACCGTAGCAACTGCATAGCAACACTGTAAACATGTTATTTACTGATTTACAGTTCATCTTCATTTACAGATCTGCAGGTATCACACTTCAGTCTAATGTGAAAACACATCAGGAGAATTCTCACTGATGCCATTCACAGACACGGTCTCCGGAAGTGCATAGCCTCTGGTGAGCGAGTGTGTGTGTGTGCGTGTGTGTGAGAGATGATCCGCTCACAGACGCTCTTTGGCAGCGTCTTTCAGTAAGTGTAAGATGCTGTCTGGCAGGCGGGCAGGTCTGGGCCGTGTGCCACCGAATGTTACAGTCACACACACAGGAAGAGGAAAACAGCGGGACGCCGGGAAGTGTTGCGACCCAGAGGACGCAGAAGGGAATCAGACGAAACAAAACAAAGAGAAGGAGAAAGTTCCATTCATCAAAGGCATGATAATGGCTGACGTGCTCCTTCACACCGCAGGAGAGGCGATGAAACACCAGGAGTCTTCATGAACGTGAGAGATGTGCTGGCTCTGTCTGCGGCTCATGCACAGAAATATAATAAACTCAGTTCGTCTGTCATTAAACTGATCTACATCACTGCGCTCATGCAAATGGATCGCCGTTACCATAACAACCAGGGTCAGGCAAAACACAGATTTTACGAATGGGCTTCCTTTGTGTGAGTTTAAATGGAATTGACCACAGCATGCAGGATGCTGAATGGGAATGAAAGGAAGACGTGAGGTCAACTGAGTACATATTCGTAATATTGTAAAATATTATTACTATTCTTATATACTTTTAGAATATCTTTTAAAATGCATTTTACTTCTGTGAATGTTCAGCATCATTATTCCAGTCTTCAGTGTCACATGATCCTTCAGAAATTATTCTAATATGGTGATTTGCTGCTAAAAAAAAAACCTTTTCTGATTATTATTAATGTCAGAAACATTTTTTGTGAAAATACATTAAATATTTTTTTTGGTTTCACAGATGAACAGAAAGCATGAATAACAGCATTTATTGAATTAGAAGTTTGTAACAGTATGATTGTAGTATTGATTGTGCAGTCTATGTAACAATGCACATGTATAACACACTTATACAACAGTTTGTTGAATGGATTCCAGTTATGTACCACATATTCAAATTTAAATTACAATTCGGAAAATCCAGAAATGCATCTCCTATAGCAATCTATCAAACCTGCAGCAGTCCGTAAACAGTCACCAGAGAGGGTAAAGCATGATTTAATAAGCGTCCGTGAGGTCATAAACCCCCGCGCCATTCCTGACACTCCAAAACGCATCCACATTTTCCAATTCCACTCGCGTCAGACAAAAAATGTGATTCATTCTCCTCTCATCCACTGACTCCCTCCTGTAATATTGGATTTGGAGACCTCGAGAGATTAAAATCCATCCTTAAATTCACAATATTAGAAAAAGATGCTGTCTCAAGCATTTCGAGGTGGGGGGCCAGCAGTGCGCCCTGACCTCTGACCTCAGAGAGACGTGCTCACACGGCTCACACTGTATTCAGCTCAATAGGCTGCAGATGTGAGCCTCACTTAAAGCTTCCTGCATTTTCCATCTCAGTGTCACTTTCTACAGCAGCGAATAAAGAAAAACAGTGTTTGTCTCAGATAAGAAATCCCTCCTGATAGACACTGTCTCCTCTCTGGGACAAAAACATGATGAATTACATCCTAGTTTGATTTCACCTCATGTCTCCATTAACCTGCTCAAGTGGATAACAGTATAAAAACAAAACCTCACTGACCGTGCTGAAGCAACACAAGACGGGTTTTTTTTCATCTCGCAGACAGCTATTTGTCATTTTAATCCTCATTGAACATTTCCAATAAGCTGTAATACCATGATCACACTACAAACCTCTGACTAATGAAAATCACTGGCACTGTATTACACACACTGATATTACTGACACCCTCAAACAGAACAGCTTAGCAACCCTATAGCAACACCCCGGTGACCACACAGAACGCTTCAGCAATCACAAAGCAACACCTTAGCACATGCATATCAACAACCTGGTGAACACCCATCCACCCTAGCAACTACACACAATAGCAACACCCTGGCAATCACAAACAATATCCACAACACAAAAC
>JAUMHG010000045.1:760726-776352 GCA_032359395.1 Enteromius anoplus | reverse complement strand
TGTGGAAAAAAAATAATAATAATAAAAAAAATACATATATATATTTATATATATATATATATATATATATATATATAAAATTGTTTTAACTTGTTGCAGCTAAAAACCTTAGGTTGGGATACGATGCATTTTACTGAGCTGAGTGCTGGTTTGCTTCCAAACACTCCAAGCATCTTGAAACAACTCCAAAGTGCAACACAAGACATGTGTCATTAATCACAAAAGAGACTAACATGTCCGAATGCGTTTACAGACGACATGCAAATCTGTTATCATCTCACCGATGAAATGCATAACGTGTCCTTATTAGGTTCTTAAAGCATTGTGAGGTCTGTGAAAACCAGCAGCGGTAAGCGTTAAAGAGAATGACCTCTGACTGACTCCAAACAAACGCTCATCACAGTGACAGTATTTCTCTCTCTTCGGGCCGCTGACCCTCACCTGTAAATACTCTCCACCTCGTTCTCCAAACTCTCAGCGAATCACTAAACAAGCACATTCCTGTCGCTAAACAGCTATTTCTCAGGCAGGTCAAAGTTTTAATTGAGAATCAGTTCGAGAAATGGGCTGACAGAAGCTTGTGGAAACTTTTAATTGAAATTCTCCATCCTTGGATTCCAGCGAAACGGAGTTAAAAAGCGCTTTACATCAGAAATCAAGGCGTGCGGCGAATGGCAATGCTGTTGACCGCCTAGAAAGAAAATAACTCATAGGGTCAAGCGGGCAGAGAGAGATCCAGGCCAAACATATTCAAGAGCACACAGAAACCTCTGCATCCACACACACTGTCAACTCAATTAAGAAAGTTAATAATCCTCTTCTTAATGACGGCACGCTTCATTAGCGGCCCTCTCTCACCCGCTGATGTTCTGAGGGTGTAAACAGCGAGGACAGACAATTAACACACACCTCAGTTCATCGCGTCTGGAATAAACACAAACTATAAAACAAATAATGAATATTCAGCTTATGGTTAAAGGTGCTTCTGGTTAGTGTCAAGCTAAACTAAACTCAATTTAGAAATGTAGCTTTGTTAACTTGCTGAAAAAATATTTTACCTTTTAATTTTTTTTATTTATTTGTATTTGTATTTTTATATATTCCTTTTTTTATATATTGACCCTAGAATCTTTGCAGTTATTTATTAACTACTTAATATTTGCTTTAGATGGTTAATGTCTTTATTAACAAATTAAATATAAAAGAAATTGTAATAATAATTTAAAAAAATATTGCCTAATTTATATAATAAAATAAAAATGACATATTTTGCAATATATAAATATTTTATAATTCACACATAATATATTATTTAATTATCTATAATATTAACAAAATTACTAAATTAAAAGTTTCTCCTTTTTTAAAAATCTTTTTAAAAATCTACGTTTTGTGAACTTTCAGAAATAACCTGTAAGTCGCTTTGGATAAAAGCGTCTGCTAAATGAATAAATGTAAAATAATGTTTTTATAACTTAACTGTCACAATCTTGTGCCTTAAGTAAAACGCAGGAGTGTACAAACATGAGTCTTTTAATTATCAACTCATATAAGGACAGACAGGGGAGACACACAGAAATCTTGGGAGAACTGAAAACACCTGGGGAACACAGCTGGGAACTAACTAACACAATGAACTGATCTGGGACAGGAACAACCAAATATGGGCAAGGGCACATCGGACTGACATTTTAGCAAATCATTCTTTGAGGACATTTTTTTATTATGGTTAATTGTTTTTATTGTTGCTGGTTGAAAGATCATTAGTCTTAAGTGTAATGTCAATATCATGCTAAACAAATATGTCAAATATTGCTACTAAAAAAAGTCATTCAGTACTACAGTACTATGTTTTGTGCTTTTGGAGGGAAACGCAGAGGTTTATTATAAGAACCGAGGTTTGGAAATATCTGCTCTTATCCATAAAATATAATTTCATAGACACATACTTCAAGAGCTGATGGAGCTTGTGGTCTTTTGAAGTTTCATGAACAGTATTTCAACAGACACAAGTGAATGTCACACGCTTCTTCTCTCATCTTGAGCTCTGAATAAAGAACTGTGCTTCTAATTGGTTACAAAACAAATATTCAGTAGACACTGCTTCTGAAGATCTCACGCCAAGAACTGCAGAAATACAGACAGATTGCTGAAAATGAATATGCCGTTTCTCCGGATGAGAGAGAATAGAGTGGCAATATTTCTTTTGAAACCCCAGGATCCTGAATATTATTCATATGAGGAATGTCCCTGTAAAGTCTAGCGAGGTTTTAATCTGTTTTTATTTGTTACTGATATCACGTCGTCTGCTCGTAAATTCTCTGATTTCCAGGAACCTCTCGGCAATCTATTTTAAATTCAATTCTATTGCTGTCTTTCAAAAGAAATACAGTCAGACACCAACATCCTGTGTTCAGTTGTGTGTGTAATACGACCTAATTTAGCAAAAATCATTTCAACAAGACGAAGACATTCAGGAGAGCTGAAAGCAGTGATTTTCACTTCTAACAATACAAATTAAATACAGTAAAGCTATTATATATATATTATACATCTATCTGTCACTCTATAAGATTACTAATTTACAGTACATATATATATTTTTATTGTTAATAAGCTGTAAATAATATATATATAATATTAGGAATTATTAGTAATAAATTAAAATATAAATAATAATATATTTAGCAATATTATAATTTGCACATTGCAAAATATAGTATTATTTTTATTAACAATTTGACATAAATAATAATATGTTATAATATTTATATTAATATTATTATAAATTATTATTATTTACAATTTTAATGTAAAATTATGATGCTTTTACTTTCAAAGCAGTGTTTATTTAAATGTTTATCCGGGTGAAATATCAAACCCCATTGACTTCCACTGTAAGTGCATTACTGTAAATGTAATTTTCCTTTGTTTTTACAAAGTGGAAATGATTTTCTGTGTTAATGGAGCGGATGTCACAGATGCCGGATCTTGTATGGATTCCATATATTTCCTTTAATCTCACTCATCCGGGCGATTCTTTTCCACTGATTTTCCCCGAGCTCCGCTGACAAACAAGTACGGAGAAACTCAAAGTCCTCCATGCTCCGGTCATACGAAAGGCGGTAATTAAAAACTGGGAATGGATGGCAGGCTAATTGTCAAATTATGATAATTACACGTCTTTGTTATGCTCCAGCTGTCTGGGAGAGAAGCTGAGGTCAAACGCAGCTCTGGCCGGCCGCGCTCTGTAATCAGAGAGGAGGAGCCGCCAAGTTTAGAACATTTATTACAAGCTGATTATAAACCCGAGGAGCGACGCTTTCTGTCTTTGACTCTGAGCTGGATCTGTTTGGGACTGAGGCGGCCCTCCGTGGGGCCTCCTGATTGGTCCATTTCCATGACAATTACACAGCTCACTGAAAGCGGCCGAGCACTCAATGAAGAGCAGCCTGACGGTGCAATGATTACATCGACAGAGAGAGAGAGAAAACCATTCGCTGTGAGATTGCCCACACATGCAGCTGAATGAAGACACAACACAGCTTTCTTCCGTTTTATACAGTATATGGACTTATACTTCTACATGACCCCGTGTTGCATTGTTCTGGAGAGTGAATGCATGTCTAGGATGAGGATCCAGCTCCTCACTGAAACTGTACTGTATTTACTGTCCGCACTTCACTTGTTCTCAGGCCCGTTCCCAGAGAAGCGCTAGCGTCCAGGAACTCGGAAGTCCACCGTGAGCCCTATTCCCGTGTAAAGCAGCGGGAGGCACTTCAACAGCCTGTCTTTATATCGGCTCTCCACCTGCTCCGACAGCTCTGATGAACACCAGCAACAGCTGCCTTCAATCAACCCTGACGCTGCTGCGGCGCAGGTAATATCTGTAACTGTAGAGGCCTGATCATAAGTCCTTCTGCACTCGAGCGGGACGCTATTTAGGAGGTTAGGCATGTGGCGCTCACCCAGTGCGTGTCTAGAGTTCTCATACGAGCTGAGATGGAAACGGCAGCCGTATTTCCATCACTGCAAGAATGCGGAGGGAAGTTGTGCTGATGGTTTGATGGGCTGCTGGTTAGACCATCTCACCTGCTTCTGGCTAAAAACACCAGTCAACACATGCTGGACACATGTTCCAATTCCTCCGTCTGGCTTAAAAACATCCTCGCCAAAACCTCACGAGGAAATTCAAGCATGAACCTGAAGTGCCTGAGATCCCACAAGAAACAGACCAAACAAAAAAGGGTATTAATCCCAGGACTATTGTGTCCCGAATATATATATATATATTTAGTAATATAAAATACATTGTACCAGTAATATAGATATGTACAGTATATGAGCCTTTTTCTTATTAAAAATGCTCTATTTATATATTTATATTTTGTATTTGTATTTATTAACCTAGGTTTAGCATATCAAATCCTATATATAAAATGAAGCCGATCTTTCAGCAAGCAGTCTAACAGTGTGCCATCATCACAAGCACCTGAGGCTGGTTTCTGATCAGACATCATTACGCTGGTTTGGTAACGAGGTCGATGCATCAGATTTCATGAGCAGCACACATGTTGATCAGAATCACTGCCACAGGCTAACATCTGCAATTATGAGCGGTCAGTAACGAGGTTAAACTGGGTCTGGTCTGAGCTCTGCGGGGTCACAGCGAGTTCAACATCAGCACTGCACACTTACTGACGATTCAATCACGAAAACGCCGTTCTCCTCCGGCTCTTCTTAAAAAAGACGAACAGTGTAAACCACGCTCTGTCTGAATTACTATGTTTATCAAATATCCTCTTTATCCCCCGCAGGAGAAGTGTGCGGAGAGCTGAAATCACAAATTCATACAGAAGTTTTGCTGGCTTGAGGATTTACATAATATCAAGTAAATTGAGGCTGCTTGAGTTTACTTCATTCAGTAAAAAGGAATATTTTCCTTTCACAGACCGCTTCGAGCTATCAACAAACTCGTGTGTCACCTTCTACTTCTGATTCTGGTTCAAATAGTTAACATTTGTGGATCAAGTGTCCTACAACCAAAACAATACGTGATCTTGTCTCTAACGAACTGCTTTTGATCCACTTCAAACGTTGACTACTGCATATGTCTTCAGAGATGTTATTCAATTAAACCTTTTTATATCTTAATGAAGTGATAATGCACAATTCATGCACATTATGTGTTCTATATATGCTTTTCTGTTTATTGATCCTTTTTAGCCACAAAGGATTCTGGGAAATGTAGTGCACAAGCCTCAATGCAGCTCATGAGTAAAGTTTACGTTTATAGTGTTAACTTTAAACTTTCTTTACTTTACTTTTGTTTTTGTTAACTTTAGTTAATTTAAACAAACCTGAAACAAAATTTAAATACAAATATGAAGTACTTAAATGTATATAATATTTGTAGTGAAAAATGTAAATAAGAATCAATTCAAATAGCATTTATATTTTCTGTTGATATTATTAACTAAACACTTAAATTAATTTTTTTAATTTTTTTTTTAATTTTTTTTTTTTTTTTTTTTTTTTGAAATAATGTTTAAGCTAAATATAAATGCTTAAATGTACAATAACAAATAAATGTTGGCAACTGACTGAAATAATGTAAATTATTATATTACTAAAAATAAAAAACAAAATGTAAAATAAATTAACGCTAAATAGAAATTTGAATAAAAATGACAAAAGCGGATAAAATGACTGAACTTAAAAACTGAATATAAAAATAAAAGCTAATTCAAAATATTAATAAATACTACAACGCTAAAATAACAATTTCTTATTAGCTGATCTGTTTATTTAAGGGATAAAAATACACATTCATTATGCGTGACATTCATACTGTGAATATGTGACGAACATTCCCTACCACATAATAACTAATACAATTTCTAATAAAGATTCATCTGGAATTTGTTTGCTTAGCTGGGAATCACAGAGCAGAACATCCAGCATATGTGAGTGATTTTACTGAGCCGTGTTAGCGTGTAAAAAACTCAACACATGTCAGGATATTCTTCTATTTGTTCTTGTATTTTCATCTGATTCCAGAGACAAATCATGCTAAGATCTCAGAGAATCACAGAGAACACACATCTCTGTCACACACACACACACACACACACACACACACACACACAGAGCAATCACAGTTTCCAAGGGCTCTTGGTTGATAATTACTTCGCCTGCTGCATCGTCTGAGTAAAGGTAAATGAAGTACTGTCACTGTTACAAAAAATAGAAGAAACACAATCAAGCTAACGAATGGATGACATGCTCTCTCTGATTTATACTATAGATAAATAATATAATATTTATACTCTGATAAATAATATAGAAATAGATAATACTATAATATAGATAATAGATAATAATATGTAGGTATAAATAAATAATATTCACTGCAATATTTATTATTCAGATTAATAATGTAATTATAAATAACAAACATATATACACACACACACACACATTATGGCTGTCAATTTAAAATAAAACTAATTTTTAGGAATAAAAAAATAAAATAAAACATGCATGTATATATATTTTTTAAATACTTACATAAAAAACTTATGTATTTACATGCATATAATTATATATATTAATATTATTTAAAATATGTTTAATATATAAACAACAACAATTTTATATATATATATATATATATATATATATATATATATATATAACATAACAAAAAAATGTGTTTTGAATGCAATTCATTGTTTGACAGCACTACACACACACACGCACACATAAACAACATAAACTTTAGCTAAAAATAAAATGTAAATACTCTAAATAAATAAATAAATAAAGTAAAAATTCTGATCAGTAATTCTCTACAGTGGGATACCATGTGAAGGTGTGCTACGATATCAGCGTCAAAAAACTAAACTGCCACAAATGAAAGTGTGTGTGTTTTCCAGAGGAAGAGAAACTTTGCTGTCCTGCGGAGTGTGTTTGTGCTCCAGGACTCTCTCTAATGAGGCTTCAGGCTTGGGTCCGGGGCCAGAATGCCTGCGGATGATCTGATGATTTGTGTGCGAGATGGTGAGAAATGTCTGGCGGAGAGCACCAACACTAAACTGGATCAGAGAAAACACAAACCCACACGGAACGACGCACAGCTATACTGTAACGCGATCCCTGCGTGCCTCTGCTCTTACAGTAATAATATCTCTCAAAGCATCGCGTTGCACTCAAGATAGCAACATTTGAGAGCTTATTACAGATGATTATTCACAAAGCCCTCTAATCAGGGCTGATATTAGCAGCTCTTCACACAGCTCTGAAAGCAGATGGACTGACTCTCACTCGTGTGCTTTATGGGTTAGTTCATCGAATACTAGTCTGTGTAACCCCACTAACCACCCACAGTCTGTTCACACACTCCTCACGCAGATCACACACCGACTGCAAAACTGTGTTTGGTTACGATGTTAAAGTCCGCTGAAAGAACTACTCAATATTTAAATTAGTCATAAAATACAATAAATATTTTAGCCACAATAATGTTTGTTTTTTACAAAAAATATCAATATGTTTTATTTATTTATTCTATTTTATAATTTTTTCCAAAATATACAAAAATGCCAAAAATACAGTGCTTTTTACACATTTTAGCAAACATATTTTTTGGACTGTTTTGTATATTTTGAAACATATTTAATAATATATTTCGTACATAAAGATTATTACTCCTTAAAATAACTGTTTATTTCAATACATTATAAAATGTTATAACTACTCCCAAAAAATCCTGGAGGTCTAGGATCGCTCTGCATTTGATAAAAAAAAATACTGTAAAAGCTGTACAATTATAAAACATTACTATAACATTTTATACAAATAACTGTTTACTAATATTTTAAAATTCATCAAAATACTGTATCCACAACATGTTTGAGGGAGTTTTGTGTCAGAGCAACTATAATAATAATAATAACAACAATACTACTACTAATAATACTAATACTAATAATAAAATTGATCAAAACTATTATAATATGTCTCAATTTTTCTGGTCACTTTATCTCATGACAATACACAAGTCGATTATTCAACCAATACACTCTTTGTAGAAATATTTTTACATAGTTTCAAAGTTTATTTGAAATATATATTTTTTTGTAACATTATAATAATAATCTTTTGATTATTTTTACGTGTCATTAATGAATAAAAGTACTAATTTCTTTAAAGAAAACCCATATTTACCTCAAAATTTTAGTTAGTGTATATAAAATATACTTTACTGTAATAAAAATAAATATATAATGTACGCTTTTTGCAATTTATAAAATGACTGAAATAAAGTATTTTCTTATAATTGATTACTTTTAGGGGTATAATATAAGCCCTCAATAAAGTTGTCTTTTTATAAAAAATGTCACAATGCAATGACCCTAAAATTAGCTAAATGTAATTTTAAATATAATGTATGTAATCTAATTTTAAATGTATATCAAATCTTGATTATATGAGCAAAACATGCTCCTGAGAGATCTTTTCTCCATCATGTTTATTTAATCACAACCATCTTCCTGACGGTGAGTACGTGATGATGTTTTGTTATTGTTACTCATGCAGAGATTCGTCATAAACCCCCATAATTCCACAGTGTAAGTGATGTGCTCAGTTGGCCCTCATCTGCACAGGATCAGACCAGCATTCTCCAGAACAAGACCGTACTGGTGTCTCCTTCGGTCGAGTGAGGTCAGGTCCTTCACACAGAAATCATTTCCTCAACCTGCAGCACTTTGTGTCTGATATATAAATGTAATATATAGCCATGTGAGGTCTGAATGGTCAATAGTTTTGTTTTTCAAAGAAGTCTCTTCTGCTGACCATGGAGCAGAAAATAAGATTCAATATTAATCAACAATCTGGAGTAAGGTAAAACAACAACAATAATAATAATACTAAATTAAACTATTAATATAATTTTGTTTTGAATTACTTGTGCTTTTTTTTTTTTATATTTGTTTTAAAGTCTGTTTAGTATTTATTTTTTATTTTAGTTCGGTTAGTTTTAGTTTTAGTCATTTAGTACATTAATGTACACAAACCAAAAATGTGACATTTGGCCTTGAAGTAGCTTAAAGTTTTAGTTAATAATAATAACCAAGGTAATGGTAAGATGTAAAATATATAAATAAACAACACAATTTTAGTCAGCTATGATGTATGAAAGCTATGAAATTGGTCAAAAGTGTGACAAAAGTTTTCTATTTTAAAACAAATGCTGAACTTTTTATTCATCTGTGAATCTTGAAAACTCCAGGAACATATTGAGCAGCACAACTGAATGATTTCTGAAGATCATGTGACACTGAAGACTGGAGAAATGATAAATAAATGACACGTTAACACATATTAACAAAGAAAACAGCTATTTTAAATTCTAAAAATATTTCAGATTTTTACTATATTTTTGATGGAATTAATGCAGCCTATGTTTGTAGGTTTCTCATGACATCAGTGTGAGAACACAATGTGATTGGAAAGATGAAAGCGGAAGGACAGAGGGAATATTCAGAGACTCTAAACATAGCGGGCGCTGACAGCATGCCGAGCGTCTCGTTGTCCGAACCCCTGCAGCTGTTGCCTAAATCTCCCGTCGAGTCTTGGCAGGTCTGTCAGAGCCTCGGGCCGAGCGTCCGCTCACAGCAGGCCTGAAGAAACAGCCCAAACACACACACACTCACATTACTGCCCAGCGCCGACCGACACGGGGGCAGAGCGCCTTAGAGATCATAGAGTCATGAGGCTTCGTACCGCAGCTCAAATCTGAATAAATGAGCTTCCGCTGATGTCTGGTTTGTTAGGAGAGGACAACATCTGTCTGAGATACAACTATTAGAAAATCTGGAATCTGAGGGAAAATCAGCTTTAAAGTTGTCCAAATAAAGTTCTTCGTAAAGCATATTACTAATCATAAAGTTTTTATACATGTACAGTAGGAAATCAAAAATCTCAACAAAAAAAAAAGACCATTTTGACCCTTACAATGTATTGCTGTCTATTGCTACAAATATACCTGTGCTGCTTAAGACTGCTTTTGTTCTTCAGGATCACATTTCGAGTAGGTGCTGCACAGTTTGGGAAAAATGTCACATTGCGATAATTAAGGTTAAAATTGCGATTTGCGTTTGCGATACGATAAACAAGTGGTTTGACTCAACTTGCTTGTTATCAGGGAAAATGTACACACAGATTACTAATAATGCTGAAATTTGTATTTCTCAACTGAGATACACAGTATACAGTGCAATCTACTGTAGCAACAACAAATTAAAACTAAATTAAATAACAGTAACAGTAAGTGACAGTGCGTTGTTCTTGATCAAAACTAACTTGACTCAACCAGCAGGTGAATGTGGCGTAAAAATACTTCAGGTTTTAACATTTAAGTTCATTTAAATAAATTAAATGTTAACAGAAATGATATAATACTTTCAGTAAATATCTTAGTTGGTTGCAAAGGAAACTTTTTTTTTTTTTTTAGTTTAAGTGTTTTATTTTAAATTATTACTAAAATCGAAGCAGAAACTAAAACTAACCCAAACTAACTTAAACTGATGTTAAAAACAAACAAATAAGCTAAGCTAAGCATATTTTATAAAAACAAACAAACAAATGAAAGGATCACATAAAAAGAAATAAAAAATAGAATAAAACAATATCTTAAAAATACTAATTAATTTACTGAAAATAAACAACATTACTAAAGTTTAAAATAAAAGAAACAGAAAATATATAAAAATAAAAACGAATTCAAAATATTAAAAACAATAATACTGTATAAATAATAATAAAATGTTTTACTGTTATTATTTACTGAATAAAAACAATAAAATAAAATATTTATATATATATATATAATTTTTTATTTAAAATTAAAGCAAAATAAAAAACAATAAAAATTCATTTGTTAATTCAACATGAGCTCAAAACTGACTTTATTTGCCGATGGTCTGCTTCTGGTCTGATTATGAATGATTCACGTTATTCTTCTTCGTAATCCTGAGAGATCAATTCAATTCTTGCTCGAAATGTTTTTCTTGTTGAAAGTTCTGTTTCAATTACAAATACATCATAAAAGTACTGCAGTTTCTCGTCGACTTTTAATCAATGCCAATAAAGCTTCACGACTCCTTCACTGACTCGCAGGGAACCAAAGAAAGAATCTTTAAATCCAGCTCGATATCGCCGAGATTTAAACATCTTAATAACAGCGCTCAGATTTCTGCTTGAAGTGAAATAAGACGCTTGTACAATCCATTCTTCATTTACATTCAAATCAGAGGATACAAATCAAAGAAGGAAAGCAGTGGTTGGAAAATGTCATTTGTCGGATCAAGAGTTCCTTTGATTTAGTGTTTGAGAGCATGAGGAATATCTCATCCATATCTCTGTGGAAGTCATGGATGGCCAGGCTTAAATTGAATTGGTCCCATACTCCTCTCTCTCTCTCTCTCTCTCTCTCTTTCTGTTGTGAATTGATAAATGTGAATGATAGAGTCTCCATATGGCTTCTCCAAGCAAATCTGAGAGTCTGACTGCGTCCAGATCACAAACACCAGCTGCTGCGTGCACACACACACACACACACACACACACACACACACACACACTCATGTAGTGTGTCCATGTTTTCTTGGGTCTCTCTTCATAGGTGTAATGGTGTTTCTACTGTACAGACTGTATGTGGTATTTTCCTACACTGACCCTACACCTAAACCTACCCCTTACAGGAAACACAACACACTGTATTCTGTGTGATTTATAAGCTTGTTTCCTCATGGAGACCTAACTAATGTCCTCACAATATTTCGATTAGTTGATTGGACAACATTTCTAACTTTCGGTTAATCTAAGTTGATAACTAAACTGAAAAATTAAACATACATTCAAAAATATTATTTTTAAGCATTTGTATTCAAATGTTTTTTACATTTTTATTCAAATTGTCATAATTATTATTATTTTATTTTAAATATTAAATGTTTTAATTGTATTTAACTTTTTTTTTTTTTTTTTTTTTTTTTCATTTATTTAAAGCCTATTTTATTAACATTTTAGTTGTAGTAGTAGTAGTAGGTTTAATTTATATTATTGAATTAATAACTAGACTTCCATGAACTCAGTTTAGGAAACCCCACTAGCACATTTATTGATGACAAGCTGTTACTAGATGACCACTGGATCCCTGGATAGACCGTTTAGAAAGAGGATATAAACACTTTATTTCAAAATATGTCCAGATGCTTTCTTCAAAAATGCTAGAAGATGAAATAAAAGATAATTAGTAAGAGACTGAAGGCACAGGAAGGCCCCCAGACGGCTTGACCTCTGCTGACCTCTGACCCTGAGAGAGATGAGACCCAAACCGAGCGAAGCAAAGCGTTGAAAAAGATGGACTCAGCATGTTTGTCCAGCTGATGTGAGATAAATTTCTATTGAAATGCTCATATAAGAGTGTGTTTATACATCAGATCGATCTACAAGCTTGTTGAGTTAATATGCAGGACATGACGGAAGCAGAGCGCTGTAAAACATGTGTGTGTGTGTGTGTGTGTGTGTGTGTTTTACTGACCCACTGAATGTCAGAGACAACACAGATGCGTAAAACACACACTTTACAAGACCTTCTGAGTCACAAAGGATAAATGATCAATGCTTTATGATGCAGTGGTTCAACAATCGTCATATTCATGTTTATAAACACAATTCAGTTTATATTCGGACACCTACAGCAGTATATAGGTTTCATTTGCTAAAAACTACATTAAAGACGACACATTAAAAAATCTGACAAAAAAGGAAAAATAAAATAAAATAAAATAAAATAAAATTAAATTAATTAAAATTAAAATTAAAATTAAAATTAAAATTAAAATTAAAATTAAATTAAATTAAATTAAAATTTAAATAAAATAAAAACTGCATTAAAGACGACACATAAAAAATCTGACCAAAAATTAAATTAAAAATTAAATTAAAATTAAATTAAAATAAAAACTGCATTAAAGACGACACATAAAAATATGACCAAAAATTTAATTTAAAAAATAAAATAAAAAAAAATATTAAATACAAAATAAAGTAAATAAAAATAATAAAAATAATAAAATTAAATCAAATCAAATAAAATTAAAAATGTAATAAGAATTAAAATAACGTAAAGTAAAGTAAAGTAAAATAAAATAATCTATTTTTTGGGTCAAGCAAACCTGAACGCATTGCAATATTAATCTTGGCAGACAAGTATTGTATTCTCCCTGCCGTCCGTGACTCACAACAGACCTGATGTATATTACTGAGTCTTGACCTATAGATTATTCTTCTTTTGATTTCTCTTTTCCACTTCAAGGCTTTCCTTGTCAAAATCTGAAAAATGTCATTCTTCCTGTGAAAGGGTTACGGAGCCTAACCTGTAGACGTCTGGAGTAATCAAGCAATTAACCTCTGCAGGAGAGGAGGAGAAGAAAAACAGACAGAGAGCGAGAGAGAGAGAGAAAGTGATTCGTCAACCTCACAGGGATTCAGACTAATCCAGCAGCGCTCTCAGACTCATACAGCACTACAAATCCCACAATTCATCTGAATTAATCCTCGTCCCATAAGATCCCTGCTGTTTCAGAAGCACAACATCGGAGTGCAGACTTCCTTCTTGTTTTATCACCACGTTCATTAATGTTTGGCTTTAATTAATCTACATTACTACAGTAATCTCATTATTTGGGATTGCAACAGTCTAAAACCACAACAACGTGATGATAAACCATGATGTTTGAAGAACAACAGCTGGACAAACATCACACTAACTCTCCTCCACAACAAACACACCAGCTCTCACTCACTTCAGTGTTTTATTCACACACACACACACTTATGTGCAGTCTAGTAATTGAATGTCTTAGTTAAATCTCATTTATTCAGATCTCTGATGAGCTTTTGCTGTCGCTGTGAGTGTCTTTTCTTTGGTCTCTTTTTAGTCTCAAATGAAGCACTTATGAACCGTCTGATACTGAAAATAAACATGATGAGAGCTTTCATATGACTGGCAAAAAGTCTGGTTCTGTCCCTAAACAGATACAAAAGAAAGAGCAGCAGCTTTCCGACATCTCAAGCTGCGACGGAGGACTTTATTAGAGCGTCTGAGACACAGCGAGTTATCTAACAGACACACGATCACCGCTGTGATAAAGTTCATGCAGTGTGTGTCTCCATCATCACCAGACCTCATCTGCTGTCTGAGGTCTCTCTCAGAGCATATTTATGCGTCTCTGATGCTGAACGCTCAGCAGAAGACCCCAAAATGAGATCTTACACACTTGAGAAAACCTGCCGCTTCTTCCCGTCTGGTGCGGATGAAATCAGAGAGACGTTTATCTGATCTGTAGATGTGGCTCAATCCCTCATTTGACACATCTCTGGGAGATCTTCGAGCTGTTTTGTCATCTACCATCCATCTGATCTGTGTTTGAACACTAATATTAATAAGTTGGTTTGAGTGTTTCTGAGTAACTCAGGTGAGAGTCGGCTCCGGATGCAGTGAAAGATCCAGACTCATTTGTGGAAATGAAGCGCTATTGATGAAATGTAATTAGCTCGTTAGAGTATAATGCGTTTCTCATTGCCGCCCGTCTCGTTTTCTTCACATCTCCTTGAATCCGTAGACGGATGCGAGTGCTGTTCTCTGCATGTTAATTTTGATTCAGAAACATGAAGGAATAACTTATATATATAACCGTTATGGTGTCATCCTCGATAAGTGTTGGAAATCAGATTACAT
This sequence comes from Enteromius anoplus, assembly GCA_032359395.1. Taxonomy (NCBI): domain Eukaryota; kingdom Metazoa; phylum Chordata; class Actinopteri; order Cypriniformes; family Cyprinidae; genus Enteromius; species Enteromius anoplus. The sequence continues at coordinate 761,540 of JAUMHG010000045.1, read as the reverse complement.
TTTTAACCCTTAAAAGCATTTATTATAAATCTGACAGTATTATCACTGATAAACTGCATGTGAATTCACTTCCTGGTGTGTATTATTTGAATTACACTGCTTCACCAGTGACATAATTCTCCTGCAAATAAATAAACACACAAAGAGAACTAAAATCCTACCATTTCTTACTGACTATTTCTATTTTTTACACTATTTCTGCATGTAAAGATTTCTACGGAGCCCCTAAAGGGACCAGTTACAGTTTCTGGTTCTGTAACGTCTTTCTGTTTATTATTAGTGTTGTAATTCATTCTATTACCTTAAATTATATTCATTTCTGTACATTCTCCACAAAATTTCTTGTGTTTTGTGTGTGTAAACACTTGACAATAAAGCTCTTCTGATTCTGACATTTCAAACACATCTTGGATTTCGATATATAGCCTATTGCACCACATAAAACTTTGTATATTCAGTGTTGCATGGATTCCTCCAGTCATTTTCTCAATAAAAATGAATATATTATTCATCACAATATAGCTCATATATTCTGTATCGTTGTTATTAAAATAATAAAAAAAATAATGGACAATAGAAGAAAAAATAATAACTATATGGTAAAAAAACAAACATAATTTTTTTTCCGTATTGAAGGCCAAAATAGATCACAATCAGACTAAATAATGTAAAAAAAATAAATAAAAAATAAAAAAAGGTTAGTTTTCTTGCATGCATGAGATGCAAAAAGTCTATATTTACATTTTTTGCAAAGGTCCTTTTAGGGGCTCTGTAGATTTATTTGTACTCTTAAAAATAAAAATAACAATATATA
>JAUMHG010000045.1:712105-730916 GCA_032359395.1 Enteromius anoplus | reverse complement strand
GGTGAAAGTCACCATAGCTTGTAGTATAGACTCCAACCCAACTTTGAGAATAGATTAACGGCGATATTTTTTTTATCCCGCGATAAGAGTAACGCCGATAACGGCCCACCACTACTACATATATATATATAAACTACATATATATATATATATATATATATGAAAAATACTACAAAAAAGGCGCCAACAAATTAATTACTGTAACATTTGCATGAATGAAAAGTCTATTTTGGTGTAATTTTGATGTAAAAAATCCTTTTAGTAACACAAAGCTTCGCTGCACTTTTACACTCAAGACAACAAAGAGCAGTGAGGAAAGTGTGTGTGTGTGCCGTAGGGATGATCCCTGGACAAACACTGACCTTGAAAGAAGATTTGAGAGACGTGAACGACAGACACTCGCCCCCCGTGAGCCCAACGGGAAACTAATGCGGCCCTCTCTCTGAGATAATTACTCACAGCGGGGGGAAAAAGGGGGAATTTCCGTAATGACAAGCCTCTAAAACACTACAAGAGATATCATGGGCAGGACACGAACAAAAACGCCACGCCATCCAACAGATGGGGTCTAATCTGAGAGAGAAGAAGTAAAAACAGCCACCAGACCAACCACACCCCCCCAAAAAAAAAACCACATCAGACGCTTCACTCCCATCAACAGTAACAGGAAACACACTTATAATGTTAGAAAGGATTTCCATTTCAAATCAGTCTTGTTCTTTTCAACTTTCTATTCACCTGTGAATCCTCAAAAAGGAAATGTATCACAGTTTCCATCGAAATATGACACTGATAATAATCAGAAATGCTTCTTGAGCAACAAATCAGTATCTTGGAATGATTTCTGAAGGATCATGTGACACAGAATAGTGGAGTAACGATGCTGTAAACACAGCTGGTTTAACACAGAGTCACTACAGAAGCCTTAACTTACATTTCTGACCATTGTGAGAGAAGAAGTCAAAATTGCAAGTTTATATGATGCATATCTGAGATGTACCATCGTGCAATGGTGAGAACAAACTGTTTAAATTGTGAGATAAAAAGGTCATAGTGATGGTCATTTTGTATGCAGTGGCAGAAGCGGGCTATTGCAATTATTTTTTACAGTTTTAATGAAATAAAAGCAGAAGAAAACATTAACGAACCTTACCAAGCCCAGACTTTTCCTGTTTTTCAGTGTAATGCTGAAGTCAACAGGAAACTCTAATTCTTTTCAGCTGACATCATTTCGGCCTTTCTAAAGTCTTATAAAGACGAAATGTAATGCTGTTAACGTTAATGTAATATGAACTCACATTCAGCTCTGAAACACCCACTATTCATCATCCAATGAGCTCCTCGTGATAAAATCAATTTACGCCCTACATGTGTTTTCACATTGACTTTAACAACAATAATATCCAGCATATCATGCTCTGCTGTAACGGGAGACTGATTTCAGTTAGTGTGGTCTGTCGTGGACGTCCTGAGTCAGCAGGACTCATCATGAGCTGTTTGGCTTGGATCACAGCGGTCAGACGGGCTGACTTTAACAAAAGAAACGTGTGTGTGTGTGACGGAGAGCTGAACATGAAGAGCAGAGACTCAATGTGAGCACATTCCTCATCCATTGTACTTCCAGCCAGACAATAAAAATAGAGAGAAAAAGTCTTTTCATCTGTGCAAACATGTTCAAGACAGTTAAGCCAAAAATATAGGATTCATTCACTGCAGATAAATAAATAAATAAATAAAACACAGCATCTAATACCCAAGTGCATCTCTAATATTTATTGTAATTTGTTTAAATTAATAAAGGGATATATCATAAAGCCTGTGAATACATGTGTGTGTATATATACACACACACACACACACACTACAGGTTTTATAATAAATAAACTTGTATATAACATACAATTTTTATTAGTACGACAATATATTTCATATATGAAAAAAATCATAACTACATATATCAGATTTGCATCTTATTTAATTAAAAAAATCATACAATGCAAAAAAGATTTTGAAATCTGTTTTATTTAAACTTGAACTAATAGATTTATTTTATGATTTCACTGTAAATGACGATATATACCATACACAGGCATTTAATGCATGTATTTACAACTTTAAAAAATCATATTTAACAGTGCAGTATAAATTCTGCTGCCCCTTTAGCCACTTTAGGTGGCCTTCACTACTGTCTACTTGATTTGGGTTGGACGATGTCGAACAATTTGCCATCGTACAATGTCTAATGTGAGACGTCGCAATGGATGATGGCATCGTAGACGTAGGCGGCGGTTATTGGGGGGCTAGATGGGGTTTGTTTAGTTGTAACTAAAACAGCAAGCCCCGCCCCACGACTGACAAAAATAACAGTGTGAGGTGAGAGGTGAGAGAAGACCGAGCGCAGGAATGATCGCGTGCGAGTGACTGAAATGCACGTGTAAGACACATTAAGCACGCGAGGGTTTGAAATGAGCTCGTGGACCCCGTTTCTTCACATGTACATCTGTTTTCCTCTCGCGGCAATGATTTACCGCGCTCGCTTATTAATGCCATATATTTGCCGCCATAGATTAAGTGTGTTTTTCGCGAGGATCGTGATGCCATCTATCGACCCTAACCCTAACTTGCATTTAAATTAATTATAGTACATTGTACATCTATTTTTGAAATCAACTACATGTAATTACATCTGTACTGTCACATACACTGTTGACCCATCCCATTAACCTACCCATACCACCAAAACCTGTTCCTAACTTTACCCGTATCCACTTCAACAGCAGCAGAAGTGTTTTGCAATACGATATGAACACAATAAGTACGTTGTGTTTATTTTTTGATGCAAGTAGCTAAGTATGACGTAAAGCAAGAACCTGCTGGTCTCTGAAATCTCAGAAGAGACAGAAACACAAAGAAATGCACTCAATTAAAATGTTAAAAGTTCTCAAACGCCTCACTGTCTCCACATCTGTGTCTGATCGATCTTACTTTCATTAAAGCCGAGCATGTGGTCTGAGCTTATCTGTAAATGCAGTCGGAGTGTAGTTTGTGTTTTATACAGTGACGCTGCCAGAGAAAAGCCTCCTGCACGACCCTTTCTCTGCGATTTTATCACAATGCAGATGTGATATTGATTGGCCATTTTGTGAGTCAGGTAATGGCAGCAGGATATTAAAAAAGGGAAAAAATCAATGTGCCGTGCTTTAATTCTGCAGACTGGTTTCTCAGCGCAGGTGAAAAGAGCATTTCACGGGACGCCCAAACCTTCCCACCTCGGCCTGTGATCAGCAAACTCTCCAGAGGACGGGGTGAAAATGAAGCGCTTCCGCTGATAACGCTGTTTATTCACACACAGTCGGAGTCTGAACACACACGGGTTATGCAAATCATGCAACGGCACAAACGAACCTGTGAAAATCTGCCAGCGGCTCTTTGCACTACGTGTAAAGTGTAAATATGCCGGACCTTCTGCCAGCTCTGTTTCACACGGTATGTTTTCTTTTTTCTTTCAGTATTCAGGAAATAGCCTGAAATAAATACAGCAGCTCCTAAATAAAGCCAGAATTAATTTTTTTTTTTTTATTATTTACATTTCTTATGCACTTTATTTTATTTAGTTCCATTAATATTGCTTATTTTTTATTTTAATTATTTTATATGCATTTTACAAGCCATATTCTGTCATTTTTCAAGTAATTTAAATTTTTTTTAAATTACAACAATTAAAACATAATAGATAATATATTATTTGTATTATATTATTTAAATATATTACTGTTAATATTATTATTATAAAAAATGTACATATTTAACAATTAATATTTTTATTTATTTTAAAAATATATAAACCATACGTTTTTGTAAAAAACTAAAATTAAATAAAACAAAACCAATAAAAATAATAATAATTACAAACTGCCCTGCAAACATGTAATATAATTATAACAAAAAATACAATAACTGACCACTAAGTGAAAAAAATATGAAATAGATAATAAATAAATAGATAGATGAATAAAACTGTATAAATTAACACATACAGCATGTTGTTCATGCACGGTATAAATAGAAGTAATAAATGTAAACGTGCTGAAGATAATATATCAGAGCAGTGGTGGATGGAGTTGCAAACAGCTCAACTCTACATCTTTTCAGACAGAATTTGCTCTTTACGCTGAACTGCGCTCGTGATTTCTAAAACAAAATACACACAAACAGTGAATTTTATTCATGTGCAAAAAGGACCTGGCAGAAAACAGGAAGTAAAAGGAGCCACCCAAAGGAAAACCCCACAGTAATAATCTCATTAAAGAGAAAGTGCTCTTTGAAGCGCGAGTCTCTCGCTCCGACATGACCCAGATCATATTCACTCTGGTAAGCGCTAGATCAAGGCGACACAAGTCAGATTTAACAAAGCATTTCCTCTCTGTGCATAGCAACGCATAGCGATGCAGCCGTCTCTCGTCATTGGCTCATTTTGCGCTTCGCGTCTTCGGACGGTTTTCTGGAGCCTCTGGTTGGTCGCTCGGAGCTCCAGCATTGCGTGCCAAAAGCCATCGGGGAAAAACTCCAAGCCAAAGCCACGTGATCGAGACGACGCCGGGCACTTAGCGACACGCCACGGCCCTCCAGCATCCAACAAACACACCGAAAAACCTGCTTCCAGGTCACAACTACAGCAGACAGCAACACAACACTGATCAGCCTTCATCCACACACACACTTAAACAATAAAACAAATACTGAAACTTATTTTAGAAAGCATCCGGTCCTAATTTTGGTGTCTGCATCAAAGGAAACTCCATAAAAAGCATTTTAAATGTACATAAAGGGTTGTTAAGGTTTGAATGTTACAGTGTAACACAATATTTAATGTAAAGATTCAGACAGCATTCTAACTTGAACATTTTAAAATATTTAAATGAATAAGGGAGACGATTAAATTCAGTGGCTACATTTTGTAAATCAGGGAAAATGTAGGATATTTTTTGCTCGCAAAACAAAATTACAATTAAATTAAACAGAAAAAAATATTATGAAAAAAAAAAGAAAACAATGCCAGGAATAAAGAAGAAGCACAAGCAGAATATATGTGCATTAAAAAGGATATGAAATCTGGATTAAAAAATAAAAATGTGATCATATTGTGAAATATTATGTATAAAAATAAATACAGTAATGATTACGTTTTCAAAACCAAAATTTGAAACAAATAATTTGATTGTTTTCCTCACTTATACGTCACTTTGGATAAAAGCATATGCTTTATTTTGAAATAAACCAAAATAAATAAAAAAATTTATTTCAGATAAATCAAACACTACCAAGTAAAGAATGAAACATGATTTGCATGCAGGCAAAAGCAAGCTATTAGAAGAGAAAAGTAGCATGTACTGTATTATATAACTAACCTAGGCTCTTCACTGGACATGACGTGAAGATCATTGTGCTGCTGATAAAAGCTCATTTAAGAGCTGATACGTGCAATCATTTAAAACAAACCCTCTGGAAAGAGTTCATTAGGAGGAACGGCCAGGCAGCGAACGCAATTACTGTTTTCATAATTGACAGTTACATCTTTTTAATTACAAGATGGCTCCAGCTATAATGAGGCCAATGAATGACGCAAATAACAAAAAGTCAAGAAAAGAATGATCAGTGGGTTTTATCAGCAGGGTACGATCGCTTCCATGTGAATCCTTAATCAGCGCAGAACTCCATTAACACAATATATAGCCCATATCATACGCCATCAATATTTATCACAATTACTCTTGTTTGTTCACAATTAAAGTAGAGTAAGTTAGCGTTTATGGCTCAATAAATTCCTGCTATATTCTGTTCTTTCCATTTATTTTTTTCAGGCTTCTATTTTATGATTTCATACAAATTTCTCATCATAAACTGTGTGAAATGAAGTTCAAAATAAACAATTAATTTAATAAATATTTTAAAATGTAATATATAATGTGAATTAATTTTTGTAATGTAACTAAAAAAAAACATTTTTATTTTTTTAGGGTTTTTTTTTTGCACATTGTCATATTCATAGCTTTTTTTAATGTATGTATGCTTCTATTTATATACTTATTCATTCATTCATAATGAATAAATGACTAAATATGCCAGTTATTGGTAGATGTATTTAACATTATGTTATTTAAGGTTTATATATTTGTATTCCTATATTTTATATTATTTATAAATATATTTAATATAGAAAAAATAACCTATTTTTATTAAATATATACATACATGTGTTTGTGTCTGTGTGTTTAGTATAAACAATAATATTACGTGAAAAAAAAGGAACTTTATTCTGAATGCAATTAATCATTCGACAGCACTAAATATATATAAGAGAGTGAACAAATAACTAAATAAATGAATGAATAAGGTGCAACCTAAATAAAAATTCATTGATTTTTATGCAAGTTTATACATTTATTTAAATGCAATAAAATAAAATAAAATAACAAAAATAAATTTACAAGAGAAAAAAATTAATTAATTATTCCTTGTTAGATACAGAAATACATGAATTAAACCATATCTTGGTTGTATGATATTACTTAAAAATTATAATATAATTATTTTGAGAAGTACATCTTAGTATACAAGTGTAACTTTTATTTTAACGGGTTGTCCTGAAGATTTATTTATATCATAAATTTATTTCAATACCTCATTTATAGCCCAACCCAACTTCAACGCAGTTTGTGCAACACAATATAATTTCAACAACATCACCTGGGATGTAAACGAACCAAAATTACGCTCATGTTCTGCGCTCATAAATAACTCGCGTCTCTGTTGTGGATCTGACGGGATCTTCTGAAGGTGCTCTCACAGAGAAAGCGCTCATAAATTCTCTTTATACGTTTCCTGGACTAATGCGTCTATCAGATGCTTTATGGCTGCATTGTAGCCGCTCATACACGCCATAAAAGCATTGTAAAGTCTGCTCGGACAGAGTGCTTTTTCTCCACACCGCTAATTGCTCACGCAGCAGGACACATTTCTACAGGCGTATTACCTCATCTCTTTATGGAAATATTTATGTTTCTGTGCGTTTTATTATTGCTGGTTGATTTCTGGATGGACGCGTGTCTTTTACTGGCAGAGGTTTCTGGTTTTGGCTGGAGATGACATGGCTTTATCAGCCATTAGAGTAAATCAAAGCAAGCAAACGGTGGAATTAAAGCGCCTGTGGGTTGTGTGTTAGTCACCGTAAACATGTCCTCATGCGCTTGTTTCTCAGGTGTCGTGTTCACCTGAAGATTAAGAGTTTCCCACAAGCTTCTTTGTAGCGGCTGTGTTGGGTTGCTTCTTGAGCTGGAAGCTAGTAACACAATCCCAGCGCTCTTTGTTCACAAACACAATAGACATGCTCTCTGTGGAAGGGAGTTGGGCGACTGAGGGAAGGTAAGGTGTAAAACAAGCTCCAGGTAAATCTGCGCTGCACAAAATGGCAAACTTGTTAATTAGAGGCCGCTAACTAATGACGCGGTTTAGGCTTACACTGGAATGTGTTCAATCTGTGATCAAACGTACGCTTCAATTGTACTTTTCTGCATCGTTGCAACACATAATGATTACATTCGGCTGCTGGGAAGAGGAATATACACTGAGGGTTAAAGGTTTGAAATTACTGGTTGTTTTTTTATGCGTCTAAATTTGCTCTTTAGTAATTACAGTAATACTGTGAAAAGATTATATTAAAAATGTATAAAAAAAATTTTTTTTTACTATATCTTACCATTTTATTTCTGTTAAGCTGCATTTTTGTTTGTTTTTTATGAATTATTGCTCACCAAGGCTGCATATATTTGATCAGAAATATGATTACAAAAAAATGTAACAATTGTGAAATTAAGCACTTTAACGGTTTACTATGTGAATACTGTATATTGTAAAAAGCAATTCATTTTCATAATGCAAGGCTGAATTTTTAGCATCATTGATTGTGTTACATAACCATTGAATTTTTTTTTTTTATTACTAAAAATTATAATATTTTTTCCAGTAGGGATGAATTAGTGTGTCCAAATTTGCTCTTCTGCTTCCAAAATTATTTACATAATTTTTTTATGATTTGATTATATTTTAAGATGTTTTTTATTCCTGTTAAATAAGCTGACATTTTTTTCTTCTTTTATGCCTTATTGCACACCAAGGCTGTGTATATTTAATTAAAAATATGATAAAAACAGTAAAAAACGTAAAATGTTATTACAACTAAACAGCTTTTTAAATGAATACTGTATATTGTTAAAAGTAATTTAGTTTCATGACGCAAAGCTGAATTTTCAGAATTACTGATTGTGTTATTTTGCCATTCAAACGTTTTTTTGGTAACACTTTACAATAAGGTTTATTAGTTACAGCTATATTTTACGGTGGCCCCTGAAATATTTCTGTTGTGGTCCGTGCTGTTTGCAGCGTGTTTCTGTTTGATTGCGTAGCGAGAATTTGCAGCACCTTTGTTGTCAAACAGATGAAGATGTTTTCTTAAGGTGTCGTCATTTTTTTCTATTTGCATGTGTTTTCTTACAGTGAGTTGCAGCGCATTGAGCTCTCTCGGCCACCGTAGTATTTATATTAATTACCATTAACAAAGATGAATAAAGAGTGTAATAAATGTAATGTTCATGTTAATTAATATATCAGCTACTGTAATGTTAACAAATGACACATTGTAAAGTGTGACCAGTTTTTTTTTTATTATTAAAAATAACAATAATATTCATCAAAAAGTGACAATAAAGACATTTATAATGTTTAAAAAGTTTTATTTATTTTTTTTCTCTTTTGAAATTTCGATTCAAATGGGAATCCTGAAAAATAAAATGTATCACAGTTTTCACAAAAAGTTTTTCATATTCAAAACAATCAGAAATGTTTCTTTAGAATGTTTCATTCATATTATTATGATTTCTGAAGATCATGTGACACTGAAGACTGTGAACATCACAGAAATACATTACACTTAAACACAGATTCACACAGAAAACAGATGATTTAAATTCTAATAATATTTCACCATTTTTACTGTATTTTTGATCAAATAAATGCAGCCTCTGTAAGCAATCTTTCGAAAAACATCAAAAATGATTCCAAACTCTAGTGTAAAATCAGCAAGATGTTTCTAACCATGCATAAAGCGAGCTCCATAAACACCTCAACGCTGGACCATCACTGTAATTAATATAGCATGTAAATCTGATCCTGATTACCACAGACTAAATACGGCTGGCGAAAAACAGAAAACTACAACTTTTCTTTCTCCAATTACCATTACACCAGAGCGGCCCAAGAATGCTTTGAAGCAAAAAGCAAAGCCACAATTAATGCCAGCCATTTTTTGCACCACTCTCTCGCTCTCTCTCTCTCTGTGTGTGTGTGAATCTTCAGAGAGTGGATATTCGGGCTCAGCTCAATGTCAGCGCTCGTTATGCCGGACGCAGCCCGGGATCGAGCCTGACCCCTCGCCTCCTCCACCCGCGCTTTCCCTTCACATTACTTCTGCTATTCTAACTTTTCCACTTCTGAGCAGCATCAATTATGCACTAGAATAACACGGGCCCCAGCAGCGCCGGATGACATAAAGGCCGATTATGGGCGTGAATAATTCAGCCGTGTAGCTCTCACCGGCGATACGGCGACAGATCGGCGTGAAGAACGCTCCGGCCGCTTTTAGCCGCGGGGAAAGCTGGATTACTGAAAAACTCTAGGCTTACAGCGAGCCGAGGATTTCTGCGGCGAGTTGCATGGAACATATTTGAGGGAAACAACTGGAATGACTTTGTAATCCACCGCTATACAATAAAAGATTCAACTTGGTCGTCTCGTAGACTTCACTGGGCGTTTTACCCCATAAAAGCAGCACTCGAACCCTCAGCTTTCACCTTTGCTGTTTCAACATGGCCGCCTTGACCTGGTTTCTTCAGGATTGCGTGCGAAGGATTGCCGGAGCAGCTCGACTGTGAGATCACAAACAGCTCTTAATATTTCATACTCTCACTCGGCTTCACCGTCTGAGCCAATCAGATTGAGGGGAGCGCCGCGCTCTCATTGGCTGATCGACGGCCCCAAAACATCACAGGTCTCCTGCAGGTCTGTCGAGGAGATTGTAATGAAGAGGGGGAATAAAACCAGACGGTTATTAAAACATATTATGAATATGGAAACCATTTAAGCAGAGGTATGAACGTCTATTAAATGCAATAAATATCAGAAAAATAAATAATATAAAGTAAATATAGCATAATTTTAGTTAAAGTTTTAATAATTTTGCTGTGCATTTTTTTACTTTTTGGAGGGTTTATATATATATGTATTCATTTTTATTTTATTTTACTTAAATTTTATTTCAAGTAATGAAAAGGTATTTTAAATGGTCTTCATTTTAATTTAATAACCCTGGTTTAACTAAAGCATTAACTTCATAAAAGTGTTTAATGCTAAAGACCATAATATTTTTATAAAAGAAGAAAAAGACTAATAATTTTGAAATACTAGAATATAAAACAATTATATATATTTAATAAACTTATAAATTATTATTATTACTATTATTGTTATTAAGACCAAGAAGTATTATTTTATAAAAGAAAAAGAAAAATTAATACACACACACACACACACATATACTGTACATATTTTTTTTCTAATATTTACATGTATATACACTTAAAAATATATATTTTATACATAAACCTAACATTTTTCTTGCACAGTACACAGCAATATATTATGTAAAAAAATTTATTGATCATTTGACAACACTAAATATATAAATATTAAAATGAAAGAACCAATAATAAAATTACTTAAAAAAATGATTTAAAAATACTTTTCACATAACATTATTCCACTGTCCACAGTTATACATGGATTTGTTATTGGAGTTATTGCAGGAGAAAGTTGATTGTGTCTTGCACACTGACACAGTGACAGTAACCCGTATAAATCTATCACACCGTCTGTCCATTCTTAAAGCAGTCCGGCTGAAAAACAATTTTCTCTCTTACTGAGTTAAACCCACTGAATCCCGGCGGAGACACGCGGCCCGCTGCAGTTTAACCCCAGTGTTGTTAATCCAGGGTCCCTCTCAATACCCACGACCCCCACGGGCCATAACGTCCCCGCACCCCTCCTCCCCGTCCACCCCTTTCTCTCTGCATTCATTACAGCCTGCACCCCTTCTCTCTTCTCCCTCCAGCATCTCTAGCAATCGCAGACACACACTCTACATAATTACAGGGCACTTGTTTGGGTGGGTCATTTATATGGGGATATTCGTTTAACAACACAATGCCCCTCCCCCTTCAATAAATTCCAGAGCACGACCCCTCCTTCAGCTGCACCGGGGCAAACGGCTGTATTTACACCGCCAAGCACCTCTCCGGGAACGAGTAAAGCACCCAAACAGCCTTCAAAGTTGTTCAAAGAGGAAACTCTTGGTGAATTGCCCTGGAAATCAGCCTTTTGCAGGCCATGTGTCGGCACCTTTTGGAGAAACAACAACAGGGACCATCGTGGGCTATTGAGTGGACGAAGTCTGTGGCCCCCAGAGACTAAACAAGTCATTGTAAAACACAGGGCTGCGTTTAAAGCACCCTACAGTCTCTCTTAACAATAGCAATAAACCTTTAGACAGCTTTCATCAACCAAGCATTACAAATCCAGCTGCATCTGAGAAGCAGCCTGGAAAATGAAGCTTTTTCAGCAGGTGACTCCAACATAAATATACACAATTCAACCAAAAAAACAAAAAAAAACAACAATAATTAATTTTCAGCCATGTCATTCTAACCTGGATCATTTTAAGATTTTAAGTCATTTTTAAGTACCGTTTTTTTTTTCTTTAAAAGAAATATTATCTCTTAATTTGTATTATTTTAATTTTGTTTTATCTTATTTTGTAAAGTATTTTTATTTTGTAATAATAATAATGATAAAAAACAATAATAAATTAACACTTGTAATCAGATTATATTATTATAATATTAATTAATGACAATAATTGTCATTGCTCTTAAATAAAAAATAGTAGTAAGTATTATTGTTGTAGTTGTTTAATAACAATAATTACTTTAATAATTTAATAATTACATAGTAATTTTTTGGCTGTGGTTATTATTGTTGTTATTTATTATTATTATTATTATTATTATTATTATTATTCATAATAGGTGATATTATGTAACAACAACAGCAATAATAATCATGGTAATATTCATATAGATTCACAGTTGTTTTGCCTTTATTATTACCATTATTATTACTGTATAATTAATAATACTTGATATCCTATAACAACATTATTATTATTATTACTACTACTACTACATAGTCAAATTAATATACAATCGCAGAAAAAACAACAACTTTTGGCTTGTGAAGTCCTAAAAAAGTTCAGCAAACCTGAAGGTTAAAAAAAAATACATTACAATTCACAAAAGTTTATTAGAGAAGTTGCACACACAAATCGTGCAGCACTATTTCACACTAATATAATGAAATGATAAGTAAGGTCCAAAGACAAAGCACATAAAACCCAAACTCATAAAAGTCTACCCCTTCCTACGTCTCTCTTGCAGGACTAACGTCTGCAGTGACCCTCACCTCTGTAGTTGGGATGCACTCGTGGGGTGTAGCCTCCAAATTTGATGAGGATGGGGACGTTGTATCCCAGCCGGACCCACTCCACCACATGTAAGGGAAACAGATTTGGAGTAGTGGCCCCTTCCGATGGAGGTGATAGACTGCAGCCCAGCTCAGCAAAACCCCCGAGTCGTCCCTGGACCACCGACTCAGCGCTCAGAGAAAGACCTGAATAACACAAGCACAAGTTAGCCGGACTATTACTTCCTCGCTGGAAAGACCATCTTAGACCAGCATGTGTGTCCTTGCTTCTACAGAATATTGTTAGGGCAGGCCTATATGCTGATTTATGTTGGTTAGCCCCGATCTAGACTGATTTATGCTGGTTATTGGCGGGTTTGTGCTGTTCTAGACTAATCCATGTTGGTTTAGTGCTAGTTCAGATGGATATATGTGAATTAGTGGTAGTCTAGGTTAGCTGTTTTTTTTAACTGTTCCAGGCTGATTTATGTTGGTTTAAAGCTAGGTCAGATGTATGAATGTGGGTTAGTACTGGTCTAGATTGTCTTTTGCTGGATAGCAATGGTTTGGAGCTCACCTAGGATGATTTATGCTGGTTAGCGATGGTTTTGAGACAATCCAGACTGATTTTTTTCTGGTTTAGATTTCTTCCAGATGGCATTTTTGCTGGTTTAGGCTTTTGAATTCTGGTTAGCTGTAGTTTTGACCTGGTTCACATTTAATCTGTTTTAAAGCCGGTTCAGATAAATTTATGGCCTAGACTGATTTATACTGGTAAGTGTTGTTTGTGCTCCTCCAGACTGATTTATGTTGGTTTACAGATGTCCAGACTGATTTATTGTGGTATTTCAGCTGCTTTGTGTTGGCTTAAAGCTAGTTTAGATATATGTGTGCAGGTTAGTGCTGGTCTAGATGTTTTTTTTGCTGGTTTTGGACTGGGCCAGATTGATTTAATGTGGTTTAGAGTTGGATTTCCGCTGGTTAATGTTGACCTAGACTGATTTATACTGATGTGCATGGGTTTGAAGCTCATCCGGATGGACTTATGTTGATTTAGGTTTGGTTGAGATGATTTTGAGCTTGTTCAGGCTGATTTATTTTGATTTATTCAGATGGATTTCTGCTGGCTAGCTCTGGTCTAGAGTGATTTATGCTGGTTATTTATGGTTTTGGTTCAGATGGATTTTTGTTGGTTAGTGCTGGTCAGTAGTAGCTTTGAGCTGGTCAATATAGTGAAAAAGCATAGGCGTGTTGAACTTGTCAGCAAAGCTGGTGAAGTAGGTTACAAAGGCCATTATTGTGGTCTTTTTTTTTTTAGCAGGGAGAGAAGCTACTGCAGTCATATGACAAGGCACTTATTTTGATAAAGTAATGCAATTTAGAAACCCAATTTAAGGTAAATTAATTGAGCTCTTAATATAATCGGCAGAAGAACAATACAACACGAGGAACAAATAACAAGCACACTGGACTTGTCATCTGACATGTGTTTTCTGTTTGCACTCGCAGTGCACAGATCAAATCCACAGGGTGTAAAACACCAATATTTGTCATTGGAGGAAAGTGCTTCCTGTTCACTGTGTACTTAATGATAAAAGCAGCAGTTCTGATCTCCTGGAGAAAGCATGAGAGGCATGATGGGATGCAGACAGGAACAAGAGCCAGAAGAGAATGTGAAATGGAAAAGAGAACGTAACTGAGAAAAACAAGGCACAAAAGAAAAGCGGGAGGGTGATGTCACAAAAACACACACTAAATGTGGACGAATGCAAATCCAGATTAAGGGGGGCAGGGTGGCGAGGAGATGACATGCATGTAAATTAACATACAGCATGTTAATATGACGGACGCCTCGGTCTGTGACACTTTCTCTCCCAGCAGTCCTCAAAAGGACAGACAAAAGAAGCCTCATTAAGATAATTCTCACAAAAGAAAAACCAGGTTGATGTTACACCAAAAAATAAAATGTTAAAAATTTTAATGTATAAAGAAAATAGTATTAATAAAACATACTTTTTTTCCCCTTAATACAGTAATAAATTATCATGTACTATACAATAAACTAAATAAAAAGTACAACAAAAACTACCATAATGTTATTTAGCACTTTAATATTTCACATATATATAAATAGTTGAGCTTTTTTTTTCAAAGTGCAGTCTTTTTTTTTTTTTTTTGCAGAATTTTTAAGAAAATGTAGAAAAAAACAAACAAATTAATAAATTGTATAATATTTAATCTTATAATACTAAAAACAAAATAAAAGCAAATTAAACTAAATTTAAAAAAGGTCCCAATAACATACCTTATTTCTTCAGGGACATTTACTTTTAGTGAGGATTTCCACACTAAGCTGAGAGACCTCTATAGACTCTCGAATTCAAGTTGCAAGCCCACTGGGCAGTGTCACACCCCTTGTACCAAAGCAGCCCCATGCGTCTCGTCTGCGATTAGGGGTAATCTCTCAAAAACGATGCTCGCTGACAGAGCCACAGCCTCCCCACCCTCCCTCTAACCCGAGACCCCCCGAGGCGCACACATGGCCAGCCACCCCTAAGACTCCCACACCCCGTGCCTCAAGAGAAGGGAAATCTAAATCCCAGACCGATCTAAATCCGGATTTGCAGATTTCATTTTTTTACAGGGAGGATTTGATCCCCTATCCCCCTAAACGTTTAGGGTCTTTGCTCCTAAACACCAGGTCCAACATCACAAACGCTCTCTGGCTTTGTCCCAGGATAGGTTGTGTGCCATAAGGAACATAGAGGGCCGTCTGTTCACGAATTAACCTCCCTGCACTAAACGTGTTCTGTGAGTAAACAGGCTGAACTAAACCCCTGGTGTGCTGTGATATTATGGTCATGTCTACAAACACCAGCAGAGGACTCATGGAGAGACAAAAACAGACACAAAAGGATGGGTCACAGACGGTGCAAATGAAGAATGGAAAAGGCTTGGAGAAAAAAAAGCATTTATTTACAGTTGAGCAGAGTATGCAGTGTCCTACTTTAACAAGTAGACAAGTAGACTGTTGGTCAGTCACTTTTTTAAATCAGAGTTCAACAAAGTTTTTCATATAAGAAGTGGCAACACCCATGTGTAAAAAAAGTTGGCTATCTGGTTTGCATGAAATATTGCAAAATATAGCTTGCTGATGTACTAAATTAGATTATAGGTAAATAAAAGAAATATTAAATTGCCCCTATTATGCCATTTTAAAGGTGGGTTATAGTGTCTTAAAACAGGTTTATGTGTATGCAAGGTCAAAAAACACTTTAGTTTTCTCTAAAAATAGATTCGTAAATGACTCGTGTGAAGCAGTTCGAAGACTCAGTCTGTCTAAACCCCACCCTCCCGTGATCCCTCACTGTGATTGGTCAGATGGCGCAGTCCTATATGATTGGTCAACTCGCTACAGCGCTCCACAGACTCAAAGCTTGAACCAAAACTACTGTGGACAGTCAACTTTAGCATTGCATAAAGCATAACACTGCGTTAAGCCATCGTTTATCATTACTTAGGTCACATTTACACATAGCCGGGTATTTAGAGAAATGAATATCTCCTACCCTCCGTTTTCAATAATAACATTGTGCACACAACACTGTTTTCAAAAGACTTGTCATTTATATCAACCCGCATCAATAAGCCATCGAGCGCGATAATAACTCTGCCAAACCTATGTAACGTTAAATAGGTCGCTCACATGACGTTAAGCATTTTCTGGCACATAACTAAACCACAGGGAAATACCCGCGTCTTCCCCCCTTCGTGTAAACGGAGCTAATGATGACAGTCAAGCTGCATCAATCACACTATTAGACTACATTAGACCCACAGCCGAACAACAGAACTACTGTACAGAAACGCAAGTTAGCCGCTGATCAGGACATGTGCAGGGTTGTTACACAACATAACGTACACAAATACGTCTTTTAAATGATCGCTAGAAAATACATTCATCAATTATTAATCTTACTTACAGGTATAAGTTCAGAGGAGCAAGCCGGTCCTAATAAACTGGGCACTGATCCTTCTTTTAAGAGCAAGCGTTTGGTGAATATCACGTTGTACACCAAGATTGGAAAAGCAGTCATTAGTAAAATGACGCGAACGCAACAAGACTGTACTGCTTAAGGTGTTGTTGAAAAAAATGTTAATCACTCATTCTTTGTAGATTCATCTTTCAGAAGGGCATATAAAACAAATTAACTCTCACTGGATACAGCGTCTTCTTTACTTGATGTAATCCACACGGAAATTGTACTGTTTGGGGGCGGGGCTAGTTGTTCGCGACATAGAGCGTGGGCGGACATTATGCACATTTGTTACTTCGTGACGTGTGGCCGTAACAGAAAAAGATTCAAATTGCTGACGACTCGTTTAGGTGAATTTGAGTCGACTCTTTTTTTTTGAAAGACATTAACTTTATTTATCATGCACTGTCGGCGTCACAACTTTGCAGATAGTTTATGTTCACATACAGCTACATGACACACTGCATGAACGATCATGTTTGAAAAAGCATAATAAAAAATAAAAAGTGTATAAATCATAAATAAAATGAAAACTGGAAATATATATATATTTTTTTTAAAAAGTGTATTCAACATTTTAATAAAAAGTATAATAGTATAGAAATAATACTATTATAACACTGGTTCATTTGACAGTAAAAGGTCAACATGTTTAAGTGGACTGAAAGAGTATTTGGACATTTGTGCTGTACTTGAAAGCTGCAATGTCACTGTATTACATAAAATATTTAAGGAAGTGTAATTGATCACAAATAAAGATAGCAGAAATGCACATTATACGTAAATTATATATATATACACACGTCAATTATACATAAAACGTTTAGCCTGGTCTCATAAAAATATGTACCTCTGTGAAATTTTTGTTAACACTGTTTTTACCGTACGTACCTTTCTGCACGTTTCAAAGAGAAGTGTCCACTGACTGACGCTAAAACACAGTTTTTAATATTGTTTTGAAGTCATAACAAGATATTCTTTAAGTAATTGTGCAAAAACTAAGAGTTTTACTGCCTCTATTGTTCATTTCTTTTGGAGACGGCAGTGATATGTGCTTACTGGTACGTATTTCATGTCTCACTAAAAAGTGCACCCAGGTATGTTTATGAGATGAGACCAGGTAGAAGACATGTGACAAAAAGATCACCAAAAACTAGCTAGTGAAGAGGTGCAGCGTTTGAGACATACAGGTACAGATACCTGCTCTAACGCAATGACATTCGCACATTTAAGCAAATAAAGGGTCCAATATTTAAGCAAATAAAGTGTCCAATACTTGCGGCGTCACTGTGATGTTAGCAGGAGAAGGTATGAAGTACTTACGCAGTAAAGAGAGGGCGGCTGCGACGGTGACATTCAGAAGCCAGAGTTTCTTCTGTACCATGGTAAACACTCACATACCATACACATACCCCACCTGAAACACAAGCACACGAGTCAAAACTGAGACGAGATAACATGAAGAATATTTCCTGGTTCACAGTGTTCTGTATTTTACTGACTTAATCCATTACACACACATCTCACATTATCATTTAATACTAGCACATTGCCTTATTAGGAAAATATAAGTCCAGGTCACATTTCACCACCATCGTTATTTGTTCACAAATCAAATAGCAGCATCATATTTGCTTAATAAAATCCATGTTTTAAATTTGTAGTGTTGATTCACGTAAATGTTCTCACAAAATATAACACTTTTCGTAGCACGTTTGATAGACATTTGTTAGGTAAAGAAGTCTTGTATTATCCCTTAATCACAGAAAAAATAAACAAAGGCATGCTTCCCTTCTTCCTTTGAGTCAGGTCAACTGCTTGTTCAATTATCAGCTGATTTTTAAATGTATGAATGATTCTGGAGACATTATTTTAATCCCAATTCAAGTTAGTGGTGCAAACCAATTGAAAATGGGGAGAAAAACTCATAATAAAATACATGTTTTTCTCCAATACATGTTAGCCACAATTATTGGCACCCAATTATTGCAGCGTCCTTTTCCCAGGATAACAGCTCTGAGTTTTTTCCTGTAAGGCCAGAAGAGTTTGGAGAACACCTGATAAGAGAAAAGAGACTCCCTCATGCAGAATCTCTCCAGATCCTTCAGATTACCAGCTCCATGATGATGTGCTTCTCCTCTTTAGTT
>JAUMHG010000045.1:699297-712005 GCA_032359395.1 Enteromius anoplus | reverse complement strand
TTTATTTATTATTTTTTTTTTTTTATATTGTGACTTGCAAACAAAAGCGTAAAAAAAGAAATTAATTAAATTTTAATTATTATAAAACTATTATATTTATTCAAAGCGACTTATATTGGGGAATATTTAATTAAAAAAAGAAAAAATTTAAATTAAATGTATAGTATTTTTTTATTTTTTTTGGCAAACATGCTTTTAGCAAACAGAAAAAACTATTTAATTTAATTTAATTTAATTTAAATTTAATCATTATAAAAAATGATATCTATGTGTATATAAATAACTGTAATTTATTGTGTTTCGGGACATTTTACGGGAAATGCTGCAGTAAACACAGTTGTCCATAAACACCGGATGGTCCTGCACGTTTAAGTCGAGTGAGAACACATTTCTGACTGGTTCATCATGGAACATTTTCACCAGCAACCCAACTATCGTGTTACAGCTGAATGTATGTGGGGTTTCCGTTCGGAGAGCGCGTGACCCTTACACCCGGGTCTTCACAGCCGGAATGAAGCTCCTGAAATATCTAATTGTATTCACTCATTTTCTCTGCTCAGCGTGGCACTGAGAAATAAAGCGAGTCGCAGCTAAAGGGGAAGGAAGTGTGGCTAGCGGGGTTTCTTGAGCATGGGAAACGGTGCGGCCTCATTACGGCTGTTTAGTGTGCCAAAGGTACAGCGAGTAATTAACCAATTAACCATTCATACTCGGACAGCCAACAGACGGCCCGAGTCAATCCATCTGCCCTTCTGATACTCCGCTCATGAGAGGAATACAAAGAGAGCTACAATTCCCAGATATAGACCGTTCATATCATGTCGTGCATGCATGCCGTTCTCAATTCAGACCATTCTGATGCTCTACGAGTCAAACAAACAAGATTATGAGTTACTGGACACAAAACCTGCTTTCTGTGAGTCTATCTCCTTCCCTCCAGCAAAAACAAGACAATAAAAGACTTCAGAAACCACTGGACTCTTACAGGCCTTGACGTGAATCACTGCAAACCATCTGTGATTCTGGGAACTTGGGTTATTTCCCCCCAAAAAAACTTTCTATTGTGAGATATTTCTTTTTTGTGCACAGCAACCTGCGATTAAACTTTTTCTCCTGTTCATTCTGAACTCATCTGGCTTGCAAAGCGTGCGACCGAACGCCACCGTGGCTTTTCAGCGTCACATATCAAATGAAACCTGACTTTGCGTTTTTCTGTTTAAACAGAGTGTCACATAAATAAACGGCGCTCTCGACGCAGGAGAGTGATTCTGACCGCAAAACTTCTAATCAGCAGAGATCTATGCAGCTTTCAAAACGGTCTGATGCTTTCAAACAAGTTTTTAAATGATACGCAACCTATTCTTGCTTTCGCCGTACTGGAGATGCATTGAAAAAATGAGGACTGTACTGCTTTTATGAAATGTGTATTTATATATATATATTCACATTTGCAGATTTTAATGAACAAATAGATTATGCAGAATAACAGTGACTGATATACAAATAAACAAACATGAATGGGGTTATATCCTGTTGCCCACTTTAACTTGTTATCTTCATTTAAATAATTAATTGCAAGTCTGCATTAAATAAATGCATTATTGTTTGTTTGGTCTACAAGTATAAAAACTGTGCTCTTATGTAAGTCATCTTTAAATGCATTCACCACATCTTAACATAATATATTTTAACATTTATTTATTTTTGCAATGAGAATTGCACAGTAATGTAGTCTTATAATATCCATAAATACATGGTTTACACCTGCTTTTTAATAATGGATCAGTTCAGATAATATCAAAATAATGAACAGCATGCGTGTGTTCATTCATACATTACATACAGTGCTTATTTCAGAGTTCACTGTCAGTGAATCGACGCTTCAAAGCCCCACGAATTCATTTACAGTGGAAAAAAAGCCTTCGATTAATATATGCATCATACTGGGAAAATGCACCACGCCTCAAGAAACCACCTGAATGAGAATTAAACACATACGGAGCCAAACACTGAAGTAAACTTTACAATATAAAGTCGGATCGGCACCCGTAGCGACGGAGCGGGCCGAGCTCGCGCTCACGGCAAAACCGTGACGATTCATCAATAAATGCGTGCCATCCACTATAATAAAAAACACGCGTTATTATTACTTTTTTTTTGTCTAACTGCGAGTGTTTAATCTCTACTGACTTTTGTTAATGATACGACATGTGCATCATTCATTTGCACAAACGTAAGTAGCTATTATACTGTTCTGACTACAAAAAAAACACGATTTATAATTTATAACAAATCACGAATAATCGATGCGCGTGACTGTAGCGACATCGATAAAGCGTCTACATTCTTAACTTCATCTTAATAATTGTATTTTTAATTAGCTATGAGCTCGTGCATGGCAATTTCTGTCTATAAATGTAAATGCAAAGTGAAAGTGTGGCGTATACAAAGTTGGCGCAGAGCAGCGGCGAATATAAACAGAGCGATCCGCTCACCTGGGGTTGGTTCGGTTCCAGTAGACGGCGTATCGATCAGCCATCACCTTTGAGCTGGGCTCTTGACTAAATACACACATCCACAGAATCACACCCACGAATATGATCATTTCCACTTGCAGCATCACTACAGCGCACTTGGACTCGTATATTCCTCACTTGCTTCAGTCGACTTTGATTCGCATCTGTGGCTCGGCTCAGTGGAGCAAGTGTTGAGATGTCCGAGATCTTCTGTTAGTGGTGTGAATGTCCGCACTACGGTCAATAATCGTGGACTGCGCAGCGGAGAGACACAAATCAGCGCCTCAGTGTTTAGGGTTCATTCTAACACGGGTCAGGTTAGTTTTAGAAAGCACGCGCACATCAATGTGTATCGAGTCTAGAGAAGCGCTTCTCGCGCACGCATGCGACCCTGGAGCGGGAGCGCGGCGTTATTACTCCGAGACAGAGATGTGAAGAAGTTGCCCGCGGAGACAGAAGCTCAGACTGATCTCAGCGCAGAAGTCCGTTCAGATAAACGCGGAACTCGGCAAAAACGCCCGCGTCACTCTCCGTCATTCTACTGCGGGAGACATGGAGGAGCGCGGGGGTCATCGGTTAGTTCATGCGCTCGGTTCGGCGGGAGGTGTGATGATGTGAACCCAGCGCCGCTCGCTGCGAATGACTGTGTGCTCGGTTACAGCGGGACGCAGGGGACGCCCATTGGTCCGAACTCGAGTGGGCGGGGCGTTGACCAAACAAACCCCGCCCCTCCTCTAATCCTTTACTTCACGATATTAAGCTTGATATTACTTCATCAGTATTAAACTACATAGTGAGAGATTATTATTTCAAACTAAATAAAATATATATTTTTTAAATTAAATAAACAAATAAATATAATAGATAGATAGATAGTACTATCAAACTAAAATATAAAAGTGTAACTATAATAAAACTATAACACAAAAAATAGACAATCAACTATTTGAACTATTTTAAACTAGAGCAATTCTAGTTCTAGTCATCATCAAATTGTTGGTTATAAAGAATGGCATCTTTTAAAACACTTATTCAGAAGTATTCACTGGTATTAAATATTGTATAACTGTGTGTTGACTGCCAGTGTGCACTTGTTACAGTGTGTGTGTGTGTGTGTGTGTGTGTGTGAGAGAGAGAGAGAGATGTGTGTGTACAGGTTTATATAGCCTGGTTAAGACTTAAAACTGAATACACACAGACTCATGGGGACCCGCGTCACGGTGGGAACCAAAATTAAGGGCCCTACAGGTACAAAAGCCTATAAATCATACAGAATTAGTTTTTTGTTTTTCTTGAGAAAGTAAAAATGCCGAAAGTTTCCTGTAAGGGGTAGGGTTAGTTGTAGGGCTATAGAAAATACAGTTTGTACAGAATTAAAAACCTTTACGCCTATAGAGAGTCCCTACAGGTATACGGTAGATGTGTGTGTGTGTCGTCCCACAGTGTAAGCGCAGCAAAGTATCATACAAATACACTTAATCAACGCCCTGAGGCACACATGGAAAAAGAGCTGCGAGCGACGCCGGAAAATACACAGATGCTAAATATTTACTCAATTACAGGAATTATGTAAATGTCAACCGATCCTCGACCTCCGTGTCATCAGAACACTAAATATTACATCCACTCTGAGACTTTGGGAAACGCAGAGCCTCTCGACCTGTTGCTTTAAAGGCTTCCGGTGACCTTCAGAAGCAGCCTGTTTGTGGAGCGAGTGCTTTCGGATGTACTTGGCTTTCAGACGCAGTGAGAGGGGCGCCGCTCCAAATTACACAGCTCCTCCGGCGGCCAAGGCCAGTTGTCCCCTATATTCTGGTCACATCGAGCAGCAGGAGGGTGGCTCGGGGGGGATGAGGTCATCGCATCAGCAGCAGCGTTTCTGCAATCTCTCCTCGCCGAACAGCCGCGTTCTCCCGCTGAGCTGCGTACAGACCGCATGTTGCCTCCATCTGATTTCAAAGAGAAAGATGATATTCCTCGTGCTCGCCTTTCACCCGGGCCTCGGCATCACAATAGGCATTTCGATTACTTGTTATGCCATATAATTTTCCATGGAAGGCAGAGCTGTCAAAGAAACAGACAACTTTGAACCTCATCCCAGAGACACATTTATCGTGATTGATTGTTATTCTACATGGAGGAGGTGCAGAAAGTGATTCTATCATGCTATCTTGAGCAAAATGGAAAATCGTTCTCCTCGCTGATACAAAAAAGTTCGCACAGATATGAGTTTTTTATAAGAGTAAGTGCCAATAAATAACTACTCACAAATAATTAATGACCCTTGAGATAAATGATGTTCAGCATCTAATGGCCGTGAGACTGAAACCCAAGAAAAGCATCAGAGAACTGCTTACTGATGCTGATATATGGAACACAGAGCTGTCTGGATGAAGCACTTTACTGTTTTTAGACGTGTGTACTTTGTGTTGATTCGGTGGATGTTGCAGTTAAAGGGATAGAAATCGTGCAGTTAATTTGCTCACCTTCAGGCCATCTGAGTTGACCATTTCGCTTCATAAGACCTCAGTATGTTATCAATTGCTTATTATCACTGATATGCTTGTTTTATTCCCAAGTATGGGCAGCCACTGACTTGCATGATATAAAAACATGGAAAAAACGAAGAAGAAAAAAAGCCACCTACGTCGTGGATGGCTTGAGGGTGAGTAAATTAACATCAACTATTATTAACTGGGGCGAACTATTCCTTTAATCTTGGATTTAAAGCTGTCTTTGTGTGCCTGTAATCTCAACACAGACACATTAGTTATAATGTGCATCCATAAAGGACAATTGCACATAATCCCCGATGAGCCCACACTCTGTTTACCAAGTTGGAAAAGCAGAGAGTGTTGGATGCGGTTCAAATCGCTGTCTCGTTCAATCCCCACCGCGTCAGTCAGAGTCGAACGCTGTATGCCAACAGCGGAGCAGCACTTGCCATTCTGACGGCCAAAGTCAAATATGCTGGATCTCATTTGTATACAGATCACAGGCCGTGCTGTAATACTCCAGCGTTCACCCAGACAATGGAGCCATTGTGAATTAGGATCAGTTGCACATGTCGCGCTGCTATACGGACATGCAGCACGCGTGTGCACCGCGTCACGGGCTGGACCGCAACCCAACAATACTGCAAACAAACTGCTCTAGTGGACCTCGGTGTGGAAATGCATTCATGAGGATTAGAGTTGCTGTAATCGCAGATATCCGGGAACAGGCCGGATTGTGTGCGTTTAAAAAAAGCGGATTTAGATTTGTCATGTAATGCTGTTGTCGCTATTGTGTTGAAGTCAGAGAGGCCATCAGATTCCACCCCATAATTATTTGCAATGCTTACAGTGGCGCACGTAATTATCTCAAACGAATGAATATTGTTTGCTTTAGATATCTGCTAATCCAAAGCACCCGCAATCCAAGTATCAGCAAACAATCATTTAGCTGCTAATTGCAGAGTTAAACAAATTCACAGGATCCCTGTAGCTCTGGGTCACACCAGTGGTCATCACTACAACAAGTTAAGCAAATGCTAAGGACAGGTGTGTTATTTTACCAAGTGATCAGGCTTATAATACTTACCTGCTGAATGATAAAACTAATAAAAAACATATTGTACGTTTTAAGGCATAAGCGTAGACTTTTCTTACAGAACAGCAATAAAAACACCCTAGCAACCACCCACATTCTTGCATCAATCAAAAACACTTTAGCAACCGCAGAGCGACATATTAAAAAGCACCCATTGACTGCCACATGTAATGTTCCAAACCGAGCTCGTCCAGTTCACTGTTTACCTTCCCTTATTGTCATTTCATTCATCACGTGCCGGCCTTGAGATTTTACCGTCGGGCTAAATGTACTTCAGTTGGTGGCTAATCAGATCAGCCTGTTGTGTCCCGCTGCAGGAAAGATGGCCTGACTCGAGCATGTTGCAAACACAGGCAGAGATCGATCGGAGTGATCTAATTGGATATATTTCCTCTGATGCTTCCCTCGGCTGAATGCTGATGATGGAGTGTCTCACAGGCAGGCTGAGAGCAGAAGACCTCGCCTGGCCAATAAGATGTGTTAAGGAGTTTTTCCAAAGCCTTGCCAGCAAAGAAGTGCATGTCAATTTATCTTCCAGCACTTTTTAAAAGTCTTGTCTGAGTTAAAGGGATAGTTCGCCCAGAAATTAAAATGTACTCACCCTCAGGCCATCCAACATGTAGGTTGTCTTCAGTAGAACAGTAAAGAAGATTTCTAACAAGAAACTGAACACTATGTACAACATTATTACTTGTAATCCAGAGCCTCAGGCAAGTGGTCCGGAGTGATGTCCGGTTTGAGAACGAATCACTAAATGAGCTAAACTGGAGAGTCTGAATTAGTTTATGACTCAAGATGAACAAGTTACTCAGTCGCCTGCATTTCACTTCATTATTGTGTGTTTTTAATAGTTGAATTGTGTATACGTGACTTCATTGCATGATTACATAGAAAAGTGAATTAAACCAGTTCATTTAAACAAACTGTCCGAAAGAACCAGTTCGCAGAAATCAGACTTCCTTGTCGTCTGAGGCTCTAGATTATGGGTAATAAAGCTGTGTGTAACGCACAGATTCATCGCTTTGCTTCATAAGACCTCAAAATATCATCAGGAGCTGTTTATATACACCTTGACTCTCGAAGTGACAGCAGCCATTGCCTTGCATTGGTTTCAGCTAAGAATCGTCTTTATTGTTCTAAAGAGTCATGTACATCTCAGATGGTCTGAGGTGAACTATCCCTTTAAAGAAACATGTCGATTTATCGTCCAGTCCTTTTTAAAAGTCTCGTCTGAGATGAAGCCCACCAACACAATATCTCAGCGTTAATCTTCCTGCAAGAATATTCCTACAACAAACCTACTCTTTTCCACATGGCCATTTAAGGGTTTATGAAGTTGTTTATGTGTCTGCTAATTCAGTTTACATAACACATATTACGTTAGCATTAGTGAGCATTACCGGCGGGCTAAGAGTGTTATATGTTACTGTATCCTTATTTCCTCAATCCGCTTTCACAAATTACTCAACATTCAGGGGCGTCATGCACCGATTTTCTCCCCCGGCTCACTTGTTACGAGATGTGTTTTCAATTTGAATGCTTGCTTTTTAAAAAGCCAGGTTTGTGAACTGTTCAGATTTGGACGGGGGATGAATTTAAACGGCCAAGTTATTTAGTGAAGTTTAAGGTTTTCAATGCAAAATTTTAAAAGTGTGAAAAAATAATAATTTCCCAGTATGCCATTACAATTTTTTTTTTTTTTTTTTTTTTAATTATAATTCAGCTTTTTTCTTTTCCTGTTGTGACCGATTCCATTTAAATGAACCGGACAGAGCTCTGGTTAACATTTACCGCATGACTTTACTCAGCACATCCACAAAGCCTCAGAGTTTGTGTCTCTGTTAGGCGCTAAATGAAAATGAATTCATTTCCTGCATCTCCAGCTGCTCTGTATCCCTGACACTCTATATCTCAGCAGAACAGATAACGCTTACGCCATTTAAAACATCTTCACTAATGTTTTTCCCAAACACATCCAGTATGCACCCACAATCAGGTCCCTCTGCAATCACACTATTTATTTGGTCTGAAATAAAGCGTTTGTTTCTTTATGTCGGTGCGTGATGCATTGAGAGGAATGATCGGTGAACATAGCAGTGACGCTGAGAAACACCAGCTGCTGAAGCTCTGAGAACATCTGGAAATCAAAGCTGCGCTTCTCGGCCCCGAAAACACTCACCATGCTGAACGCAAGCAAATAAAATGCAACTGGTGTTTTGTTAGGATAGCTAAATAAATTAAACAGACACATCACCTTTACTTGAAGAAAACATCCCATATGTCAAGAATTTACGTGAACAGTATAATAATGTTCATTAGAGAATTTCTGTGGGAACAGTTTCTGCTGCAGAATTTGTTTCGAATTGTGAATTTATATTGTAATTCAGAGTTTGTATTGAGTTTTGATGTAATTCTGAGTTTATATCTTGCAATTCAGGGTTTACGTTTCATAATTCAAAGTTTTTGTCTCAGTTGTCTGTTTGTAATTCTGTTTACATCTCAATTCAGAGCTTGTCTTGAATACTGAAGTTCATATCTCGCAATTTTGAGAGTATACTGTAAAATTCTGAGGTTATATCTCACAATTCAGAGTTTATGTCCTGTAATTCAGAATTTCTTGGTTTATGTCTCATAGTT
Organism: Enteromius anoplus; assembly: GCA_032359395.1. NCBI lineage: Eukaryota > Metazoa > Chordata > Actinopteri > Cypriniformes > Cyprinidae > Enteromius > Enteromius anoplus. The sequence continues at coordinate 703,261 of JAUMHG010000045.1, read as the reverse complement.
TAAATTTTTTGTCTCGCAATCTTGAGTTTATGTCTCAAAATTCAAAGTTTATTTCTCGCATTTTGTAATTTATATCTCAATTTTGAGTTTATATCTTCAATAATTCAAGGTTTCTGTCTCATAATTCAATCACAAAATTAAAAAAAAGTTCAGAGTTTGTCTCGAATATTGAAATGTATATCTCACAAGTTTATATCTCGCAATTTTGAGCTCATGTCTGACAATCAAGAGATCGGAATTCAGGCTTTGTCTGGAATTTGAAGTTTATATATTGCAATTCTTAGATTATTTCTTGAGTATGTTTCACAATTGTGAGTTATATCTCGCAATTCAGAGTTTATGTCTCACAAAAATGTTATTTCTCACGTTGTGTAGTTCATGTCTCAATTCTGAGTTCATATCTGGCAATTCAGAGATATTTCACAATTTTGAGTTTATTTTACTCTATGTCTCGCAAATTGTTGTTCATGTCTTATAATTCAAAGTTTATGTCTCACTTCTAAGTTTCTGTTTGTAATTATCAGTTTACATCCCAATTCAGAGTTTTCCTTGAATACTGAAGTTTAATTCTCGCAATTCTGAGTTTGTTTCACGATACTGAGTTTATATCTCGCAATTCATAGTTCATGTCTCATAATTCAGAGGTCGGAATTCAGGGTTTATCTCAAAGTTTAAGTTAATATCTCGCAATTCAGATTTTAAATCATGCAATTTTTAAAGCACATGTCTGAATTCTGATTTGAAATCATGCAATGCTAAGTTATTTCGTAATTCTTAGTTTATATCTCACAATTCAGAGTTTTTCTCGCATGTCAGAGTTTGTATCAAATTCTAATGCAATTCTGAGTTTATTTCAAAATTTTGAATTTATATCTCCCTATTCTTGGTTTATGTCTTATAATTAAAAGTTTATGTCTCAATTCTACGTTTATTTTAGTAATTCTGAGTTTATATATCACAATTCAGAGTTTATGTCTCGCAGTCTTGAGTTTGTCTCAAGTCAAAGTTGTTGTTTTTTTGCATTTTGTAGTTCATGTCTCAATTCTGAGTTTATATCGGAGTTTGTTTCTAGCAAGTGAGTTTATATCTTTCAATTCAGACTTTGTTTTTATCAGGGTTAATAAAACAAAAATCAGAATTGTGAAAAGTCCCAATTACCTTCATTTATGTTTTTTATCCAGTGGCAGAAACAAGCTTCCACATACAGTATAGTCCTTTGTAGTCCATCACAAACATTTCCACAAACAAGATCTCAAGGTTTAATGTATTCAGAAAAGAGCTTTCATGGCAATGACCACGGTTTATCCAGCCGCCCTGGGCAGTGAAACCAACAGATCCAGTCCTGTGAACAATTCATTCTCTTATCATCACTGCAATGAAACCAGAGGCCATTTGGTCTGAACTCACAGATATCACAACATCACTGGCCTATAAAAATAATTGAGCTATCACTGAGACAAATAAAAAGTGAATAAAAGGATATTCATTAAATGGCAGTTCTTCTAAAAGAAAATGAATCGACAATTAAAAGCGGTGAGTGTCTTGTGATAAAGCGTTTCATCTGAATGGAGTCAGAACTAAATGACCAAACACAATGGTCTGAGAATGAGACCGTAATTGCTCATTTTTAAAGCGAGTGACAGCAGAATATCAATTTCTGAGCCGTTTCAGGGCCCTCGATCAAACTGTGCCGGTCTGTGCTAAAGGTTTATGAGGATACGATTATGAAGAAGAGATCCAAACATCACAGATTTTGATGCCTATGCCTGTCGTGTGAAAAAGGTAAGGGTTTCTGGATTTGATGAACACTTCTATCAACACTTACGATGTGATCTCTCGGTATCAGGCTCTGCTTTAATTCCTGTCTGTTAATGTGGGAAAGTTAAAATGCTTTCACAAGCCCAGACCAAACATCCTCGCACAGATATCACTCTTGACACTGATAGCGCTATTCACCTGACTTTATTTTGCTCATTTTTCATGGACACCGGCTGTTCTAGGTTACAAGACTGCTGGAGAAAAGATGCACCGATTTCTTTCTTTTTTTTACATCTCACAACTCGCAGTTCATATCTCGTTTTTCTTGCAATTGGGGAAGAAACTAATATAATATATAAACTCAGAATTGCAAGATATAAACTCGCTATTTTTAAAGTTTAATAAATTGGTTAAAATTTTTTTTTAAGAAAACATGTTTTCCCTTGAGGTGTTATTCTGTGAATAGAGTCTAATTGTGACTATAATAGTAAAAAAGCGAACAATTTGCTTCAAGAGGTAAATATTTTCTCTATACATGAACAGATTTTTATGATAATGCCCAAACCGTCCAAAACAGACCGAGTAGCACCAAACACAGATTTAAAAAACATAGCATTTGAGTTTGTTGGGGGAAAAAAACCCTGTGTGCTTTAATAGTTTTATGCATCTTGTAAACTTAGCAAATTAGACAATTACAGGTAAAATAACATATGTAATCTAAAAATATATTTAATGAAGCAAACATAATATATAGTATCTAAACACAAACATACACACACAAACACATATACTGTACGGAATTCATGGCATAAAAGTACAGTAAAATAAAAATAGACATTAAAAAAAAAAGTTTGTCAAGACAAACTTTGAAGATGGCTTGAGAAAGCCAGACCATTATCTATTGTGAAATTATATATATATATATATATATATGTCTGTGTGTGTGTGTGTGTGTGTGTGTGTGTGTGTGTGTGTGTGTTTAACAGAGTAGTTTAATTTCTTTGTACAAAATTGAACATATTTTTGTCCAGATTAAAATACTGCACTTCAAGCCAAAGCTGCAATATTTTGATTAATAAGAAAGCTGGTTGATTTGGCTCATGCATAAGTAAAAGCTTTTAAAAAACATATATATAAACAAGAAAAATAATTCTGGAAGAAAAGAACAGTTTTGTGCAGTCCCTGTTGTGTGGATCTTGATCTCTTAAACATGACGGTAGATTAATTAAAGTTCTGCAGATTACAGCATCATAAACAGCGTCTCATCCTGAAGCTCTCTCAGTGTGAGTGTTCAATCAGGCTGTTCATCTCTACAGTCATCTTTCCAGTATATTTTTGAAGTACTTAATTTCCCTTTTTAGCGTGGCCTGCTGCTAGCCTTAATGGTAATTAAAATTGGGATTGAAGCGTCAGAAGCGGTATGATCGGCGTGAACTATCGCTGGAGGACGACGAGTGTTAATTGTCGCCCCAGGAGAGACTCTTTAACCGCACAGCATGCCTTCAAATCCTTAACATCTCCTTGTTTTGATCAAAGAAGACGAGCGCTGCGGGTAAACACACAAATCAGATGAAGGAAAAGAATGCGCTTTCATTTCTAGAGACGGGATGATGAGCTGAAGGATGCGATTGAGAGTCGTTACGATTCAAACTGCAGACGAACACAAACCAGGGCTTCATTGGTTTTCAGACAGGCCTTCCTCTTCTATGCTTCACACATGAGATGTTTTGAAATATGGGTGTTATAAAGCCATAGCCAGAAGCCAGCGGTCCAGACACTGGCCCACCTGCTATTGGTACAGTAAAAACACAGCGAGCGATGACAGCTTTCCAATAGACGTGATGCTGAATAGACCCGGGAGCACTGAGAGAATGAACCCCTTACACTCTTCACATTTAACTCAGACATGTCAAATATGCAGTGCATTTCAACATTACAGTTCATACATTCATTTTTGTTTTATGTAATTTAAATATAAATATGAAGTATATATAGTATATTATATATTAAAAAAATATAATATAAATAAAACTTAGTAGGATAATATTTTGATTAATGTTATAGTTTATAATTAGTATATTTTTTAAAACATAGAATTTAAATAAAAGTTAAATAAATGTATTAATCTATCTGTAACGGAGACTCAGAGTCGAGCGGATCCATTTGCAGGCTTTTATTTACGGTGAACAACAGGCAGTGATTCAGA
>JAUMHG010000045.1:680854-693297 GCA_032359395.1 Enteromius anoplus | reverse complement strand
AATACATAAAATAAGGTTATTTTTTAGCAACATCATATGATTATAAATAGTCATTTTAAAATGTTTTTATTATTATTATTTCTATTATTATTATTATTAATAATAATAATAATAATAATAATAATAAGATATTTGTACTTATATTTATAAATATAATATATAGATTTATGAAATATTAAAATTTTACTTTTACTATGACATACTGTATTAAAATATTAATACTTATATTGTTTTTTAAATATATTAATTCTGGCCAAATTTTCTTAGTCCAATAGTCATGTTTCTTTATTTTATTTCATTTTTAATATTTGTGACACTGGAGCACAAAAGCAGTCATAAGCAGCACAGGTATATAGACAACAATACACTGTATGGGTCAAAATTATTTCTCTTTTATGCCACAAATCCAGTTTCATGAAGATCTCCTGTAAATTTCCTATCATTTTCCTATCTGGAGGTTGATTAGTAATATGCATTGCTAATAACTTCATTTAGACAACTCTAAAGGTGATTTTCTCAATATTTAGATTATTATTTTTTTTTGCTCCCTCAGATTCCAGAGATTTTCAAATAGTTGTATCTCAGACAGATATTGTCCTATCATAACTTATTTATTCAGCTCTCAGATTATGTAGTTTATAAATCTCAATTTTGGAAGAAAAAAAACCCAAACACACTTATCTCCCAGGTTGACATATTTGAAATGTATTTGTACTTATATTTCTTCATAGAATTTTTTTTTTTGCTGAATAACTGCTTCTATTGTGCATCTCGAGGGTGACGTGAAAGAAATGAAGGTTGAAGAAGTCAAAGCTGTTTTGAAAAAAATTAAACTTCAGACGGCTTCAAACCTCCAGAAGGTCTCAGAAGCGCAGAGCGTTAATTAAGCAAAGAAATAAAAACTGCCCCAGCTGGTGCTGCCCCAATCAAACCGTGTTTGTCTGCGCTCCGGGAAAAGCCCAAACGATCGTCCTGTGTGTTTGTGGAGGGCTAAGTGCTTGGAAATAGCCCAGAGCAGAGAGAAACAACAAAGAAAAGATGCAGTTTGCTGTAGTAGGTTAATATTCCACAAGGCAAACCCGCACAAGACACCTTGAAACGCATTGCGCATGGCTTATCCTGCGCTTCATATCGCCTTCGGTCCCGCGCATAAAGCTAAATGGCTTGTTTAGATTGGCCGTCTCGGAGAAAATCCCAGGCCGCTCCAGCGCGATGAGGTCATCGAGGAGCCGTCAATACGGATTACGGCAAATTGCTCGGCTGTCTGTGGGAGCTCAGGACGAACGGCTAGGCTACGCCTGTGAGAGAATTGTGTGCGATTTAAAGGTGCGTTTTCCCCGTTGATGAGCCCCTAATTGAGGATAAAGGCTCTTTTCAGTTGCCCACAGCTGTAGAGTCATTACAGCTTTGATTTGAATGCGATTTCTTCTGCTAAAACCGACCTGGATCGAATTATCCAAGAGGTTTCTGAGAACGCGTCGCTCTCGAAGCCTTTCAAGCGCCATCAGAAAGACATCCCGGGTGTAAAAATCAATGTTACTGATTCACAGGTTCAGGCAAAACCTTGTGTAATCACGTCAGATAAATGAGCAACATGTGCCCACACACTTCCAGCAATCGCTTCTTTAAAACAGTCAGATGTTTAAACCAAATACCCGGTGTCACTCACTCTCTTTTTCTGGAGTTAACCCAAGACCTGGAGCAGATACAATGGTTTGACACATGAATCATTTCATGTAAATGAACAACAGTGAAGTGTAGGTTTAGGGGCGGGGTAACAATGTCATACGAATTGGCAACTCATATGAATACGCATGATATAGCCAAAATCGCATGAATAGGTCATTCACCCCTAAAACTACCCTTTGTAGCAGGGACGGATTATGGGTCAGGTGTGTTCGCATGGGCCCCTATGCAGAACGTTCCCAAAACGTTAACTTGGGCAAATCGCTTGCTCAAGACAGACATCAGCGGCCCTGCTGGCCCGGTCCATAATCCCTCCTTGGTATATTATATGATTTGAACTCCAGTGAGGGGTAGTGGCAAATAGTATGAATTAACCAACAACAAATTGGTCGTGAGACTGGGCTCGAATTTCCCACGTAAACCTACCCGTAGCACTCCAACTACAGTAGAAAACATCACTAAGCAATCCGCTGTGAATCGAGCTAAAGTAAGTTCATAGCTTTGCAACTGTCTTGGTTATGTCAGCGTCCACAAAACTTTAGCGCCGTCACTTTGTCAGTCTTTGCGTTGAGCACGTTTGATCAGTGTTTCTAAAGGACGTTTGTCCAGCGTCTGAGTGCAGAATCCATTATCATCAGCCCTCGGCCTTCCATCGGCAGGACGGCCCAAATGAAACCATCTGTTTTTGCCATCTGTACTCTATTTGTTAATTATTCCTGGGCCAACACTGTGTCTTTCTTCCTCTCTCTCTCTCTCTCTCTCTCTCGCTCACATACCTCACATTTTTCCTTTTTCCTTTTTTCTGCTCTTTTCTTTTCTTGCTCTCCGGTTAGGAAAAGCCGTGTGGTCACATCGCCTCAGAGCTTTCAACATCTTAATAAAGATGGAGATTGCATCATGTCTGGAGTTATTAATCAAGCGTCGCTGATTTTGTCAGATTTTACGAGGGGGCGGCGCCTGCTGCATTAAACCTCATAACCGAGAGCCCTTATCTGATGAAATGATTAGGATCTGATTAATCAAACTGGAAATCATTAAAAGCCGCTGCTTAAGAATGCTACAGAAGCACATCTGTGCGATCAAACGACCTCTGTTTGTCACCGCTAACTAGTAAAGTTTGATTGTCGCGGCTCTAGTTTTGTTTGTATACACTGTAATGATGAGAATTAATCCTTGCAAATGCAGGTTTAATTGTGATTTTGTCTCAGCTCAGCTCAGTTCGTCATTCAGCATCGTAAATCAAAGGCCAGAACTGTATTTTTGAATCTGCATTCATTTGCTTGATTGCGGTTTAAAACATCCGGAAAATTCATATGGCTTTGAGGGGAATAGAATGCTATTGTGCTCCTCATACTACTCCTGCAATATTTCAAATGGAATACGTGAATGGCCAAATGCATTTGCCAAAATGTGCAGCACACGACAGGTTTATTACTAGATAAATTAATTTAGATTAAAAAAAAAAAAAGATTAATTTATATAAAAATAATAATAGTACAATTTTTACTTTAAATAAAATACACATTAACTAAAAAAACTATATAGAGAGAGAGAGAGAGAAAGAGAGAGAGAGAGAGAGAGATATAATCTTATTTACTTTCAATTAGCTCAACTTTTCTTATTTTTGGTTTAATTTAGTGTATTGTAATAAACTAAAACTGATTATTACAAATTTTAAAAAGTACACAGACCTATTTAAAGTATTAGTTGAAAAAATACAAATAAAAATGATGAACCAAACTAAAACTAAATTAAAACTTAATGTATTAATAAAAAAAAATTGTTTAGTAATGAACTAACTAAAACTAAATTACTAACTAATTATTACATTAATTAAAATAATCTAAACAGACATATTTGTAAAAGAAAAAAAGAGACAAAACACAACAAAATTGCTAAAACTAATTAAGATTAAATTAAAAAACAGAAAATGTAAAAACTATTATAAGTCGATGCATCCTTAAAACAAGAAAATATATAAACTATATACTTTTAAAATAACTATAAATAAAGTTAACTTAAAGGGAAAACAATTTTTATTTTCACTTAGCATTTATCACATTTATATAACACCTCAAAAACACAAAGAATCTGAATGAAATCATGGTTATGTCAGAGTGGACAGAAGTTCAGTTTCATAATGAGATTACACCGATTCCTGCTGGATTTCATGCAAACATCACATGTTTTTTTAATGCTCTTTTGCCCCTTGTTTTGCATCAGCACGCAGGAAAATAATTCACAAAATTTCAATGAAACTTACAAAAAAGTTTAGTTTTTTTGGCATAGAATCAACTAAACTGACCTCAAACAAGCAGAGACAGTATCTTTCACTGTCTTCACAACTAAACGGTACACTACTGTATATATCTGTCTAATAAACACTAAACATTTCTTAATCAAGAAACATGTACATGACAAGGAAAATATCATGTCTTGTTTTCTGAATAATGTAAAGTAATCTGCAAATGAGGTCATAAAAATAATCTTAATTTATAGGTAAAACAAGATTTTTGAGTGTTTTAAGTGTAAATTTGCTTACTTCACATTTTATTCAGAAAATATAACATCTCCTTAAGTCATTTTGCGTCTCAGGTAAATGTATCTTTATTTAAGAATTTGTTTAGATATTCATAACCAAAGACCAAAATACAGAGTAAGAAATAGATGTTTTCTCAATGCACTTGGCTAATTTAGGATTTGTCAATCACACATCAGATCTGCAAGTGCATAAACAGCACCTATATCAGAAGAAACTCTCAGGAGCAAAGCAGTCAGGGTTATAACGGTCTGATGTTAATTGGCTCAGGACTGAGAGGAAAAAGGCTTATTACTGAGGCATAATAATGTCTCAGAAGCCCTGAACTGACCAAACTGACCGTCTGAAACTGAACTCAACCTCATTTACTGACCCACTAGATACACAGGCACTTTGGGTTTGTTCTGGGAAAACCTGGATGCCTTTTCTAGTCTGTTTTAGGGATAAAAACAATATAAAAGGACATGTTTCTCATTTGTATATATAGTTTTTCAGTCTGCACCATGGACAGACTGAATGAAATGTTGAGAAGCGCTGAGGCCTGACCAACAGTGAACCACAGAGAAACACTGTCAGGAGCCCTCTGACCATCACAGCTATATCAACATCTGCTTATGAAGCCAGAAAAATACACACTCACTGCTTCTCTTCTCTCTCTCACTGTAATGATAAAAGATGACATTATCTGACGTCACAGCAAAACAGCTCATTGGTATCGTTAACTAAATCAACCGTCACTAGCACTTGTGCTAGTTAGTGATGTGATAAAATCCTCTACAACAGAGTTTGTGCTCCATACATGAATGGTTCATCAAGTCATGTGTTTTGAGCAGAAAGACTAGCAAATGCAATGCATAGAAACACTCTAATAAGTCCAGAACAATCTGAACACATAACAACACTCAGAACAACCTAGCAACCACATAGCAACATCCTAAAAATGTTCAGAAAAAGTCTAAAACACTCATTACAATGTAGCAACTGAATAGCAACACTCTTTAATGATCTGAACTTAGCAACCGCAACATTTTACAGCACTTAGAACTAGCAACTGCATAGCAACACTTGAAGGAACCATGCGGCCGCATTGCAACACTCTCCAACACTCTGAATAACGTAGAAACTGCATAGCAACACTCAAAACAACCTAGCAACCACACAGCAACACTCCACAACACTCAGAACAGCTTACAAACTGCATAGCAACACTCAAAACAACCTATAATCCACATAGCAACACTCCGCAACACTCAGAACAGCTTAGAAACTGCATAGCAACACTCAAAACAACCACGCAACCACATAGCAACACTCAGGACAGCCTAGCAACCACATAGCAACACTCAACAACACTAAGAATAACACAGACACTACATAGCAACACTTAAAACAACCTAGCAACCACATAGCAACAGTACACTACACTAAGAATAACACAGAAACTACATAGCAACACTCAAAGCAACCTAGCAACCACATAGCAACACTCCACAACACCAACAATATCTTAGGAACTGCATAGCAACACTCAAAACAACCTAGCTTATTGTAAACAACCTTATCATACCTTATTGTATAACCTTATTGTAAAACACTCATAACACCCTAGCAACCACCATCAACCCACACACGGACTAGAATAACCCACAGTATCCTAAGCAATGAATATGTGGTTTTAGTTTAAGTGAAATGTTCAGTTCGCTTCTTGATTTACAGTTTAAAAGAAAGAAAGAAATGAAGCATTCAGGAAGTTACAAGCAAATCGACAAACTATAAACTCAAGATAATACTTGATATTAAAAGTTGGGATTGGAGCCACCTGGACTTTACTGCCTGTCACACAGCAGTTTTATGAATCCCAATAATTATTTGTAGAGCCATGAACAACAAGGCAAGATATATATGTGTTCCCTCGCCGCTGAAGTTTATTTAGACAGTATTGATTTTGTGTCATACACGGCGAAATGTGAGATGAATACTTACCACAGTAAACCATTTTCAAATGGTGTACACCGGATTAAAAACTCAAACGGCTTGCAGTCCGTCCCGACTCTTGATGTATTTTCATTTTCAATTGAAATAAAAGCATGACTGTAAATTGTCCATATGACATTTAATACGCAAGCGTATAGATTTTTCAGCAGTGGATGTGCGCTGAGGTAAACTCTGGGGTGGAGATCATTTACAAACGTTGTTAAACACACTGTATTTCTGTCTCTTAAGGAGACCATGAGTGATTGTTGGATCTCTGACTTCATCTACACCATAAATCACCTTTATATACATCTCAATTTTATTAAAACGACCAGAAACTGAAACAAACACCAGATATTTCTCGATTATCCCACAATGCACTGGACAAACGAGGTCACAGGCTTTTACTGTACAGTATTCCTGAAGAAAGCCCCAGTTTCTGTCTGTAAGGTGAGTCTCGGCGGATCACGACTGCTGAGCTGCTCTTCTGAAGTCTGATTTTGGGACAGAGAGTTTCATTACTTAAGCCTCCTGTTCCAATTAATGAAGTCACAGAGGATTCTGCCGTGCCGAAATTACAGAAGAGCTGCTAAAATATCGCTGCTTCTTGAAGCTCCTTCCCTGTGCTGTTAACACTCTTGTTCCAATTACACTTCTGTTGTTCCAGCATCATTTATCTGAGCACAGCTGGATCCTTCGGAGTCTAAAGGCCTGCAGGATACAAGCGCAGAGATTTAGTCTGTCTAGTAAAGTCTAGTCCACGCAGCAGTTCATCCTAGACAAAAAACTCCAGCGCAGCTTGACTGACGTGAACAAGGTTATTAAACTAAAACTAAAATCAAAACCATTAAGAAACATTTACCTTAAAATAAAACAGACATTAATTGAAACAAAATAATAACTCATAGAGAGAGAGAGAGAGATATTAGTGCTGTCAAATGCATGAATTGTGATGAATTGCATGCAAAATTACTTAATACATTACATATATTTGCATGCATATATTTGAATTCTTATATTTTATATTATAAAAGTAACAAAAAACAAAGAATATTTTATTTACTAACAAATGAAGTATTGTTCCTTCTAACTTTATGTTACCACATTTTTACCAAATTGCCTATGTCACATTATAACCTGAGCTATTATGTCTGTCTATCTGCTTGACTAGGAGTTGTATTGATCACTGAAGAGCATGATGTTGGTTCAATATAAAAATGAAGTGTTTGATGTGTCAAACTACTTTTGCCATGATGTTGTTGCAACATTTCCCAGGACAATAACTTCATTTAATAAAGAGTAACTGTTAGCTCAGCTTACTACATTTTCCAAGTAGTTTGCTCATCACTGATAGTGATAGCCATAGCAGGGGAAAACCCTTCAACATAGGCGTGCATTAAGGCTGGAGCACCTCACTCATTTCAGAAGCACCCTTAGTGACGTGATTCTGGAACTAGGCCTGAAAAGCATGGGTAACATGGGAGTGAAAGGCTACTTTGGTTTGAGTTTCACTTATATTCCCATCGTTCAGAGCGTGTGAGATCTAGACTCGCTCTGATCAGAGTCACACTTACTCCACCTGTGCATGAGAAGAGCTTCTGTTTCACAGATGCTTGCGCAGCCTGCTATTATTTATTTTTATGACATTTTCAAAAGTAATATTAATGGAACAGATCATCCAAAAATGCAAACTTTGAAATCATTTACTCCTATGTAGTTCCAAACCTGTATGACTTACTTTAGAAAACAAAATAACATCATTAAACACCAATGGCCTCAAAGTAAAAGCTCTAAGAGCATGCGACAAAATTATGAGAGAATCCCTTAAACTTGATGTTTTTCAGATAATTCACCAGAATTAATTTTTTATTAGATTATTTCTTATTCCTAAGTACCTAAATACCAATTAATGAAAGAGGCTTACAATTAGAATCATATTATTTTAGTGCTGTCAAATGATTAATCGTGATCATCGCATCCAAAATAAAAGTTTTTCTTTACATAATAAATAAATGCAGCATAAACACATATTATGTTTATATTAAAACACACACGAACAGTATATATTTTGAAAGTATTTACATATAATATCAAACGTAAGAAAATAAATGTATAAATTCATTTATATCTAAATATATTTAATTTATAAACAAAACATATTTGCATTAAATATATACATGCATGTGTTTGTATTTATATACTTAATAAATATACACAGTACATACAAATATATTATGTAAAGAAACACTTTTATTTTGGATGCGAATTAATCGCGATTAATCATTTGACAGCACTATATCATTTATTAAATTTTTTGCACAATAATACATAATATTGCATTAATCTTCTTAAAGCAAACTAACCAAAAATTTTCCTACTATTTCCAACTAGCAAGTCGAGTTATTTCTTTAAACATTTGAAAGCTTCAGAATGCTTTGAGTGCGTTATAAAATGAAACAGTAAAAGTTTGTAAAACTGTCATTTCTGCAACAGAGGAAAAAAAAAAAATAACAGAATTAAAAATAAAAAAAAAATAAAAAAAAAAATATATATATATAGCTGTGCGTTTTATTGCACAATTCAGATTTCAAATAAAGAATCTGCCCTTATAGTTCTGAGAAAAAAAAAAGAGAGAATTGCAAAATAAAATAATATTTTCCCTTTCAATTCGGAATTTATATATCACAATTCTAAGATTATTTTTCACTCTTCCTTTTTCTGTTGTGTAAATAAACTTCCCTTTCAACTTCTGTGAAACCAAACAAAAAACAACATTTCGCTCCTATTTCCTATTTTCACTAGCAAGTATAATTGGTTTATTAGTGGCTAAGATGTTTGCTTATACATTTTAAAAGCTTCAGAATTATTTGTTGAGTGTATTTTAAATTCTCAATATTTACTTTTACTCAATTATTCTCTTATTTACAAAGGCATTTTATTTTCATGCAAAAAAACAAACAAACAACTAAACTACAATTATGAGTTTTAAGCGCAGTATTTTGAGAATAAAGTCGAAATACTAGAAAATGACATATGAGAATATTCTTGTAATATATAAACTTAAATCCTGTAATTTTGACTTTATTCTCAAAATATTACAACTTTAATCTTAGTTGTTTTTATTTATTTTTTTATGTTGCACTACAACACCATTGTGCTTACAGTCTGAAAGCCTAATTCCATCACAAAAGAAAATAAGGTAGAAGGTGACTTATTTCAAAATTCAGAGTTTTCTTCATTGCAATTTTTAGAGAGAGAGAAATATAGCTGGAAAATATCAACTTGGACTGTATTCTCAAAATTGCAAGTTTATATCCAGATTGACACAAACTTCTTTATAATAAAACACAGAATGGGAAACATTAAGAACGACCCTGAGCCACTTACATCTAAAACTACTCATCATACACTCACACAAACCTACAGAGATCCTGAGACCTACAGAGCGAGATCTACTCCAGGATCAAAGCTTCCCATCAGTACAGACACTAACACAGACAAATCACATGACGAACCAGCAGACGGTCACTGAACTCTCTGCAAACCTCCGTGATCTGACAGCAGCAGAGTAAAGCAGACCAGAGTCCTCCGCCCGCTGTTGTCAAACCGTCCCCGTCTGTCTGGACTCGTTCTGGGTTACTGTGCTGAGAATAGAGCAGAGACGACAGCCGAGGAGACGAGGAGGAACTGAAGGAACCGTGGAGGTTTTAACGTGGACGCTTTGGAAGCTGGCGATAGAAGAGGAGCTACACTGATCCAGACAGAAGCGTAAAGCTCAGGAAGAATAAAGCATGACACACTGTACATTCACCATCAACGTCATCCACTACAGTTTCTATTTCTATTATTAGAGCTTTGCACCAAAATAACGAGGCATCATGCGGTTCCTCAGACACTATTGCAAATTATTTCAAAGGCTTAAACTGTGTTTAATTATACTGAATTATGATTCTCAGATATATGCCTTTGGCTAAATCTGAAGGCAGCATCTCATTTATTAAATAGAGAGAATAACTCATAATGGTGGCTAATGCAAGAGAAATATATGTTACATTCATACCGTTCTCGAAAAAGCGACACAATACTAAAAAAAATTAAACCCATTTAAAGAATCCCACAATAGCTGTGCATTACGAGGGTGAGAGCCTCAAACGGCTTCTTGAGCAAAGGTGGACAGGTCATTTAGCTACCATCTCCGTCACACTGACCAACTTCGAAGAGATCACATCTCTTCCGACTGAGCCCAGGGTCCAGAGCTGCGAATGGAAGCTGTTGGCCTGCTGAGAGCGATATCTTGTGCACGCAGTGCTCGGATTGTTGGATCCACCGAATAAGCTTCTGCAGAGTGTGGACACTGACCTTTGGACAGATCTGAGCATTGTGAACAGTGAGGAAGTGTGGGTGCAGAACCTTTGTCGTGAGAGAAAGCCACAGCTGCTGCCACTGCGCTGGCAAAATCCACGACCCCAAACCAAAGACGATTACTTGGTGGAAGAAACAACAGGTCAAAGAGAGGATGATGTAGAAACAGAACTCAAGAGACTGTGCTCCAGCACTGGTGATCAGAGAACACTACCGCGCACTGGCTGTGCTTGATCCAGAGAGTGATTCATTTCTGGATCCTGAGACGGACCTGACACAATTTGTAAAACCTTTTGAGGTCGTAAAAGGAATGGAAAACAGAGGGGGACAACTGGACCACAAAATGAATTCTCTCCAAATACCACGAAGCTCTGCAAACGATGCCTGTATTTAAGCTTGATCTGACTTTCAATGCTTCTACAGCGACGTGTGGGAATTCTTTCTGCTCTCTGCGCAATGTTTTTAGCGAGCACAGATGCACAATACTTTACAAACGGAAGGCCCAGTTAGTGCAGCTGGCCTTTGAGGGATCTTACTTGAAAATACACGAGCGAATGGCAGGACGCCGTTAATGTTCGCACGCGCCACTTTCAGCTTTTTTAAAAGTTAATATAGATTTTTGTGATTTTCTTTTAAGAATTGAGCTGACAGTCTGTGCCAGTTGTATGAGTATGCACTTGCACTGTATTGTTTTTTTAATGCCTCGTTTTTGCACGTTATTGTTTCTAATTGTACGCCCCCTCTGTTAGTCAAGGTCTGGCGCCAGCTCTGATTATTCTTCACACATATCTGTAACGTTCATTTCATTAGAAAAATAATGCTGGTCTAAAGAACATGGAAGTAAAAGTCTTAGTTCTTCTTTCCTTTCTTTCTTGTTTTTCTGAGGTTTACTTTAACGGCTGCTTAGCCCAGACGATTTAAATCTGGTTGTTTTTGATGTATGTTTTGTGGTAGTCTGTACACTGTTGTGGAATATTTAAGAGTACTAAAACTGTAAATAAATAAATGCTGGTCTAACATTTTTTTCTAAATTTTTTTTTACAACATTTAATATTTCTTTTCTCACTTTCACCTTCATCTAACAATTTATTCTTATCTTCTTGTGCTGAATCAGAAAAATAATCATCAAAAAAACAAAGTCATAACTATTTTATTGTTATTAGATAATGAAATAATGAAATCTATTTATTTCAAATGAAAACAATCTAAAACACACACAATGTAACAAAGCGGACTGACAGCGGGGTACAGTAACTGACATCCAAAGTGTTGGCATCGTTTCCATCAGGTACTAACAGACTGTACTGTTCTATTGACACGACTAAGGATCTTGTTTGTGAATTAATGACTGATTCTGAGGAGGAGGTGGAGAGTAAGTATGAAGAGGAAGAGGAGGAGGACAACAAAGATCATCAAGAGGAATGAGAAGAGCAAGGGCAAGAACACAAACAGTCTCCGCTATATTAGTTGATGTGTGCCACGATGTTCAATAGCTTCCTTTTGACCTGGATTTAGGACGTTTGGGGAATTCAGTTAGAAGTTATGGATTTGTGTTTAGAGCTTCACAAAAGAGGCATCATTTCAAGAAACGTGATTAGGCAAAAGAGAAAAAAAAACTTTAAAACTTGAAAGCATTCATTTGAAAAAATAATAATATTAAAATTGGTGAAATGGTTTTCTTTTCAATTCATGAGTGTGATTGTGAACTGAATGGGCCAAAATTAAAAAGGAAGTAGAATTAATACAGCAGTAATGCAGGTACAAATGTTTTCTCAGACTTAAAATGAATGATCAAAGATGTGTTTAATAACTAATTAAATGTTTGTAAAATGTATGCACTACTACAGCGGTAATCCACACAAAAAAAACGTATTAAATATAT
>JAUMHG010000045.1:626181-631407 GCA_032359395.1 Enteromius anoplus | reverse complement strand
AATAGCTTAACAACCACCCAAAACACCCTAGCAACCACATACTACTGTATATAGACTGAAAATAGCTTAACAACCACTCAAAACACCATAGCAACCACATATAATATACACTGAAAATAGCTAAATAAACCCCCCAAAAACACCCTAGCAACGTCCTAGTGACATTAATATACACTCAAAACCCCTAAACATCCACACAAACATGCATAGCAACCTCAGAGTAACATTAAGTCTTTTAAACAAAAACAAACAGTACCGCTTAACAACCATCAAAACTCGGAAACATGAATATACACTCAAACCCCCTTCAGAAACTCCCTAGCAACCTCTTCACAACACTTACATACACCCAGAACCCCTTAACAACCTCCCAAAATACCCAAGGAATCACCTAGCAACACTAATATGCACTCAGAACTCCTTAACAACCCCAACAAAACACCCTAGCATCCAAAACTTCTTAACAAATACCCCAAACACCCTAGCCACCACATAGCAATGCAACAAAATTAAACCTCAACCTCTTTCCCACCGTCACAACTCCCTAGCAACCACACAGCTTGTAGAACATCTTGGCAACCACATAGCAACAAGCTAAAACACTGCTAAAGACAAGCAGCACTGAGACTTTCGTGAGGGGGAAAAAATCACTAGTTTTATTAAGCAATTAATCAAATGTTCTAAGTCACAACTTCTCAATCAAGCTTTCGTTTAAAACGCTCTGCAATCCTAACCAGAACTGACTGAGATCTACATCAGATGAACGTGTCCTGAATCTCAGCAAACATCAGAAACACCAACGCTCTGGAAACGACAGGCTTTAATCATAACGTCAGCTCTGTTTCCCACGCCGGATGTGTGTCTTTATGAAAAAAGCAAATATAATATCAGTGGTATGCGCCACATGAAGGAGGAATTCATCCGATTTGTGATATTTATAAAAAGAACATGGTTCCCCGTCCAAATCAGATCACAGTAATATTAAAACAGAAAGTGGAAGGGAAACAGAGATGAATAATGGAAGGAGAAGGTTAATGAAACACAGGAGATGCAGGATTGGACGGATTGGAGCGCAGCGATGAGAAGGTCACGGCTAATTTAAGGAAGACCCTCTGGATCTGCTGCATAAACTGTCACTTACCATCCCGTTCCCCGTGTAAAATCAACTTCCTCAGAGGGGAAGGAAACCACGTGTGGTGTCTGGCCAGACACATCAATCAACCACTAACTGTGTGCAAACTATAAAAACTAAACTGGTTATTTTTAGTACAAGAGCCAATTCTTACACGTAACTAGTTGCTTATTAGTTAATTCTGCATGAGCATCTTCTACATCCCTGAATCCTACCACATCACTAAAGTCTTAGTTACTAGAGCGTAACCAATGCAGATTATTTCTACAGACACACAGGTGTAGTTACATCCAGGCTCTTCTCACAGTGTGTCATGTAGATGATGAGGTCACTTCCACAGTTTGTTCTGAATTATTCTTATGTTTTAGATGCTGAAAGGGAGAGTGCTTTCAAAGTCCTGCCCACCCTGCTTCCCTCATCATTATACAAGAAAGGCGGAGAGGTCTTCAGCCCCGCGACCACAGAATCATTCAAGTCATCCTGGAAGATTTGTTTTAATTTTTCCTGCTCTATACACTACCAGACTTTTAATGTTTATTAAAGAAGTCTCTTCTGCTCATCAATCCTGCATTTATGTGATAGAGAGAACAACACAAACTGTGACATTTTGACTTTTATATATTTTATCATTCACAATACCGTAACTGTCTTCTATTTATTCTTGTGATGTCAAAGCTGAATTTTTTGTATCATTACACCAGTCACATTTACATCGGCTGAATTTTAATTTGTATAAGAACGATCATTGTTTATTTAGTACTGATCTGAATAAAATATGTTTACATATAATCCACAAGAGAAAATAATAGCTGAATTTATAAAACTGACCCCAATCACTATTAACGAGCTTTTTATTAATCACATATTAATGCCTTACTCTGCATGAATATTTTCAAGATCCTTTAACCTTTACTCAACAACTACCTTACTAACGATTAACAATCCTTATTGAGAGAAAACTGTGGTTTAACACCAAAATGTTTAATATCTGGTGTAAATAAACAGATAATTAGTGCTATATATTAGCCTGCGGTATCTTTACTCCAGATGAGCTGAACTCACGTTTCTATACATCAGAGCAAAGAATAGGAGCAGCTCTTATAAAGCCAGAGGAATTAAACTGCGTTTACCGCAGTATTTATCAGCAGAGTACATAAAGAGAGAGGAAGCACATCACTTACAATCCCTTAAAAGCAGCCGACGAGCTTCTGGAGGAACTTCACTGCAAGATGAAGCTCTTAAAACAATAAAAACAGTCTTTCCTTTTAAATACTGAGAGCAATTAGCGGCGAGGAGAGGAAGAGCGCGTGTTTACGGGGTAGAAGAAGAAAGGATGGTGCTAACGCAGAGATAAACACACACAGAGAGGCAGTAAAACTCATTAGGAAGGACTCGTAAAGGTGAACGCCGATGCACCAGATTTAACACCTTTACAAGGCTGCTTTCTTGAGGTTTGGGAGGCCAGAGCATCATGGGAAGTGTTTACTCTGGAGCTCTTTCCGACTTGCATCAGTCATTGTAGGTAAGAGCAACACAAGCGGTTCCGCATCCGTGCAAACATTCGCTGAGCTTTCTATTCCTGGCAGCCGAAACAAGAGCGTTAACACATAAATCAGGTGCTTTACACACCATTACACAAACCGCTAGCGCCCGCTGACTTCTGCTCACACAAATACTTTACTGTTTCACTCATGTAGCAGAACTACAGGAAGCTGTGACGTTATTCATCAAACACACTTATGAATTGCGTTGGTTATCTCAGATACAACCTAATATTTCTCAGTGCTGGCAAACGCATCTGACTTTAATGAAAGTCATTTGTTACTGTACAGACGGTATGATACAGTACAGACACGTTTAAAAGAAAAGGGCAATTCTTTCATCATTTGCTCATCCTCGTGATGTAAGACTTTATTTCCTAGAATTAAAAGGAGATGTATTGAATAGTGCCCTCTTCTCCTGAACCCAAATAATGGATTGTTTGCTTTATTAATAGTGACCATGTATAAATGTTTAAATATTAAATTAAATATTTAAAGTAAAAAAATATTTTTCATTTTATAGTATTTTTTATATATATCCCAATAGTCCCACACACACAACAATTTTAGGAATTGCATATTTTACGCGTATTAATTATTTTGGTTTTATTTTCGTTAATTCATATCATTCAAAAATGTATTATTTACAATTCATATTCTAGGTAATTCTTATTTTATTTTAATTTTTGTTAATTCATAACATTCAAATACATGTTGTTTACAATTAATATTTGAGGTAATTCATATTTTGTATTATTTTTTTCTTTTTGTTAATTCATATTCACAGACTTATTATTTACAATTTAATATTTTAGGTAATTATTTTATATAAATTACTTTTAATGTTTGTTAATTAATATAATTCAAAGACATTATTTACAATTAATATTTAAGGTAATTAATATTTAAATTTTTTGTACCTAAAACATCAAAAACATAAAACAAAGAATTTATAAATATAAAATGTAAATATTTAAGGTAATTGATTTTTATATTAAGAATTTTATTTATAATTCATATCATTCAAATCAATTATTTTTTTTATTAAAAATGCATGGCATGCTACTATGGAGGTGTAAATTGTAACTGTATGCAGCTGACTCTCATTATGTATGATGCATCATTTTAGTAGAATCAAACAGAAAATCATCATCAACTGCCATTTTTACCTCTAAAACAACATTTGTAAAGCCACACTCTTGGGAGACAGCATTGTTCGAAACTTCTGAAAAATATTTCAAATGAATAAACTACATTTTTATCATGATTTCTCTTTTTTGTATAGAAATCAATGAGATGCAATACACAACGTAGGAGTAATTTGTTCAAGGAATAGTGTGTTTAGTTTAGTTACTGTATGCAGCTGACAGTCATTTACTGTACATTCTCACAGGTGTTCAGCAACACCAGATCAGCTTCTCCTGGATCTCCAAAACAGAAACATGAGTCTCAGGAGCCTGAAATCTGGACATATTTGTAGTGTGATGAACGCTCAGATCTGGTGTAGAGGTCGATTGTTTGCGACCTCGCAGACGTGATCTAAATCACACATCACCTGAAGACCTCAGTGAACTCTGTTCATTACCTTACAGGTTTATTCCTTTACTCCTAACACACAGAATACGATCAGTCCTTCAGGTCATCTTTAGACAGGCTGCACATATCATGGACTTGAGCGGATCTCGGTGAACGCTAATAAAACACTCGAAGCCTCATTCAGATGCAGGAAAGCGCCGCGGTGTTCTGTGAATGTAATGATATTGGCCGCACTTCTGATTCCTGTTGGTTTTCTCCCTCCGTCGGGGATTTCCCGCTCCACCACCGCATTTGCATTCAATTACCAAATAAAAAAGGATCAGGAGAACACAAGGACTACAGCAGCATTGTAAATTGTTTCCTGGGTTTGCAATGAAAATCCAAATTAGTCCAAGTGGAAACACTTCCCACCTTTACTGAGAAGCCTCGTACTGCCCCGGAGAAAAACTGCTGGACTCCTATCACGAACACAAACAGTATTTACAGAGCAGGCACGCGTGATGCTCAGAACGCACTCTTACTGTACATTCCAGTTTAGCTCCGGATTTAAAATGGATATGAATTGTTAAAATTTCAGTTAAAATGTGAATGTAAGGAATTTTATTTATTTTTTTATTTTAATTTGTTAAGACTTGAGAAACTGTGAATGTTTTGGGGGAAAATTAAAAACCGTAAGTACATAGATGTTCAGTATATATTGTAGATAGAACTAATTACAATACTATTTTTATTTATTGATTTCTATATTTTTTACAACACTACTTTACTCCAAAATCTAATGAAGCTTGACCGTCGTAATATTTATTCAAATTGGAAAAGAAACTTTTTTTTTGTGTGTTTTATTTAAAATGTTTAAAAATCTAATTGAATACAAATTGCCTAAAAAGACAGATCTTGGTCAAACAGTGCTGTAAAAAAAAAATAAAAAAAAATAAAAGAGTTTTATTTATTTTTTTATTTATTTTTTTTAAGAAGAAAAATTAGTCCATATTGGTCCATAATTTTTATTCAGTTTGG
>JAUMHG010000045.1:611181-621181 GCA_032359395.1 Enteromius anoplus | reverse complement strand
AGTAACAGGAAGGTATGGATATATGGAAATTCTTAAATGTATGGAATATCGTTATTATCTTCAACCAAACTGTGAACAGATTCTTTACTGAAACTATAAACTTGAACTAAAAATGGCATAATCTGCAGCTATATATAAATATAAATGAATGGTGAATTATGAATGATAAATAATAAATAAATAAATAATGATTTAATAAATAAATACATTTGCCACAATTACCTATGTTTCTTACATATGATTAGGAAAAATATTTAAATGAATAAATAAAAATGATCTTGCATTATTTATTTATTTAAAATGTTCAATATTAATAATAACATTCATAAATTATTAAACAAATATTTGTTTTGTATGCGGAAATGCATGAATAAAATGCATGTTAGACAATGATAATCAAACTCTAGAAAGGAGGTAATGTGCAGATAACACTCGTCTTCTCTTTCTGCACATGTTCTTCAGCGTCTGACAGCGAGAGAGTGAAAGTTTCCAGCGACTCGTGCCTCAAACTTTCTGAATGTTTCATGAGCAAAAAAGTGCACTTCCACCAAAAACTAAAGCTGAACAATTAGAAGAGCGATCCGGGACGGCCTGTCAAGAGCATCTCCTGCGCTTCCCGTCTGACGGGGTTAAAGTCTCGGCTGCTCGGGGAATCTCTCGGCCCCGGAGCGCAGCAGGGTTTCTAACCATTAAACACCCTCTCACACTGTCACCAGAGCCGTCAACACGCTCCGTTCTCCAGAGACATGCAAAAATAGCCTCCTAATTCACACGCAGCACTCACGCCTCGCCATACCGGCACTGCTCCGAACTACACACAGCGTTTAGTAAGAGAGACAAACTCCCTCTAAATGTTTCTGATTTTTTGGACATTTCTTTTATTAAATCATTTTTGACCCAGGTATGTATGGAGAACCATTAGGTGTCAATTTAGGTTTTTTTAATTATCCATGAAGTTGTATTAGTTTCAAAAACTTTTGTCAAATATATTCTAGCCATATCTCACATAGTTTTGTGACCGAATTTTGCTGATGATCAAGAATATGCACGCCTATAAACCACTACAGGATCAAAAATAGATCATATTTAGTTTTTGCTAAGTAAAAGGATTTTAATAATAATAAAAATAATGTTTTATTATTTTAACACTTATATTTATTTATTCCCAATTAAATAGTTAAAAAATCATGTTTCTTTCTAGATTCTGTCTCTAACAGTGGAAATACACCTGTGCTGAAACTTGTAGACCCCTCCATGATTTCTAAGTGACAGAACTTGCAAAATCAAACACTTACTGACCTCACTGCAGATATAATATTTTATATAATAATATAAATATATAATTTATATAAATACAATGTCTTGATCAGGTACAATATGATTTATGAAAGTTTTATGAATTAACAGTTCTTTAGGTGCAAGTCGGTCCAAGAGCAAGCTGTAGAGAGATTCTGAGAGCACTGAAATCATGAAGCATCACATCACACCAAACACATGAAATATCTGCACAATTACCCAGGATTCCCAGCTCCAGCTCCTCACCAACACAGAAACGAGGGGCATCTAAAAGACAAGCGTGTGCATTAGTCACGCGGGGCGTAATAAGAGCGCGCCTCTATACCAGACTCAATAAAGCACATAAAGCCCTTATTACCTCCCGAGGAGCCGTTAGCGCTGGCTAATATCAGCCGCAAGATTAGCCTGATCCCAGAAACACTGTCAGGAGACACACAGTCACACAAACATGATAACCGAACCGCCACACAACCAGCAGATAATACAAGCCACCTTATTATATAAAATACTTGATTATCAGCATTATAAACAACAGCAGCAGCATTGTTATAAAGAATAATAATCATCATCATGTGACCATGTTAAACAAAATAAACAAATATTCAGTATTTAATAATAGGAAAAATGTGAAGATAAACAATTCTATTCCATCTGTTTAATAATACATTTATATATTAATTATATATACAAATATATAATTGTTATATTATTAATAATATTATAATTTTTATTTATATTAAATACAAATAATGTATAATTATACCTAATAATCATTAAAACTGATGTGTATGAACATTAAAGGTAGTATAAAATAATAATGATGAAAATAGAAATAACAATAACCACAACACTAAAAATGCATCCACAAAGTATGCATTTATAATAAAATTACAAAATAGTAATACAAATAAATGATTATTTATTCGTTATAATAATAATAAAAAACTAAAAATAATTATTTTAATTAATAATAATAATAATAATAATAATACATTAACTAAGAATTTAATTTAAATTAATTCATCCATTTGCTAATACATTCTTTTTAATAAATTAAACTATTTATTGAATATGAGTGTTTTTAATTATACTGCAGTTGCTGCCATTTAATAATACGAACAACTTCTTCTACAATGGGTTATCATAGTTTCTATCCAGAAGCAGCTTTCTAAGATGAAGAGTGTTTGAGACGGACACAGATCTGAGAACACGTTCTGTTTCACACAAAGCTTTATTCGTCCTTCAGGACGCCGCTGAAAAGTTATGAAATTTCTGTGTCGTAAAAGAAATATTGCACAATCATTTTTATGGCTGTTGGGGTCAGAGCTGAGATGAGGACATAATGAATCCTCCAAAGTCCATTTGGGTTTTAAATAGTGAAAAGCAATAACACTGCAGCAGACGAGCGTCACAACCTCCAGAGAAACACACACTCTTACATTCACACACCTTCACTGGAGAACACTGAGCATATTACATCTTAGTAATGCTTCATGTTTATGTGTAAAACAAGAGGAAGAGAAACACTGCCGATAGCGTCAGACAATGTGTTCTGAATTATTATGCAAGCTGAAATTCTGGTCAACGTTTTACCAGTCCCAAACCACACCACACCAATCTTAATAACTGCTATTGATTTTGTATTAAATCATATATTAATAGTTAAGAATTGTCCGGGAAGACTGAAAGTCAAAAACTCTTTATATTCAGTTGTGCCAAATTATTAAGCAGGTTTTTTTTTCACATAAAATGAGTCTAGAAAGAGATTAAACTCAGACTAAAAGGATTAAATGTCCATGAGAAGGATGCAAAACTAATGCAATAATAGAGTTAGCAAAGTTAAAAAATGACCATTGGGCAGCAGAGTCAGAAAAAACAGGTGGAGAAGAAAAGACACACGCTAACTGCAAAAGAATTAAGAATTAATGTCAAGAAATAGGTGAGAAACCATCAGGAACCATTTAGTCTCCACAAGTGCAGTGTGTCAGGTTCTCCGAGACTTTGTTTGAGTACAAAATTAAGAATAACATGTTGAAGTGTTGTGAACTCCATTAAGAGCGATTTCTCATAGGCTTTATGGACGGATAAGGAACAGCATCACATCCTCTTGAACCACTGTTTGAAGAACTGATCTCCTGGACTCTAGCAGTACGTTTGGGGAGCTGGTTTCCTATCTTGTCTTGCAGTGATTGTCAGATTCTGGAAGATCAATTCTTCAAACAGTGGTTCATCATCATGTGATGCTGTTCCTTCAAGAGTCACCGCAATTTATCCGTCCATAAAGCCTATCAGAAATCGGTCTTAACGGACCAGAATTTCAACATAATAATCCAGAACACAGTGTAAACAAATAACTCCACAAGAACATTTGTGTCCAGCTTTTTTAAGCATTAATAACAATACAATCCGTATTACTATACATGTGATACAAAAGAACATTTTCAATATTTATAAGAATAATATGATAAACGGTTGTTCAATAACTGTTTATTAATACATTGGTTATATTTTATTATCTATCAAAATAATAATAATAATAAATGTCAATTAATTATTACTCTTATTAATAATAATAATAACAATAATAATTTATTCCAGAAAGTAAAATAGTAAATTCTCCTATACAATAAATATCACGATTATTTATAATAA
Source organism: Enteromius anoplus (assembly GCA_032359395.1). Classification (NCBI taxonomy): domain Eukaryota; kingdom Metazoa; phylum Chordata; class Actinopteri; order Cypriniformes; family Cyprinidae; genus Enteromius; species Enteromius anoplus. The sequence continues at coordinate 617,233 of JAUMHG010000045.1, read as the reverse complement.
TGGATATATTTTAGTATTTTTTTAAACATAGATGCGTTTTATTATATTGCTATATAAAAATAAAAGCATGAATTTGTTTAACTTGAATACACTTTCCAGAAAACAAGACTTCATTTAATCTCAAGTCGTTTTGCTTCTCAAGTATGTATCTTGATTTAATAATGATTATTTGTACTGACACACGAGGAGAATCAGCAAAACATTCACGAACAGCTCACAAGAGCGAAATAAAGCATTTCCACACTGAATAAATATTAGAAGAAGTTTGTGTTTTAACTCTTTAACTGTGTGAGAAACATGTCACACTCACACAAACATTTCTCAAAGAAAACTAGGCTGCGTTTATTTGATCAAAAATACTGTACAAATAAGAAATATGTTGCCGTTTATGTAAATATGTGTTAAAATACAATTGATATAATATTTTTATATAATGAATAATTATTAATAGAACTATACTTACTATAATTAATAGTTATGATCATTTTTATTTGATACGATTGCAGTCTTTTTTGCTGATTTTTTGTGTTTCTGATAGAAGTCTCTTTTATTTAATCAAAAATTGTATTTGTATTTTAAAACTGCTGTTAAAATGTAATTTATTTATATAAATGAATAATTATGTATCATAAATATCATTAATTATAAGTATTATAATAAATAGTCAATCAAATCACCATTTAAATATTATATTATATTGTTGTTAATATGAGTTGAATTAATTGAAAAAAATTATTAATTAAAATTTATACTGTATCATTTTAAAAATAGTAATAATAAAAAGAACAACAACAAAAATAAATATTATTAATACTAATAATATTTATTAATAATGCAATTATAATAATAATGTGAGCTACTGTACCATAGCATAGTTAAGTCAGACTTATGAATAAATAAAATGAGAAGCACTTCTGTCTTCTGCTGATGTCAATGCTCAAACCAGATCCATGAAACATGCTCAAATTAATCTTCAACAATCTATCAACAAAACTATGTGAAAATATGAGCTGAATGACAGAAACTAGAGGGTTAATGAAGATAAACATGCCACAGCGAGCTAAAATACTGGCAGACAAAACATATGAGAGAGTCTGAACACTAATAACACTTCATGACTTCATTTTCTGTTCAGTCCATGAGAATATTTTGTGCTGTAAATAATAACCTGGGGTTGTGTTTGATGGTCACGTTTCTCAGAATACATGATAAAAACACCTGTGATCTGCTAAAGATGGGCGACCCCTCCAGCTCTGTCCATCCACAGTATTAGAAGTGTGTTTATCACCACGGCAAGGTTATTACAGTTCAATATATATATGTATATATATATATATAATTTCAATAGCATCTTAATGAAATTTTTAAAATAGCACTGGACCAGGGTTATTATAACTATAGCAAAAATTATATATATATATATATAACGTTGTTCTGCAAACATGTAGCATTTTCATTTAGCTCAAGTTGATGTACAAAAATAATTCAACTGAAATAATTAATAATTAAAGACTATATAGACATTAAAATAATACAAATGACAAAAACAACAAAATGAAAATGGAATATATACACATAAAAACTAAAGAAAAATGATCATTATAAACAATACTAGTGTATTTTATTTTTCTTAATATTATTATTTATTGTAAATATATTTTTTTGATGGTGTCATTTTGCTTTTGTGCCATAAATACTGGAATAATAATAATAATAATAATAATAAAAAAGAAGAACAAAAACAATGGGGTTTTCTTTGTTCGTGTTTGGCTGTATCTAATAGTTTTTGTACAAGCACACTGTGCATTTAGACAGACACAAAAAAACAACCTCTAAGTGCTTCAGAAAAACTTCTATTAACGGACAGAATCATCTTCAAGGTCAGATCCTCTCGAGCCGCTGTCATGTTCAGAGCAGTGCATTAGCGACGATCAAAACTAATTAAACTAAAGCAGGTGGGATGTTTTCTGTGAGTCACTGCAGCTCAACAACATCACTAACAAGAAAACAGCTCTTTAGATGCGCACTAGTGAGTGAACGTCACAGTTTATCCTGCAGCATTATTACTGCTCTCCACCATTACAAACAGCACAGACAATATGTATATATATATATAAAGCAATAATGGTTTAATGGTAAACACTGTACAAAACTAAAAATTATTTATTTTTTGTTGTTCATATACTAGAAATAATAGATTCCGTTTGTGTGTGCATGGGATCATTTAGAGGTATTTTGTTTCTTTTGTTTGCTCTGGAGCACCTGTAATGAGACGCTCAAGTCAGGCAAGAACGAGCTGCCTCTTATTACAGGACTGATGGTGAGCCGGTGCTGGACATCGCCCTAAAGTGACCCGGGTGTCCCTCATTCATCTTCGTTAAGCGCTGGGATATTTGGGTTTATTCCAGGCGTCATTAGTGCTGGGTTCATTCATCACGTCTCTTTGAGTTCTGCTGAAGTCTCCCACAAGCACAATTCTACTGCAATTCAACACTAGAAACACACACAACCACGCGGTTCTTAAAGGTTTTCTGACTCGATCCGAGCAGATGAGTCTTTAGCCATCTTCAAGAAACCGACACTCCTATTCATCTACAACTTACAAAAAAATAATAACTTGACCCTCTATTCTATTTCTATTCTATCTACTTGTATGCTTTTATTTGATAAAAAACACTACAACTCTCTATTGTTTTTATTCTACATACTTTATTAAAAATAATAACTTGACCATCTAACACTAGCTCTCTCTCTATTCTATTTGTTTTCTCTTTAGTTCTAAAAGCTTCTACAGTAAGTCTCTTCGGGTAAGAGCGTGAAGAGCTAAAGGTGAATGTAATGTAAATCTTCACAGTGACTTGGTCACAGCACATCCAGTATAAGACGGTGTAAACCACTGCATGCGTGTCTGGTTTCAGGTGTTTTAAGGCGTTAGGAGGTTGAAGTTTGCGGTCAAGAAGCAGCACACGTGTCCTTCATTCACTTTAACTCACCGCTGCCAAAGAAACACTAAAGTGACTTTCAGAGACGCGGCTCGATCGGCCAAAACCTGCAGAGATGAAGCAAGGATGTTCTCCGTGTCCGAGACGACCGCTGGACACTAACACCGCGTCCTAACTCGTGCTCCGCTGACCGGAGTTTATTAAAGGACAGATCTGCTGGAGTAGTGATGCTGAAAATTCAGCTGAACATCACAGAAATAAATTACACTTAAACACAGATTCACAAAGAAAATGGTTGTTTTAAATTTGAATATTATTTCACAATTTTTACTGTATTTTTATTAAATAAATGCAGCCTTGGTGAGCAGAAGAGATATATCTGAAGTGAGGAAATTAATCAGATAAAGAGCTTGCTGCTTCCTGATGTCAGAAGAGAAGGTTTTAGGATTTTGAAAAATAAAATAAAAACACTAATAACCCCCTGCTTTATAGCTGGGGGTTAGCTGCTTTATCATGACAGTAAGCAAAGTTATAGGATTAGAAAAAAATAAAATAATAATAATCCTGCTGATTCACAATAACACATGAAGATGCAGAAACAAACAATCTCATAAGTAAGCATATTCATATAATAAATATGTGATCACCAACCATTAACAGCATATAAATGAATTACTGAGTGAAATGTCAATCAGGAAAGCTTTGGGAGAACTGATGGAAGTCATCTACTGCATCTTTGCTTTGATAATATTACTGAATGTGATCCAGATGTGCTATTTGATAAAAATGCAATTTTCTCAGCTTTTTGCTCACAATTTTGCTGTTTTATGATACCTCCTCAAGAGTTGATAAGAAAAACAACACTGGAAGCTAGAAGGTAGAGAGTCTGGTCTTTCATTTAAAGTATTGCATGTTTTTTGTTGTTCTATGGATATCTGGAGGCAATCAAACGAAAGTGAAAATCAGCAAAAAAGGCAGGGAAAGAGTTTAATAAAAAAAATTAAAAAAGGTTTTAAACATCCTACATCTTTAAAAAACAAGTGATTTAAAAGCAAACCAGCTAAGAAAATGCCTGTTGCTTCAGCATGCAAAGCTGCAGGACTTCATCAAATAGAAGTAAAAAGCGGCTGCTTCACAACGACAGCAGACACAGAGATGAGCGGCTCGTCCCAGGAGTTTACACACAGTCACACAGCTGGAGTAGTTATTGTTTGCTCGGCTCCGTCCTTCAGCCTTCAGAGGCTTTATCTGCCATCACACACTGAGATCTGGACCACAGACTGCTGGAGCTCAACACGAGACTCCACACACATACAACAGAGCTCGGCTGGGCTTTTAGGAGTTTTTTCTAAAGTTTGTAGATATTTAGGTTTTTTAATAAAATAAAAAAACACACCAAAATAAAATATGCTGCTTCATTAGAATGAATGAATGAAAATAATATGAATTTAATAAGAAAATAAAATAAAATAAATAAATAAGATACATAAATCCTATAAAGTATGCAGTTTTTAGGATTTTGTTCAAAAGTTTGAAAATATTTAAGTGTTTTGATAAAATAAAAAAACTAAACAAAATAAAATAGGCTTACTCATTAGAATAAATAAATGATTACAACTGAATGAATTTTAATTATTAGAAATACATAAATAATAATGAATAAATAAAATAATTACATCCATAAATGCTTGCTGTTTGGTCATTACAGTAGGCAAAGTTTTGCAAAATAAATTAATAAGAATAAAAATACAAACAAATAAAAATACAAGCAAATTAATTAAGCAGTCTGCCACGATATTTTAGGATTTTGATAAAAAAATAAAATAATAATAATAATAATAATGAAATAAATAAAAAGGCCTGCTGTAATAAAATAAAATAAAATGCATTGATGGCAGCAAAGTTTTAGGAATTTGAATATTAAATAAAATAAATATGCAAATGATTCCAATTTCTCCATGACAGTAGTTAGGGCCAAACAGGACAACTAACAGTGTGCGAAGATTAAAGTGGATGTCTGTTGTTTGAGAAAGCAGTCTTCATGTTTCCAGCAGGACCATGATAACGAAACACATCTGAACTCTCGCTCTTACCGTGATCGGTGATCTTGCAGGACACTAGATAGAGCTCCTTCAGACTCCGACCCTCCTTAGCGATGATCTCCACACACCTGCAGACACACAGCAGAGTCAAAGGTCAGGAGAGGTTGTCTGCACACGCTCGTTAATCAAAGCATCACCTGAGCCTAATTACATCTCTCAATCACTAAACGTGACTGACACCTCAAAAGAAAATTCATTATTTTATTCGATCGACTTTGATTAAAAACTAAAAGGGCTTTCAGATGGAAAACGGCTCTGTGCTAAAACTGCTAATGCCACGACTTCAAAGACACGTAGACGGGACGCCATGAAGCTGCATGTGCTGGAGAATCACAGAGGACCTTCAGATCTACAGCTGATACAGATCAACCAAAAACACACAAGCAGGTCCTTCATCACATTCACATTCATGCATCTGAAGCATTAACGCATGCAGGAACTATGCTCCCTCTCTCACACACACACACACACACACACATTCTTCTGCTTCTCTGGGAACACACATCTGACGCTGCGGACTCTAAACGATAAAGGTGAAGTGTACTGCTTTCTGCTAAAATGGTTATTGACTGATTTTAAACAAATATTTTTCATTGTTTCACATCGACTGAACTAATTTTTTTTATTTCAGGGGGAAATTATTTCTAAAATAAAACTAATAAAACCAATAAATAAATAAAAAACCAATAAAAATGCAAGTTGCAAATAAAGTAACAGACTGCTGCTTCACAATCAGAAGAGGAAAAGTTGTGAGATTTAGAAATAAAAATGGGGAAAAAACTAAACAAACAGACAAATGAATAAGATAATGTAAAGAACTCCTGCTTCATCATGAAGGAAAAGCTTAAGGATTTAGTCTAGTCCAATCACTCCAGTCCAGTCCAGACCAGTCTATACTAGTCTAGTCCATTACTCCAGTCTAGACGAGTCCAGTCTAGTGCACTCACTCCAGTTCAGACCAGTCTAGTCTAATCTAGTCCAGTGCACTCACTCCAGTTCAGTCTAGTC
>JAUMHG010000045.1:550928-569625 GCA_032359395.1 Enteromius anoplus | reverse complement strand
TAAATAAATCCACCCTCCGGGGCTTGTGTTCACTTTACCTGCTTGTCTTGTCGTGTTCTCTAGCGCCAATCCTTACACTACATATAAGGAACAGCTGAAGGACCAATTGTCCACTTATTAGGTCAATTGGCAACATGATTGGGTTTAAAAGAGCCCCTCAGAGTGGCATTGTCTCTTAGAGATCAAGATGGGCATGCTGCGCCAAAAAATAGTGGAGCAATATCAGAAAGGAGTTTCTCAGAAAAATTGAAAAGAGTTTAAAGTGATCACCATGGACAGTGCATAATATCATCCAAAGATTTAGAGAATCTCTGTGCGTAAGGGTCAAGGCTGGTAAACCACACTGGATGCCAGTGATCTTTGGGCCCTTAGACGGCACTGCACCACAAACAGGAATGCTTCTATAATGGAAATCACAATATGGGCTCAGGACTACTTCCAGAAAATATTGTCTGTGAACACAATCCACCGTTGCCGGATATAGTTAAAAAAAGAAGCCATATTTAAAGATGATTCAGAAGCGCAGGCGTTTTCTTCTGGGCCACGGCTCATTTAAAATGGACTGTGGCAAAGTAGAAAACTGTTCCGTGGTCAGACGAACTGGAACATCAGGAAAGGCGCCATCAATGATAAAAGGTATATCCAAGTTCTAGAACAACATCCAGACGTCGTCTCTTTCAGGGAAGACCTTGAATTTTCCAACATGACCATAACAGACCACAAACTGCATCAATTACAACACCATGGATGTGTAGAAGAAGGATCCAGGTACTGAAATGGCCAGTTTTCAGTCCAGCAGCTGGAAGCCTGTGTTAAGACAAGAATGGGACAGCATTCCTATTCCTAAACTTGAGTCTCCTCAGTCCCCAGACACTTGCAGACTGTTGTAAAAATAAGAGAGGATGGCTTACGGTGGTATACATGGCCATTTTTGAAATGTGTTAATGCCATGAAATTTAAAGTCAACTTATTTTTCCCTTAAAATTATGCATTTTCTCAGTTTAAACATTTGACATGCCATCTATGTTTTATACTGAATAAAATATTGAAATTTGGAACTTTCACATCATTGCAGTCAGATTTTTTTGGAATCGGGTTTGTAGAAGCTTTCTTTTGAATGTGAATGCCAAAGAATGAAGTGTTTGATTGAATGTGTATTTAATTGAGTGATTTTCCTCTGCGGGTGTAGCCTCCAGCAGTCCTCATGTGAAGTCAGGTTTACTCGTGGGGAGTCTGAGGAGCATGTGGCGTGCAATGACCAGCCCTGTGTTTGACTTCCAGGGAGATCCGCTGCAGCAGGGCGGAGCTCTGATTATAGGCCCAGGTCACACGCTTTCTGATTCTGCTTTCGTGTTTATATCCTGACTTGATCTGAACATTGTGTGTTTTATTTCTCAGGTCCAGAGGTTCATTTCGCCCATTTTGACATGAACCGGCTGGACCACATGCCCATCAACTGGTTGCTTCAGTTAGCAGGCCTTCAGACACTGGACTTCAGCGATTCGCCCAAAATCATAGATGTCTAGAGGAAAAAACAGCTGTTAGGCCGTGGCAGAGCTGCACTTGATGCTTGTAGCTGTTATAATGCAATGCTGGTCTTTGTTTGAACTCTATAATGGCTCAATATTGTTTTTGTACATAGTGTTGTTTTTATATAATATTTATGTTTCAAAGGAACAAGCCATTCCACTGCTAGGGCCCATGATTACATCTGTTACGTTACACACATTGCATAACAAAAATTCTTCACAAACGCATTCTCGTATTGAGTAAAAACACTTGTTTTGGAGTAAATATCATATTAACATGTCCAAGTTGTGTTTCATCCTCAAAAAACAAAACATCAAAATGTATATTTGGCATCAAGAAAATTATAGGATACGTTTTTTTTACATTGTTGTTTGGTTAAATTATTATTGCAAAATAGTAAAAGCATTTTATAATAAATATTTATTAAAAAAATAAAGATTATAAAACTAATGCTGGCATTTTGTGTAAATACTTTACTTATTTCACAAAGAAATGTGAGAATTTTCTTTTTTTACATTGGAAATTGTTTCAATTATTTTTACGGTAATAATATTTTTTTTACTGTCAAATTGTACATCTGGATAAATTATACACCAATAATTACCACTTTGCAGAAATATTTCCTATTACTATTCTATTAGTTTAGGGGACAATTCATTAAAAAAACTATTCTATTAGTTTATAGGGGAAAACTTAAATTTGCGTACACAGTACACTTTTCTATTATTCAGAATACTGTACAATTTGAATCATATTTATTTTTAAGTTACGGTAATGTAAAACAGATGTGTTTAAAACGGGGAAAATATGCAAACAAACTTAAAACCAATCGTATGTCTTAGTTTCTCGATTTTTGCATCGTGCGAGAGTCACTGCACGGGTTAAAGTTCCGCTGGGTGCCCGGATGTTTTGGCGCAGTGACGTCACTCGCAAGGCTTTTAGAAACTTGCCTGCTGTACGTCACGGGCAGGACAACTGGCTCGTATATACTTTAGTCTGCAGCGCATGGAGCCGTTAGAAGCAGGACTATGCAAACTAAAGCACAAATCCTGCTTCCATTGCATGTACGCGTCTGAAACGCCATATTTTCGTGCGTAAGAAAGCATGAAGCGCAAGAGCGAGCGACGGGGCGAGTCGAGGAAGAGACTCTGCGCGTCTCTAAGGTACCAGACGGAGTCGAAGAGCGATATTTACCTTCGTATCACAGGTAAACAAACTACAGACGCGACCATAGCGTTCTTAAAGGGTTAAACCGCCATTAAATACTGTCACACAAGTCCTGTCAGGGTTTGTTAACATGAAACACGAGACCATATCACAAACTAAGTGCTGTTTGTATCGAGATTAGCGCCGATGATACATCAGGATGACTCTGCGATGGCATTATTAATTAATAGTGGTGTATGTGTGGAAACGGAACAGTTTTCTTTGTTCTGTTCGCTGGATGTAAATCACCGAAAGTGGATCAAAGCGTTCAGTCAGAGCGAAATGAGATTCTATTGGCTGATCGGCTCTTCTCTCCTAGCAACGGCTTGGGCGGCGTGCCAATTAGAGGCGAACGCTGCTTGCTGTTCGATTTAAATTCTGGAGGGAGGAGCGTAGTGTGATTGACGTGTCAGTGTGTTGCTACCGTCAGCCAATCAGGAGGCTAGAAAGGCTTTAACGTCGCGTTGGATTTAAAATGCGCTGAACTTTATTCAGACTTCAGGCGAGAGAAAGATAGCTTGTGTCGTGTGGTGTTATTTTATTGACACATTTTAAACAGAGGCATACTTATTTATTTTATTTTTAATCCTGGTTTTATTGCATAAAACAGTTTCGTCAAGTAAAAAGTATTTATCTTGTTTTTCTTAATTCGATGCATTACTTAAATTTGATTTTTTCATAAAGTGTCGACGGAAATTTTACTGTTTTGGTTGAATGTGTAAATGCATGTCGGCTTTAGATTAGCTTGAAGTCTTTATTGTGAAGCTAACTTTAAACCAAGATTTAAAAAAATGCTCCGGAACAACGTTATAATAGAAACATGCGATCTGTCAAACTGCATCGAGTTCATTGAAGGTGAGTCTCATATTTCTTTGTTTTCTTCTTAATAGTGCACATGTTTTGTTGCCTCAGGGTTTGTCTGAGAACCCACTTCCGGTACAGGGATTCAAATCTGTCGATTCAAATTCATTGACTCATACGTGTTTACATTCAAGGACTGCGTGAAATCTGTAGGAAGTAGAGTCATAATGAGAGATGACAGTTTTGGATGGTTTCTTGTGTTTTTCAGATCAGCTGTATTTTGCTATTCTTCATCAGAAGCTGAAGAGCACTCCTGACAGACACTGTTTCTGCATCGATGAAGAGCTTTCCTATGAGAAGTAGGAGTCAAATTGTGCATAATCCATTCTAATGACTCGTGATTGGGAACATTATAAAATATCATATGATGCATATAATGGCCCTAAATGACCGTCATTTGTTCATCTATCAATCCGCATTGGATTGCATTGCATTATGCATATGTATAAGATAATATTAGAGTTGGTAGAATGGCATTTATATCATTTTATGTAAGTATGTGCTATACTATTGTAAAGAATTTCATCCATAAATATCAGCTTTGCACAAAATTGCATATTTTTGAGTCTCTGAATAAAACCAAGCCTTTCTTCAATATTCTCAGTGTATTAAGTTATAAGAGCCATAAATGCCTAACAGACTTAAATATTATAAAACACGCATGCAACTTTTGTCTAAAGGTTTAATATCAAGTGTTTTCTTCCCCATCGGGCAGTCTGTTAAATATACATATGGTTTTTATGGATCGTACCAGACCTTTATCAATGACCTCTTTGATTTTTATGTTTGAACAGCTTCTATGCAGACTTTGGCCCGCTCAACTTGGCCATGTTTTATCGCTTCTGTTGCAAACTCAACAAAAAGCTGAAGGTAATGATGCTTTATTACACTGTTCTAATAAATGTCTTAGCATTGTATATTATGTGTTTGAGTTTTTTTAAATATTTGGTTTTGGCTAATGTGTGCTCTTCTAATTCAACAGTCTTGTGCTCTTGCAAAGAAGACGATTGTGTTTTATACCTGCGGTGACAGAAAGAAACAAGCCAATGCTGCATATTTGATCGGCTCTTATGCTGTAAGTTTTCCAATCTGGCTTTGTTAGCTTCCGTTAAAAGTGCAGCGTGATGGAATAATCAAATATATGCCGTCTTTCACAGGTAATGCATCTACAGAAAACACCAGAAGAAGCGTACACCCTTCTAGTCTCTCAAAATGCGTCTTATCTTCCTTTTCGGTAATTGAAATTTATCCCCTTCGTTATTTAAGAGCTTGCATGTAGTTTGTAGATTTGTTCATCTTTGACTTTGCATTCAACAGAGATGCATCTTTTGGAACGTGCATGTACAATCTCAATATCCTTGACTGCCTGCTGGCCGTTCACAAGGTAATTCAGAGTCTTTCTCCGAAGCGTGTTTTGCTGGTTTATTATTCCTGCTGATTGCATGTTGTGTGTTTCAGGCTCTGGAGTTCGGCTGGCTGGATTTCTCAAAGTTTAATGTGGAGGAATATGAACATTATGAGGCGAGTTTTCCTTGATTTATACCTTTTCTTGCCGTAAAAATGGGCTATTTGTAAATTCTATGGATCTAGCTTCCAGCCTCGTCCACATTCCAGCTATTTTTAGCAGAACAAAACGGCTTGTTTTGCTATATTATTAGTGTATTATCTGTATTATGAACACACTCATTTGTAGTGCAAATCATTTTGAGAGAGGACAACGGCACTGACATATTTCAAGAAGATATTTTGGCTGAAACAGCTCAAACATGCATTTTAGACTTTTCGAGTTTCGCCATTCACTGATGATTCTTTAATTTCTTTTCCAGCGGGCAGAAAACGGAGATTTTAACTGGATACTTCCAGGGAAGTTTTTGGCTTTCAGCGGCCCTCATCCAAAGAGCAAAATTGAGAACGGTGCGTATGATTTGGCCTGTTCACCCATTATACCAGTGCTTTGAGATGAGAGCTGGGATTATGTACAGATTTGTCATTTTTCCCCTCCCCCTTCAGGATACCCTCTTCATGCCCCTGAAGCGTATTTCCCCTACTTCAGGAAGCACAACATCACCACCATCATCCGGCTCAACAAGAAAATGTACGATGCCAAGCGTTTCACAGACATGGGCTTCAAACACCACGACCTGTTCTTCGTAGACGGCAGTACGCCCAACGATGCCATCGTCACCAAGTTCCTGAACATCTGCGAGAACGCTGATGGAGGCGTTGCTGTTCACTGCAAAGGTTAGGGTTTTTCAAGTCTAAAATAGTCACGTGAAGACATCATATCTTGAAAAATGTGCCTGCGTTACTTAATCTAACTACATGATTAAGCCAATTAAACATTAAATTACCCCCAAAAGATCTTTTAAAGTCATTGTTGTGTTGGATGAGAAAACATTTAATAAATTAAAAAGCATCAGAAATAAATATTTTGATTCAACTTTGCATAAATAATATATTAAATGGGTTTTTTTGTACTATAAATACTGAAAAATTTTTATTTTATTTTTTTTAAAGGAAATAATCTATAAAAATTAAAGCGTCGAAGCGAACTTATTTGTTCAAATGGCTGATTCATTCTGAAACAAATTCATTGACTCACTTGATTCATTCAAATCCACCTCAGTTCATCAGAGTCTTCCAGGTTCAGTTTTCCAGTGTCACGAAGTGAGATCTTAACAGGCCAAACCTGTGTTTCAGCTGGTCTGGGCCGAACGGGGACACTGATTGGCTGTTATATGATGAAACACTTCAGACTGACTGCAGCTGAAGCCATCGCCTGGATCAGGATCTGCAGACCCGGTTCAATCATCGGACCTCAGCAGAACTTCATCGAAGAGTGAGTCTTCCACACACACAAAGCAATGCGAATGAGATTTTCTAATGCTAATTAAAACATGCCTTAATGTAACAGAAAGCAGACGAGTCTGTGGACAGAAGGTGATTTGTACCGGCAAAAAATAAATGAGCAGGAAAACGGCTCGAGTAAAACAGCAGTGGCTGGAATCCTGTCTGGAGTGGAAGATATTTCCATTAATGGTACAAACGAGAACATTTCGCAGAGGAAAGCGGCCTCTGACATGGTGAGTACATCTGTTTATTCTGGAACATCCCTGTTTTAAGTGTCGTGTCTTGGCTAGCAGCATGAAGTTTAATGCACTTTGCTGAATTACAAGGCCAAGAACTGCCCACTGAGAAAGGAAAGGATGCAAAACAGTGTGTTTGTTTTTCTGCGATTGTTAACCAGGCTGTTTTTCATTGGTTAGCACACCGAGGAAGAGGAAGAGGAGTGCGGAGGACTCACGCAAGGCGATAAACTAAGAGCTCTCAAGAGTAAGAGGCAGTCAAGAGCGTCCACAGGTTCAATATCGTAAGTGTTTCTCCGTTACACCACTCTTCTGTCCATCCGTATACATGTAGCCATCGCGGCCTGACGGTACGAGTCCACTAGTGTGGAAGAAATCTGCTCCTGACCCTTCATTACAGTCTGTAAAAAAATTATTAAATCAGAGACTCAAATACAGCAAAAAAAAACATATTGGCTGCAGATGCTCATATCATGTCAATCAAAGAGATCTTTATTATAGTACAGAAGATACTGACATACAATGTGACGCTGAAACTTTAGTAGCATGGGTATATTTGTAGCCATTGCAAAAAAAATACAAAGTATGGGCCAAAATGATCTTTTATGCCAAACATCATTAGGATATTAAGTAGAGATCATGTTCCTTGAAGATATTTCTTACCGTAAATGGATCAAAACGTAATTTTCATAGCTAAGAACTTCATTATGGTCCTGGGTCACAAATAACCGAAATGTCAGCGGTCGCTCTATATCTCCAATAATCCGTCTTCGTAAGATGAGATGTGATGAGAAATCATATACATGCAGCGTTTATGAGCTGAAGAAATAAAGGCTCCTCAGAAGATCCTGATGATCAGATTCTTCTAGAAAAGGATTGATGGAGAATCAAGTGACGCTGAGCTGCTTCAGTCCAGTAAGAGTTCATCTGGAGATGTGACTAGTTATTTTGACTTGAGGAAAAAGAGAGACTTTACATTTAAAAGAGTCTAAATGATCAAGCAGGTGACAGAAGAATGGATTAGATTGTGCGGCAGATCATCAGCTTTATAGGGTTCAGAACTGAAGACTCTGCACCGGTGGACGTGTACCGTCTGGAGAGAGTAGCGTGTTAGACACTCATCCGGTCGGATCACATGCATATGTAGTGTTTTTTTTGTGATGATGGATGTTTAAGTGTGTGCATGACATGACATGTTAGACTAACTGCATGAGTTAAAAACATCAGTCTTCCTGTTAGTGATTGTGCCGGTGAGACCAGAGACTCCAAAAGCCTTTTATCACACGGCGGGAGAGTGGTAGTAAAGTGCTGCAGTGTGCTGGGCTCGCTGTGGCCCGACTGTTGTGTGCCGTTGAAATGGTAGCAGAATGACGGGGCGAGAGACACCCCCGTCAGGTAAGTCCTGTGAGACGCCATCGTGTGCAGATATGCGGCTGCCGCAGGGCTTCATTTCATCTCGTGCCTTTGGTTTTCAACACTTAGACTCATCCTGCTTCCCTTGTTCGCTGAGAATCAAAGCCAAGACTTCTTTTTTGGAAACTCCTCACCTTTCAGCTCACTTTTTTTGAGATCAAAATAGGTCCTCTGTGAGATTTGCTTGTGCTCTTACCAGGGTAAATAAAGAACTGGACCTGCATAAAAACTTAGTCATCTATTATTGGATTTATTTATTTTTCACTATATATTATATATCAGTAATGAACATGTAGATTGGTATTGATTACTCCTTGGCAGCTCCTAGTTGACCAAACTACTTGTTAAGACAAACTTGGTCTTGGTTTATGCAACAAGCCCGTTTTTTTAATACACTCTGTGTAGTATTTTCTTTACTCTTTACAGAGAAATGTATGTCTAAAAAGGGTAATATTTGAGGTCGTGGATGTGGAGAGAGAGTTAGCGTTGATGTCGTATCAGCCAATATTGCCTCTTTTATGACAACCAGATATATTCAGTCTTGATTTTTGTAAATTCTTGCACCATGTTTAAAAAAAAATTGAAAACCTTACATTTTGGACACATAACATATTTTTTGAATACCTTAAAATAACTACAAATGAGTGTGTAAAGCAAATATCTTTTTAGAATAAATTCTGTGTAAAGCATAGCCCTGATCCACTTTTTTTCCCTCCTAACCTGTTTGCATCTCTGAAAGTGTGTCTCTCCAGAAGTCTCACCTTAACTGTGTTTTTTCAGTCAGATGCATGTAGAAATCCACCTTCACACATTGTTTTAGCCCTTTTTGTCTAACAAACATGCATGGTCTTCTCAAAGTAGATCTTCTAACCAAGCATTTCACAAAGTCTTTGCTTTGCACGATGTTGTTTGTGCTTGATTTGTCATGCATGAAGTGTATGAAATGGCTTTGTGTTGTTGTAACACGCTGTGATCGTCTTTTCATTCGCACCGCAGACTGGATCTGATCTCAGGCGGAGAATAGAGATGAACATTTTGTAATATTGAAGCACCTATAAACCATTTTCAGAAATCTGATCAGAAACCTGTAAACCATTATAACGCATTCGAGTCTTATTTGACCTGGGGAAAATGCCGTTTTTAAGGAATTAAACCTTGCAAATAAATACAGTCAAGTAGGGTTTTGTTTCAGATTTATTTAGTTATATGGAGAAAGGGGGAAAAAACAATTTCAGTTTCTTGAAAATTATTTATGATGTTATATTAGTGTCAAAACGGTTGTAAAACATATGACCTCATATCTCCAAACCCTTTAAGAACTGAATTTTGTGAAACATGAAAATTAGATATATATTTTTTATAATATATAATATATAGATGAACCATATGATTGCAGCATGAAAAATTATATTTACTTGTTTATATATATATACATAATTTTTTTTTTAAATTTTATCTAAATGTGAAAGTTTATATAAAATGTCTTTATTAAGTTCAAAAAAGACTTTATACTATATTTTTTAAAAAAAGTATAAACTACATATTTATATTTTATTTACATATAATGTTTATATATAAAATATAGCAAAATGATGCTTAATAATTCTTTAAAAAATATATATTTAAAGAATTATTTAGCATAATTTTGCTATATTTTATTTATATGTATATATGTTTATGTATTTTAGAAAAAGTGTTACAATTTTTATTACCGTTTAAAAATAAATAAATTGTAGAATAACTTGTTCCTATTTTTTATACTTGTATTTTAAAAAATAGTTTGTGCCATGAACATAGCCTAAGATGCTGATATGGCGTTAAAATAAATATGTACTAATAGTATTACATACAATTTCTCAACAATACTGGAAAGAGAAATGTATGAAGGGGTAAATGAAGTAATAACACAACAACGTTCACTAATTAATGAGAAATTGCTGAACAAATACAATATGAGTTTAGTTGGGAAAATCCTAATGAACGATTCTTGTCAATAGTACACAGATGTTGAATGCATTCTGGAACGCATCTTGGTTTCTGCTGTAATGTCAGTGCGAACAGGCACTAGCTCTCCAGATCCATCCAGTGAGCGGTGGGAAAAGACGAGTCCTGTCTTCCTTCCTTGTTGTTTTTTGTTCTGAATTTTGCCCCTGTGTCTAGACGGCCGCTAGCCATGCTGCTCTCTGCTCTCTGTAGCGTTGTCTTCTGCTGGATGTTGTTTGGCTTCCCCTCCATCCATTACTGTATAGACGGGGTGGGATTGTAAATGCTTTCTCCCGTCACTCTCTTAGCCCGTCTCTGGACAAGCACGCTGTAAGTGTCTCGACGGATCATGCTTTACAAACATCACAGGCTTCCGTCAATCTGAGATCAAGCATCGTTTGATTCGTTTACGATCATTTCAGGACAGATGCGCTCTGTTTACAGCATAATGTTCATTACCACAAAAAATAATCCATTCCAATAAAAAAGGTCAAATAGAATTGAATTAAATGCAACCTTGCACTGTAAAAGCAGGACTCTTGTTTCTGAATAATTCATGTCTATGAGTTTAATGTGTATATACAGATGAAATATATAGCTGTTTTTCACTACATGAGCAGTAGGTAATCTTAAATGTGTCGTGCAGAAATTACCAGCATTATTTTAATATCCTAATTTTTGTTTGAAATTTTATATTTGTATGTGTGTGTGTATATAGGTTTTTTTTTTTTAATACACACATATTTCTACACACTTAAAATTTGTATTAATATAATAGAGAAACTATTTATTTATATATTTTGTTAAATATATTTATATCAGTTTTGAGTTTGTTACTGTTTTGTTTTGATTTTGTCTAGTTTTTACTATATTAATTTTGGTATTTATGTAATTAAATTGAAATTAATTCTAAAGTTAAACGAAAAGAGAAATGTTTTGGAAACTGAGTCTGAAAGGTTTTATGTTTTAATATTTTACTACTTTTTGTTTGTGTTTTTCTTTTTGTGGATTTTGATTACATTAATGTGAACAATAAAGGATACTTCTAAAGCATTTGTTAATCTTAATCACTGCATTTACCAATACATTATTAAAATCTACATTTACTCAAATTAACATTTCAATGCATTAATTCTAACAAATAAGGCCTTATTGTTACCAAATATTTGTATAAAATGAATGAATATCCATCTGTATAATGAGGTTGGTAAGTTCCACTTTAGTCTGTTAACCACTTGCTGCTGTTGATGGATATTAATAAACTTCACAGCAGGAGTGTTACTGTGCTCCTTTGAGATCAGATTAATTTGAGAAGCGTGTCGAGTTTTACCTGGGTAAACATTGATGTGTCAGTCTTTGCTGTCTCTCGGTGCACTTTTCTCAAGCACTTGTGAATATGTTCTGTATGTCATGCATTGGTATTGCATTTTGCTCTCCTTATCTGTTCTTATTAAATAACGCTGCACACAGTCCAGTCATTAACTCGGTAAACAGTGTCTCACACGTTACGTAACTGGATGATTTTTGATGTATGTTCATGTGTTTGCTGTCAGAGGACGATGATCAAGGTTTTTGTCTCTTCATCCAATGTTTTCTCTTTTGAGGCTTTAAAGCACGATTTTGAATCAAATGCTATGCGTGTGAACAGACGTGATTGTAATATCATGTGTAACGGGAGGGATGTCCAATCATTCTGCGGCTTCTCTCTCTGCATGTGACGCTCTGTCTGTGCATCAGACACCAACGCATCTAATGCATCAAAATGTCTTTGTTTGTTTTCCTTTTTACATGTTTTCATCTCACTAAACTTTTTTTTCCCTGCAGGTTAGAAGAAAATACAATTCACTCGAAATCAACATCAAGGTCATTGAGGTAATTTTTTAAAAATTATAATTAGTTAAATATTTTTAAAAATACAAATAAAGATGTATATATTAATCATTATTATTATATTGTTTATTTTATATTGTGTGTACATAACATGTATAATAATGTTGTATATATTAACAACATTTATTACATATTATATTAACATTAATCATTTATTTTATTGTGTGTGTGTGTGTATATATATATATATATTTCTTTTTATAATTGATTATATTAATAATGATCATAATTTTATTTATTTTCTTAGATTTTTATTTGTTATTGTTTAACAGAATTATTCTGTAATTATTATGCAGGATTGTAAATCTATCAACAGTAAGTGTGTCGTTATAATCCATTAAATATCTTCCATATAGCTCAGATAAAAGGAAAAGGACTCGCTCTTCCCTTGGATCCATCAGGGCCACTAGGTGGGTATTTCACTCCGTTTTTAAGCCTTCTGCATTAAAGTCAGTAAAGCGACTTGAGCAAGTCCGACGTTCATATTCACGATTGACGTTTTCCTTTCACAGCCCTTTACATTCAAGGCTGGCTAAGTCTTTAGGCAGCTTGCACGTAACGGCCTGTGAAAAGGAGCGTGTGTTTTCTGACGTTAGCCCTGGCTCAGTGGCCAACAGTAATTTCATCAAGCAGTCGAACTTAAAGCACTTAAGGCCAGTGAACGGTCAGCCGCGGAGATCCGGTGCCGTTTCACTGCAGCTCTATGGCCACCGTCTGAGTTCCCTCAGCTCAGTAAGTGTGAAGCGGCCCTCGAGATCCGGGCTCTTCCGTCTTCAGCTTTCCTGCATGACTCTGACGG
Organism: Enteromius anoplus; assembly: GCA_032359395.1. Taxonomy (NCBI): domain Eukaryota; kingdom Metazoa; phylum Chordata; class Actinopteri; order Cypriniformes; family Cyprinidae; genus Enteromius; species Enteromius anoplus. The sequence continues at coordinate 556,857 of JAUMHG010000045.1, read as the reverse complement.
GCAGAGCGGGCGTCTCTCGTCTTTGCTTGCACACTGTCCTCTGCTGATGGATGATTCATGCTAGACGACTCTTACAGATTCCCCATCGCGCTCGGTCTGTGAGCATGACTCTGAGCCGTTTACAGCTGGTTGTGACGTGCGTCTCGTATGCAGCACATTTATGACATTTGGAATGATTACTATTTTAATGTGCACCAAAGCTGGATTTATTTAGTCAAAAATAGAGTAAAAATGTAAAGATCCTTCAGAAATCATCATAATATGATTATTTCCTGCTTGAGAAACATTTCTGATTATTATCAATGTTGGAAACAGTTGTGCCGTACAATATGGTTTTGGAAACTGATGCATTTCTATTTTTTAGGATTATTTCATTCATAGAAAAGAACAGCCTCTATTTGAAATTAATTCTGCTGAACATCCCAGAAATAAATTACACTTTAACACATATTCACAGGGAAAACCGCTGTTTAAATTCTAATAATATTTCCCTTTTTTCCGGCATTTTTGATTAAATAAATTCAGCTTTAGTGAGCAGATGTATCTTATAACAAACACCTGAACAAGGGAGCCGTGTGAAAACCAGCTGTGAACGTGCCTTTGTTCTGAAACAGTAACAGGATCAGAGATTACTTTAGTCTTTCATGATAGTTTTAACGGGTTTTTATCTTTTCACCGCTTTGCCAACCTTACCTGTAATAGACGATCTCTGTCCAGAAGAAGGAAAGTGCTTCACTCAATGCCATCGGTGCGCTTTCACAGACCATGGTATCAGATTTCCTCCTTTCACTCCTTTCTGCTTTGTAAATCTAAAGCGTTTAGAGCATGTGCATGAGTTCTGCTCGTCGTTCTGCTCCTATGGGTTTGTCTGTAACTCCTTTCTTGTTTTACAGTAACTCCATCTCCAAAGCTCGAGCTCCTCTCCTCCGCTGAAAGCCACCGCGGATCCAGTAAAGACCAACATCACTGCAGATATCCCTCCAGTTCTGCTTCTACGTGATCTACTATAAACCATATTCAAACTGTGTTTGAGAAATCGGCACAGGTTCATCATTTTAATTTGATCAAGAGAAAGCAATGAATTTATTTTTAAATCAGAGAGCTTTAAGCATATGTGAAGTTTGACTTTTTATGCCACTGTAAATATCATGCATGTCAGAAGCTGCCTTTACCTTTATGCATTGTTACTAAATCTGTACTATTGTTTTCTTTTTTTTTAAATACTGTATCTAGTACTTTATTCTTACAGAAATGTGAATCATACTGTGCTAATCATGACTGACGCTGTATATAAGCTGGAGTTTGACTAAAAGGACTTTTTTTTTTATTATTACTGTAAATAGCTCATACCTTTATTTTGATGACCAGATTTAAATCACGATTATTTCACTTGTACATACATAATAAGTAAGGATTTGAGTCATATCCCTTTTAATAAATCCTTTCTGCTATTGCAAATGTAGTTGTTGATTGAACGGCATTATATATATATATTTGTTTATTCACATTTAGAAATAATTAAACTGAATTAAAATACAAAATCCTTTAAATTTTAGCACTTATTTAGTTTCACCTGATGCAATAGCGTATGAACTCCTAAAAATGATAAACGCAACAAAATTAGTAAAACTTAACTGAAATTTTAAAAGAAAATAACTGATCAAAATATTAATAAAAACAATATTTTAATTAAATATAATATTCATCAAGGTTAATTAATTGTACGAAAATAAAAGTAAAATTTTTTACTATTAAATAAAAAAATAGCATATGAACCTATTGAAAACTCTATTAATATTAAAACAGTCTATTAATCATTAACTATCAATAAAAACTACAAGAATCTCCAAGTAAAAAATTGTTTGTGTTAAGCACACATTTAATAAACGTATACGACTAGAAATTTGCTTTGACTGTAATCTTTAAATTTTCTTATCCAGTAAAAAAAAAAGTTACCTCAGAAGACTTTAAAAGACTAGACTGTGTGAAATGTGAAAATGATTTCAAAGACTTGAATACAATTTAAAAATTCTATTTCGAACTTAAGGTCCTGAAAGAAATGTAGCAGATGTTACTGTTTCACGCGGGAGGCTTTTATCTTGAATAATAAAATAATTAAAGGGTTTTCATGCTTGGCCGTTGGCTGTGTGGAGACAGCTGCGGAGACACAATGAAACAAAAGGCCGTTTGATTACGTAACTTTCGCGCCACCATCACCGCCCGCCTTTCCCTTTAAATCGATGTAAATGTAAACATTATGCGCGGGGGACGTTAAACAGCAGGAAAGAACTCGGGTGAACCGCAGGGTTGCCAGGTCTTTACAAGTCCCGCCCAATCGCTAATCTAAACTAGCCCAGTCGCGTGAATAAAAATGCGTTCCGGAGACTAAAATACTTTTGTTTTTGGCGGGATAAAAATTATATCTTGTGTGCTAAATATTGTCTTATTGGGGTCGCTTAAAACTGCAGCAGCTATAGTGTTAAAGTAGCCCAATTCCGCGGGAAACCCGCAGACCTGGCAACACTGCTGTACAGTATACAGCGAGTCATGTGATTGGACAGCCGTTGCGTCCGTCAGAAAGAGCGCGCTCTGACCTATTTAAAAAGTATCGTGGCGGCAAGGAACTCTTCGCGCTCTGCGATTGGCTGCGGGAAAGTCACGGCGTCCACCATTGGTTCGCTCTTTTCCCACAGTGCCAGCGCCGTAACGTCCTTTTCGCTGATTGGTTGGGCGCCGCGCTCGGGCGCGATTTCCAACGCGGGAAACTACCGAGTGAGTTCTGCTCACTGTATCAGCTCCTGCCAGTGAGATTGCAGGACAAGACCGGAATCAAAGGAGCCGCGCTCTGGAACAGCGATACATGTAACATCGGGAATGACTGACTTTATAATACAGCGACTAACGGCGGCACGTTAACGGCGGGATATTCCTCCAACTGCACTTATTTACACTTTCACATATTTTAACTAAACGGTTTTAAGCTTCATTTTAACTGAACGTTTTTTTGCGATGGCTGACAGCAAGCATCAAGTGATATTTTGTAACGACTCGCCGAAAAGAGTTCTGGTCTCCGTGATCAAAACGACTCCCATCAAACCGAAAGCGGCGGACTCTCTGATGCCCACCAGCCCCGGATTCAGTGATTTTATGGTGTATCCGTGGCGCTGGGGTGAAAACGCGCACAATGTGACTCTGAGCCCCGGGTCAGGCAGCGGAACCGAGTCCCCGACCAGAAACAGCGGCTCTCCCGCCGAATCAGACGCAAACTCCTGCCCTGAACACCTCAAGGTGAGAGTCCAGCTAAGTCGCCATACTGTACTAGTAATGCATATTAAAGTACAACATGCTGTATTATATAACACACGTGCACTATTAGATTTTTAATGAGCACGTATTGCTGCTAAGTGAAGTGATTTTGAGGTTCGGTTGGGTTTAGCGCGTGCATGTAAAAGGCGCGCTTTGGACGGGATTTTAAATTCTCCTCCATTGTGCGGCAGCTGGAAGTTAGGCGTGACGTCAGACGTGCGCGCCAAAATGTTAGCGATTATGCTTCTAGAAAAGTCCACCCGACTCAAAAATCACTGTTAAAAACACATTAACACTTCGTTAATGTTTACACGACTCTAAAACGTACTTTGTTTGAGAGTCCTGCTTTAAACGATACGTTTCTACTTCTTAACGTGCATTAATAGACGTTAAGTTTTCCGTGGGAAAATGTAACTAAAAAGTATCAGATTGCATATAATTTTTTTTTCTTTTTTACTTTTGTTGATATTGGTTAAGTATTGCAAGTCGTTGAAGTATTGTTATTAACAATCTTTAAAAGTTGTATTTTTGAGTTTTTCAAGAATAAAGCATTGGAGTGAAATTCTATGGAAATATATAAAACTGGTAACACATTATTTACATGTACTTTTATAATAGCACTAATGCGTAATTACATGCAAGTAACCCTTAGCCAAAACTAATCCTAACCCTAATCAAAAGTGCATGTAGTTAATTAAACATAAATGTTTAACAAGGACACCTTAAAATAAAGTGTAACCATGGTTGTTGTTGTTATTATGTATTTACAATGTATTAACGTTTATGAATCATTTTTTATATTTAGCCTAATATGTGTCACTGTTTTGAAAATTGAGATTCATATATAATCTGACAGCTGAATAAATAAGCTTGTTTAAGATATTATTTTTAATATTTGTCTGATATTCAACTATTAGAAAATCTGAAATCAATCAAAATATTCTTTGCAATTAATTGTTCGTAGCAATGCATATTACTAATCAAAAATGAAGTTCGATATATTTGCAGTAGTATATCTTCATGGAACATGATCTTTACTTAATATCCTAATGATTTTTGGCATAAAAGAGAAATTGATCGTTTTGACCCATGCAATGTATTGTTTGTTTCAACAAATATCCCTCTGCTGCTGTGCTCAGAGACACATGTATCACTCGTCTAACATGTTTCTGCTGTTTTATTATAGGATGGTATTCGGCGGGGACGCCCGCGGGCAGACACCGTCCGAGAGCTGATCAACGAGGGCGAGAACTCCACCAGCCGTATCCGCTGCAACATCTGTAATCGCGTCTTTCCTCGCGAGAAATCTCTGCAGGCACACAAACGCACGCACACGGGTCAGTACCGTCACCGTGAGCCGTATTCCTGCTCCGATATCAGAAGGAGAGCACTAACGTTCCTCTTCTTGTCTCAGGTGAAAGACCGTACCTGTGCGACTATCCGGACTGCGGGAAAAAGTTCGTCCAGAGCGGACAGCTGAAGACCCACCAGCGCCTGCACACCGGAGAAAAACCCTTCGTCTGTTCAGAGAAAGGTGAGCGCTAGCATTTACTGCTTCCTGTTGGAAACTGATACCATTTAGTTGTTCTGGACTGGAACTGACTGCTATTTATTCACCGAAAGTATCTCCATACATCATCAAGAACACCATGTTTGCAAAAAAAAAAGTGCAAATGTATTTTTAGATCTGGAAAACGCCACTTTAAAATAATAATAATAATGATAGGCTCATTTATGAGTGAGATGCTAACGGTCTAATCCGATTCAATGATCTATGCTAAGCTATAGCTAAAAGTGCTAGCGCCAGACCTGAAGATTTGCTGAATGTATTTAAAAATGGTAAAACGCAACTTTAGGGAAGTGGGAGAATAAGCCTATTCTCAAAAATAGTGACGTGTTCCTTTAAAGAGACAGCAGCCTAAGAAACGCACCACCTGTCGTTAATGTGAGTCAAAGAACAAAAGAAAATCATTTACTCATCTTGACTGAATATCTTTGATTAATGTAATTAATAATCTGTATTTTATTGATTTTAAACTGGAACTGTTGTTTCCGTACCTGAAAGTTGGTTCCGTTGTGTTTGTTTACGCTCCTGCTAATTGATTTGTTTGCTGATGTCATTGTTGATGTGGTCAGTGATACTCCGTAACGCAGGGTGGTGGTGTGTGTATTTCAGGTTGCAATAGCAGATTCACACACGCTAACCGTCACTGTCCCAAACACCCTTACGCCCGGCTGAAGCGCGAGGAGCCCACGGGTGGCCCCGGGAAATCACAGGGCGCCGATAACAAGGCTGTGGCCGAGTGGCTGGCGAGGTGAGGAACACAACACACTCAAGGGGCTGTCTAAAAACTAAAAAATCCATCTTAAAAACAATCTTGACAGGAATACTTAAAACAGGAATAAATTTGACACATTACCTTCACCCCAGATACTATTTAGTAATTTTCCACGATGCCCATTCATCAACAAGATTTATTTTAAATACATTTATTATTTTAATATGCATAAGTCAGAATAAACATGTTTGAATTTGTACATAAATATTGTCAAGTCAAGTCAAGTCACTTTTATTTATATAGCGCTTTTAACAATACAGATTGTAGCAAAGCACTGAACATTA
>JAUMHG010000045.1:484232-505466 GCA_032359395.1 Enteromius anoplus | reverse complement strand
TTCAGATTGTCTAATAGTTGTATCTCAGACAGATATTGTCCTCTCCTAACACACCAGACATCAGTGCAGAGAGGATTAAAGATTCTTAAATCAAGATACATTTACTGGAAAAGCAAAATGACTTAAGAGAAAAGTCTTGTTTTCTGAGAAACTGAGCAAAATGAAACAAAAACCTGAAAAAAACATGCAAACAGAGTCAGAAAAAAAAATGATTTCCCATTTAATATTTATTATTTAATTAAATAAACCTATTTAAATTCAAAGAGATATTTAATTGACTTATTTTAAGCATAAAATGTCATATCTTTATTTTGCATCTCCAAAGCTGTTTAGATATTTGTACCAAGACAAAACACTCCCTTTGCATTGCATCCAACATTCAATACCATGACTTTAAAGTGTGTGGCTTTCTGCTTAGATTTAGATTTTTCCAACCTGCAGAAACCCTCTTAACTGAATGAGCTGGGTATTCTAATGCAAAGCTGCTTCCATAAACAGATGAGATGAATGGGTTTAAGCGGAGGGATGTGATTGAATTAGGTATAATGCATGTACCAAGAGCTCCTAAAAAACACAACAAATGCCTTGTGTGTTTGTGAATACAGCTAATTCTGATCGTGAATGTAAAGCGTAATAAGGATGTAAATACGTCCAGCCCTTCATGGGTTCTTGGGTGTTGTGGAATGCGTGTGACCTTGGGCCGGGCCGAACGATGACCAGATACGTTTTTGGCATTTGAGTGTCTCATCGTCTATAGGAAGGATATCGCTGCACAAACTGACCGAGTAACAATGGCTCTCTCGTCCCCCGAGAACAGGCCCCACAAATAGATTTCATCTCGCTTTCTCTTGTGCTCAGGAGCACTTCCTGTTTTCTCACGGTCCATTCGGACAGTTTACAGTCCCTCTATCCTCCTGAAGGAAAGGAAAGGACCACCCTAATAAAAAAAAGAAAAAGAAAGAGCGCAGAGGAAGGACAGCAGAGGAAAAACGGTCCAGCCCAAACTCCTTCATATTTCTGAGAAACTCAGCACTGTCATGATTCAGTCCACTGTAACTCTCTCTGTCTAATTAAAAAACAGTCTGATTTTGCTGCATAGAAATACATACGATATGAGATGATATGTGGCCCTGGCAGCAGGTGTATTTGTAGACAACAATTGTATGGGTCAAAATTATAATTTCTATCAAACATCTTCTATAAAGATATTTTGTAAATTTTCTACCATAAATATATCAAAACTTAATTTCTGATTAGTAATATTCATTGCTAAAAACTTCTTAATATTTCTAGTTCTATGATCCAAATATTGTCCTCTCCTAACAAACCAGACATCAGTGGAAAGATTATTTATTTTGTTTTATAAAAACAGACCCTCATGACAGGTTTTGTTGTCCAGGGTCACATATGATTCCGAAACAAATTCTGAAATTATTCTTGCAAACTAACAATCTTTCCAAAATTAAATAGAAACAGACACAGTTAATCTAATATAATACAAATAAAAATACAAAAACCTTATTGAGCTCCGTGGTGACAGTTCGAGAATATTTTAGTTTCACTTTGTTGAATGTTGAGTCCTTGTATTTCTGATAAGACGATAGAAGCACAAACACTAGCCTGGGATTAGAAACCATATTCTTGGCCAGCTTCATGATTTCTCATGATAAAAAAAACAGTTCTTTTGTCTGTCTATGTTTAAACACATTTTAATGTGCTTCCTCAACTTTATCATAAACTCATGTCCCAAATAAAATTGCACAACATGTCAATAGGATCGTTAGAATTGCAACCAGATCCATTCAGCTGGCAGAGCAAAAACATCTGACCATATTACATCAGATATGCGATATAAATGTCCAAAAGTGATGTCCTTCCTCAGTGTTTTTGTCACATTCAGCAAAAAAAAAAAAAAATGTCTTGTTTCCAGCCAAAATATAAAATTAAATCTAAAAAGTCCAAATTAAGTGTGTTTTAATAATCGACCAATGGGGTAAGCAAAATAATAATGTTTTCTGTTTCAAACGAGATTATTTTGCTTGAAAACACTTTTCTGACAAGCTTTGGTTTTAAGGTGCCCTTGTTACAGAGTAATTATTAAGTAATGTTAATTAACTACATGTCCTTACTATATGTTTAGGGTTAGGGCTTAGTTTAGGGTTACGTTTGCATGTAATTATGCATTATTTGTACACTCTCAGAAATAAAGTTAGAAAAGCTTGTCACTGGTACAGATGTTTGTACCTAAAGGGTTCGTTTCAGTACCCATATTAGTACTGAAAGTGTACGCATTTGAAGCTTATAGCTAAAAAAGTCTTATTTCTGAGAATGTACAAACACACACCTTAAATATAGTGTTATCTTCCACACATCAGCGAGTCTGAGAGCTTGACGGAGCCGGATCAGGTCACAGATGTCTGAATAGTTACTCTCTTTGCAGCTGTGTGGAAAGGAGTTTAACAGAATGCATAATCTGATGGGACACATGCACTTGCATTCTGACAGCAAACCCTTCAAGTGTCTTTACTGCGCCAGCAAGTTCACTCTGAAGGGAAACCTGACTCGCCACATGAAGGTCAAACACGGCATCATGGACCAAGGCCTGGATGCTCGCGGTAAGAAGCCTCAAAGCATCAGTGTACCAGAGTCTTCAGCAGCTACTTCAATCTTCTGCTGGAGTGTGTCTGTAAGAAATATCAGTTTACAAACATTCATTCGTAATCCAGTGAGGTGTTTGAGATCTGATCATCAGCACAGTTTCTCTGCAGGTCTATTTATCGAAGCGTCTCGGAGACACAGTTCTTCTGGATTGAGTCTGTCTCAGTTTGTTCTGTTTCTTCAGACAGACTGGTGATGATCAGATCTCAAACTTCTCACTGGATTATTACTTTTAACGGCCAGATGGATGTTTGGAAATGCAATCTGACACACTCCAGTAAAAGCTGAGTGTTTTAATCATTATCCGCTGTATATTCACACGGTCTTGTTTTCTAGTATACAGTAAATTCACTCTTACACAGCGATGCCACAGAAGAACTGTTTTTGGATCCACAAAGAATTCAAAGTCAAAGGTTCTTTGAAGAATCATCTCTTTAATCTGAAGAACCCTTTTTTGCCATAAAGAAGCTTTTGTGAAAGGTTCTTCGGATGTTAAAGATCTTTATGGAAGGATTTTTAGACAGAAAAGGTCCTTCTATGGCATCTAACATTTTTAAGTATCTTTAAATTTTTAGTTTAAGTAAATTGACTTAAGATAGCTTTTACGTCTTGTTTTCCGTAAAAACAAGTCTATATCAGTATATATATATATGTATATGATATGTTTTCAGTCAAAATATCAAAAAATTCTTAAATCAAGAAGTTAAAAAAATTCAAAAAAGTCAAACGTTTTTGTTTGAAACAAGTAAAACAATCTGCAAATCAGGTGTTTTCTGTTTGAAATAATATTATTTAGCTTTTTATTATTGTTTAGTAAAAACCCACTTCATTTTGATTGATTTTTCTGAAAACAAAACAATAATTTTACTTGCCTTCTTTTTTTAAGAATTTCTATATTATTTGTCTGCAAACGAGACAAAAGATCTAAGCTAGAAAAACATGTTTGCAGTGTATATATATTTTCCTTAAAACACGCAAAAATATCTGCCACAATATCTATTGTTTAGCCTTTGAATTAAGATTATTTTATCAAATCGTGCGCTGGCAAATATTTTTCCTTGTTTAAAGGAAAAACAAACAAAATTTTGGCTTTTTTTTTTTTTTTTTTGTTGAAACCAAGACTTAATATCTTAAATCGTTTTACTTGTGCAGTAGATGCGTCTTGATTGAATGTTTAGATCTAGAAAACAAGACAACACTATAATGAGAGAGAGATTGTTCTGTGTTGGTATCTTGACATGTCTCTGGACGCTCTCAGTCTTCAGGAGACGAGGACGGCTCTGTCTCTCTGGTCCTCTCCGAATCCTGTCCCGCATCGGTCAGGAGGAGCCCTTCGATCTGTCCCAGAAGAACCCGCTGCGTCTGTCTCAGTCTGATGGAGAGAGCGTCCGCGGCGGCAGCTCCGGGAGAGAAGAAGACGAAGACAGTCTGTACCGAATGAGCCAGTACAGTCCTGACCTCTACAAGGCCCGAGAGGAAGAGGAGGAGGAGGAGGAGGAGGAGAAGAAGAAAGCAGACGACACACACTTCTACAGCGATAAAGAGGACGACTTCTGATGGACAACAAAACATCATTCTCTTACTCTGTGTTTCTGTTCTGGTTTCTAGTGTTAATATCTAAACATTCTGGAATTAAGATGGAATAAGTCTGAAATAAGATATATGTCTTGTTTTCTAACAGAAATAATCAAAATGTTTGTTCGTTTTTGTTTAAAACAAGCAATAATATAACAGAAAAATGATCTTGTTTAGACTTTGGATTAGGTTTATTTTTCTTGCCCCACTTTCAGATATTTTAACTTGTTTTAAGCAAAAACAAAAAAAATATATAGTTATTTTTTAGTAAACAATATCTTATGTAATTTTCCATATACAGTTATACATCTTGATTCAAAAATGTTTAGATATTTATACTAGAAAACAAGACTGAAACACTACATAAGAAAATAATATTTTTCAGAGAGAGACTGACATGAATGATGATGTTTCAATATTTTTTCATGTGAAAAATGTACAGAAATCTACAAACGCTGCAAAAAATGATTTTCTGCGCGAGTATTTTGTGATCTTTTCCAGAACAACACATCTCAATACATTTATTTGAGAAGCTTTAAATTAAGTTGTTTAGTCTTGAAAAATGTGCCAAAATAAAATGAGCTTCTGCTTAAAATAAGACAAAATATTTACCATTGTGGTCAGAAAAATTATCTTAATTCAAAGGTAAACAAGATCATTTGTCTGAGAGATGTTTTTCTTGTTTTAAGCAAAATTGTATTAAATAAAAAAGAAATGATTCTTTTAGTTAGTGTTTTTGTCTTGTTTTCAAAGGCTAAATAATTATATAATATAAATAAATAAATTAATTAAATGTTTATTTACTTATTTAAAGAAAATAAGACATAATATCATTTTACTTAAATAAATACATTCATCTTGATTCAAGAATGTTTAGATATTTATAAAACAAGACAGAAACAGTGAGTAAGAGAGTGTTTTGCAGTGTAAATGCCTCTTGATTTGTGAATATTTAATGGAAAGCAAAACAAATACTAATAAAGAATTTTTATTTTTTTGCAGTAAAAGTATTTTGATTTTCAGAAGACTGTAGCAGGTTTAATCTACTTGGTAATATTTCATAATGTTCAATGAAATTAATATAATTAAGAGAGGAAAACGGATATATTTCTGATCAATAATGCTAATTGCCTTCAATGGAGGTGTTCTTGCTCTAAAATGTTCTGACTTTGATAAATTAATGATGAATGGGTTTGACGCAGTACTGACAGCTTTATGATTTTAGACTGTTTTGTATTTTTTGTAAACATATGGATGATTTTATTTGCCTGTGAATCAACTGTAGTGTGAATGCTGATTAATATTTAAATACAATAAATTCATTTAAAGATTAAACCTTTGACTTTTACATACAAAGACCACAGCACAGAATCATAAAAAGAAAAATGACATTATAAACCGATAATCATCAAGATCTTACTATTTAAACAATACTATAAAGACATTTTCAAAATAGAAAAAAAAATTTTCTCAACTTTAATTTTTCATGCTAAAAATCATATATATTTTAACTTAATTTGTTACTTAGTACTTTTGACTTTTCTTCCCAGAATAAATCTAATATATATAGAGAGAAAGAGAGAGATTAAAAAAAATAAATAAATAAAAAATAAAAATAAGATTTATTATCTTAAACTTCTATCTTTTGTAAAAGTCTTGATTAAAGAGTATGAGAAACAAGACAAACGTAGAAAATTATTTTCCAATGTTAACTATTAATTTCAAAGTTTAAAAGGAAAATAAATAATTATTCTGGCTCAGTTGGCAGATATTATATATATGTATATATATAAAATCAAGTTAATGATTAAAACCTTTAAATGAACACAAAAGTATTTTTTCCCTTGCAGCAAAAAATAAATATTTGTTTTGGTAAATATATTCAAATACATGCATTTTCCCTAAATTTTTGTGCTATTTTTAGGATATATTTAAAAACACTTATTTATAAGCATTCAAAAATATTTTGCCTTCCATATATTTCAATCCAAGAAATTACTTTTACATCAGGTTAATACTAAAAATACATAAATTAAATAGATTGGCTTAAATAAAAACATTTATTTTCTTGATTCTCCGGTAACAATTTTGTACTGGTAAATAAAACATAAATACTCATCTTTTGCAAAGCTTTAAATCTAGCATATACTGTTACAGTAGAATATGTGACCCTGGAGCACAAAACCAGAGATAGGGGTCATTTTTTTGAAACTGAGATTTCTGCAAAATAATCAAAATATTGAGAAAATCTCCTTCAAAGTTGTCAAAATGAAGTTCTTAGCAATGCATATTACTAATCATAATTAACATTTTTATATATTTACTGTAGGAAATTGACAAAATATCTTCATGGAACACGATCTTAATTTAATATCCTAATGGTTTTTTTGCATTAAAAGATAAAAAATGTATTGTTGTCTATTACAAATGCTGCTTTTGACTGCTTTTGTGCTCCAGAGACACAGATCCGAGCAACCAGCCAAGCAAATATATTCTTAAGTTAACTTAAATGCAGTCTATTTTTACTCTACAACCTTTTGGACAGGTTTTCTTCCTTAAAAAGAATAACACACTTCCTCAGCACATAAAAGGAAGTGTTGGAGAATAAGCATCAAACACGCTGCAGGAGCCCCAGCCCTATACACAAGATAACGTACTTCTCATTGTTGATGCCTATTGTTTCCCGGGCTTGGTTGCAGAAAAGAACAAAAACTAATCTGATTTTACACAAAAAAAAAAATGCGGTTTCACAATTGCAGTTCACAAATAATGATGGCTGAACACGGAATAAGCTGTGAAATACATTTAAATTTAAGAGTGATTTCTGAAGGACCGTGTGAGTAATGATGCTGAAAAGGCAGCTTTGAAATGCTGAAATAAATTGGAGCTGAACAGATATTCACATAGAAAACAGTTATCCTAAATAATAATAATATTTAGCTATTTTTACTGTATTTTGAATGAAATAAAAGCAGCCCTGTCTTTTGAACATTTGACTGGTGGTACACAGTTTACTGGAAAAAGTGTATTTCAGATCTCTGTGCAAGAATATTCAACTCTCAGGCCTTTTTTAGGCACCACACCTTCTGGGTATTTGTCCTGATGAAACTCGGAGAGCAAAGAGGAAGTGCTCAGATCCTCTTCCTGTCTTCCGATCACCTCAATGTTTCGTTGGAAGCCTATGAAAACAGTCAGAATCAGGTACTGTGAAGCGTCTCTGCTGAACTGAAAGTCCTGGATGAATCAGGACAAAGGGCCTTCTGTAAACACGGCGCTGTTGAGAAAACTGTAGCACTGTGAAAAATAAAAAACCACACCGACTGTTCACTTCCACTTCTGTGTGACCAGAGCCAACGGTTAATGACCCGTTCCTGCCTCGGTTACACTCCAGAAACACTTCAGAACAGACTCCAAATCAACGCAAATGCAAAAAAAAATAATAAAAAAAAAAAAACGTAATATTTTTTAATAATATATTTGTAAAAATCTATTCACATATATACATTTTCTCTAATTTATTTTTTTGCTATTTTTAGGATGTTTTTTAAATCCTTAAAAAATATTTTGCCTTCTATTTACTTCAGTGCAAGAAATTACATTTCATTATGGTTAAATGAAACTGATATTATAAATAAATAAATAAAATAGATTGGTTTAAATAAATAAATTTTTGTTAATGAAAACTTATTTTATTTTAGCTGGTTTCCTATGGAGGGCCAAATTATTAAAAATTAATTCAATAAATAAATGTTGAAATATATAAATAAATTGTTAAATACATCATTCAAAAATTAAGTATGGAAAATAAATGCATAAATAAAAGCATAAATAAATATATAAATATTTATTTATCATTTATTTAATTATTTAATCATTTATATAGGCTATGCATTTATGCATTTTATCTGTGTATTCATTTATTCATTCATGTATTTATTTATTAAATTGTTTATTAATTCATTCATTTATTTATGTATTTAATTATTTATATATTTATTTATTTAATAAATTATTATTTTATTAATTTACTTGTTTAATTATTCATATATTTATGATATATAAATGATTCATTGAATAAATAAATATGCACATGAATAAATAAAATAATGAGTACATAATTCAAATAGATAAATACATAAATAAATAAATAGATAAATAAATAAATACGCATTTACGTATTTATTTCTGTGTTTATTTATATGTTTAATTATTTCATTATGTATTTAACAATTTATTCATATATTTCAACATTTATTTATTTATTTATTTATTTATTTATTTATTTATATAATTTTGCATAATTTGGCCCTCTACAGTTTCCAAGGCAACATTTACAATTTTTCCTCTTGATGAACTAGTATAACTAAGTAAAACTGAAATAAAAATGAATAAAAACTGTCAATTAAAACTCTACCTATTTATAAACAAACAAAACAAAAAACCACTGAAAGTGACCAAAACACACAACTACAATACAATACAATACAATACAATACAATTCTTGTCCCTGAAATATAATTTGAAAAATATCTTTATATATGAAGTTTGAGACTAAATATATTTTAAATGACAAGAACATTTTTTATTGAGCTTTGCTGTTTCCTGTACATATTTAAAATATATTTAGGCCATATTTAGAACATATTTGGCGTTTCTTCAGTCGTCTGACATCTTTCAGGTCTCTAAAACGGTTGCTATGAATGACTGCAGGCTTTCAGAGTCTCTGTGAAGGGAAAGAGCTCTGGAGATGGTTAATTCAGTCTTGATTTTAATACACAGAGCTTTCCGGCCGGTCAGTTCGTGTATATTGTCTGTGTCTTTTGTTTCTGTCGTTTGTAAAAGCAATCAGTTCCTCTGAGGATGTTTAGACCAAACGTCTGTGCAGAAACACAACTGCATTTCCAGCATGAGACTCTTCTCATTTGTGAAGTCAAGTCTTTCTGCACTCTTTTTGTGTTCTGTTTATTTTGTTTTTCTTCTCATGGACTTTAGTTCTCTATTTTACTTTCTAAAAAGTGTGTTTTAGGTTTGTTTAAATGATTTTGCGATTATGCAGCTAACTTAGAAGAATTGTATTTCTAAAGTGTATTTAAATAATTTTTTATTAATTTAAAATCAGCAGCTGTCAATCACGGGTTTATGAGATCATAGCGCCCTCTATCGGACACACCTACAATCATGTGAACCATGAGGCGTGTAAGAATTATGTTATTAGGTTTACTGAATTAAATAATTATTAGAAGCAATATCCATCGGTAATTTAATCGTTAACTCATTGTAAAAAATATTAACATCACTTTTTTACGGGTCAACGCGCGGGCTCAGATTATACCATTGCAGACGCACTGGGTTGGTTACATTAAAATGTACTATGTAATGTAAAATATATATACGTAACAAATCCTGTCTATCTTTCCGTAAATGTTAGTTATGGCAAAATATTTTCTAATTTCATGCATCCAAGCGATTCCAAATCGAGGTGATTCTTTGTGAATCTCCCCCCCTCACGCCGAATGGTTCAGTCTAAAGATGGCGGCCTCCATCCTGCAGCGCTGTTTGTCTCCCGTTCAAACCTTTTCGAAATGTGTCAGTTACATATCTGTCGGTGAGTGTCAGCAGTTATTGATCGTAATTGTGCTTTCATGGTGTATTCGGCTCAGGATGAATGCAGAAGCGTAAGGCTTTGATTTGTAATATAGCTGCGCGAGGAGGTGAATGAAAGGTGAATGGCGTCGTCACGTCTGTGTGGCTTAGACGCGTTTTCAGTTAAATTAAACAGAATTAGTTCCAACCATGTTTTCTTTAAACTATATAGATACATTGTGCATGTTGTCATCTGACAGTTCCGTACTACATTGTAATTAATTTCCACATGTTCATAGTTATTGGGTTCACCTACTTTATTTAAGAAGGTTTATATGCAGTGATACATAAGCAACATGAATGGATTTTGGCCAAGATACAATCTGAGGGAGCAAACAAATCTAAATATTACGAAAATCATATTTAAAGTTGTTCAAATGAAGTTCTTAGCAATGCATATTACTAATAAAAAAATGCATTTTTGATATATTTTTGGTAGGAAATTTACTAAATATCTTCACGGAGCATGATCTTTATGTTACATCCTTATGATTTGTATCATAAATGAAAAAATGCATAGGCTAATTATAAAGTTTTATTAATGCATAAATAGAAAACGACATAGATCTTGGAATTTAAGGATTGATATCAGTTCATTAAAATTTACTGGAGCATCTAACTTCACCCCTCTCCAATTTAATTCTATTTTATCTATTTGTTTACTTTAAAAAAAAAGAGGCTTTATCTCTGTTTGCTTTATAACTGCTTATTCTCTCTCAGTATATCTGTTTTCTTTTTATCTAATATATAACAACAAAAAAGCCCTTGCTTGTCGTACGAGACTTGTCGTATCCCTTGCTTGTGATTGCTCTTTTGTTGATTCTGATAACTTCTGTTGTCCTCGTTTGTTTGGGTCACAGCATCTTTTAAATGACTAAATGTTAATTTCTATCAGCCAGGAGAAGTCTGCTGTCTGCGGCATACACAGACCCTGCTGTCTGGGAGCAGAGACCGAAAGATGCACAGGACCTAAGTGAGAACATGATAATGATGATATTTGTCCTTATTTTAAACTCTGATTTAAATGATTGTTTTTCCTCTGCAGGTCAGCTGGCGTCTCTGATGGACAGAACATACGAGAGGAAGTTTCCCGTCAGCTCTCTGGTCATCGCCAAGGTCAGAGATTGCATTTTAATATATAGTTCATATAGCAGTGCATCAAAGCTGTGCTATAACCTGAATGTGTTCTTGTCTTAGGACAACTTTTTTGATCCACTTCAAAGGTTGACTACAGTATATTAGAAGAAGAAGAATCGAACGTTTCATGATTTTCTAGTATAAATATCTAAACATTCTTTAATCAAGATGCGTTTACTTGACCGGTAAAAGGATTTAAAATATTAAGCCTTAAATATAAGAGTTTAAGATAATAATTGCATTTATTTTTGATAATAAATCTTAATTCAAAGGCTAAACTAGATCATTTTTCTTGCCCCGTAGTTTGTGTTGTGTTGAGTTGTGTGACACTGTGAATGCGCTCAATGTTTAACATGTGCATAATTTGTTTAGTTCATAGATAATTTATCATCAAAAGAGGAAGTCGATCAAGCACAGTATTACTTATATAAGTAAGTATCACTACATAACTCTTTAAAAAGGTTACTGTTGCTGAATACTGATGGAGTGAGTGCGTCTCTCCTCAGGTTTCGTCATAGCCCAAACTGCTGGTATCTTCGGGACTGGACCATTCACAGTTGGGTCCGACATTGTCTTAAATACAGAGCCAGAGATCAAGCCCTTCACACGCTGAAGAACAAGGTTTGGACGATTATGGTTTCACTTTAAACACCACCAGGACAGAGTTTGAAAAAGTTCTTTCAGCTCACGAGCCTGCATTTATTTGCTCAAAAATATAGTAAAAAGTATATAATATTATAATGTAAAGCAGTTGTGTTCCGTGTGAATCTGTGTTAACGTGTCATTTATTTCTGTGATGTTCAGCATCATTCCTCCAGTCTTCAGAGTCACACAGAGTCATCATAATCATATACTGATTTACGGATCAAATCTATTGTAACGTTATAAATGTCGTTACTGTCACTTTTTCAATTTAATGTGTCAAAAATATGATTATTTTCAGCTTATTTTCCCAAACTTTTAAATGATTGTTTATCACAGTGTCATGGGAAGGACTGGAGTAATGACGCGAAAAATTCAGCTTTGATCGCAGAAATAAATTACGCTTTCACACACATTCACACAGAAAACAGCTGATTGAAAGATAATAATATTTCACATTTTTTGTTTTATTTTTGTCAAATAAAGGCCGCCTTTAAGAGGCCTCTTACAAAAACATTCAAATCTTCACTATTCTAAACTGTAAATGAGAGCGTCTGTTAATAAAGTCCTTTTTCTGTGTTTCTTTATTTCACACAGGTTCAGTTTGGTATGTTTCCTGATGACTTCACCTTCAATCTCCTGATTGACTCCTTCATAAAAGACAAGGACTTTAAAGGTTTGTAAAGCTCTTCGTTGTCCGGTGTCTGAGCAGATGTTTGCATAAAACAAACGCATTCATGAGAAGTCTCTGATTCGATCCAGGAGCTTGTTCGGTGGTGGAGGAAGTGATGCTTCAGGAGTCGTTTGAGCGAATCTCCACACAGCTTCTGTCTCTGTATGCCCTCAGCAAATATCTGGCAACCGAGCCTGAACTCAGTGTAAGTGGATCTGAAAACACGCGGGTGGGCTGCTGGATCAGGTCTGTGCTGTGATAGTGAGGTGTTTGTGTTGTGTTCAGTGGCAGGAGGAGAGGAACATGGGAGCGTCTCTGATGTTAGCCGGACTGAAGCAGGAGAACTCTGCCGGCTTCAGCGCTCGGCTTCTGGGGTTGGCTCTAATTGGTGTGTATGCCTTAAATAATGGGAGAAACCTTGAATCCACTTTGTGAAATGAATTTCAAAGCATTAAAAAAATGTAAAATTGTATTTTAAGTGAATGTTTATTTTCGTTCAAATGTTAATGATTTTTATGTTCCGTTTTAGTTGCCCTCAAATATACGCTTCAGATTGGATAGTTTCACCTGGCCTCCACACGGGAGTAGTACAGGAAATGTGTAGACTCTTCAGCAAAGCTGTGGTTTTGTGTCAGATAGTCTGATCTCCTGATCGTGTCTCCAGGTAAAGTGGAGCTGTCTAGAGGAATTCACGCCGTGTTTCACGAGATGCCCCTGATCTGGACCTCGGGTTATCTTGGGCGAGCCCTCGCCGTCATGAACGCTGTGTGTGACTTCAGAGACGTCAAGTTATCTGAGGAAGTTGTGAGTATTTACAGAGATAACTAATTGACCATAATGAGGTCTTACCGTGGTACGCATTTATCTGGTCTGAGGGAGGTTTAAAGAGAAACCACATGAATAATGTTTTTGAAGTAAATCTGAGATCACTGAACAGAGTCCAGCCAAGATCAGGAGGAATGTGTCTCTGCATCACTGAAGTGAATGAAAACATCGGAATAATCCACAGCACTCCAGTCCATCAGTTAACATCACATGAGTGTAATTCAGTGCGAGTTGTTGAGGGCTGAAGCATCTCTGTGGCTTTCAGCTGGATCATGTGGAGAAGATCTTGCAGGATCTCTCAGCGAACGTCTCTGACACGCCGCTGGAGGAAGAAGATGAGCTGGAGAAACAGAAAGTACCAGAGTACATCGACCGCTTCAAGGTCTTTCTTACACTGAACAGTTATACAAACACCTCCTAAATTGTGTAATATTGCCCTTTATATGCTAAATATTTAAAGTATACTCTAATAATCTGAGTATGTGTTTAATTAGACTTCTGCACAATTAAAGTAAATTAAGTACAAAATGAGTTGATCCAGTTTAGCAGACTTTATATGCTATTAGTTTAGTATACTAACAGTACAATTGTATGGCATTTTATTAAGTACATAAATATGAAAATGTATTTGTAGTATACTGAGCGTGAAATAAATGCTCCCTCAGATTCTAGATTTCCAAATAGTTATATATATTGTTCTCTCCGAACAAGCTAATTTATTTGGCTGGAAACCTTTTATTTTAAAGGGGCTTCAGTGCTTGATCAGTGATCTGAATGTGTTGGTAGGAGCTGAAGGAGCGACTGGTGTCTCAGGACCAGATGGACTCGAGGAGTCTGGAGTCTCTGGTGTCGTCCCTGACGCAGCAGACGCTGGCGGCGTGTGAAGATGCAGATATGGCCGAATACCAGCGGACGGTGAAGGACTGGGAGTCTGAGCGCCAGCAGCTCATCCAGAGAGAAAGAGAGACGAGAGAGAAGAACCAGAAGAGCGTCTGAGCAGACCGTGACTGCCATCCTCCAGACAGAGCATTGTTTGTCATGTTTATTGTCTTTGGTTGGGTCGATCGAGGTTTGTGTTCATATTATTCGGATTCTTTTTCAACGCCCTGTAAATCTGAACAGTATAAATAAACAATGAAAATACTCTTTTATTTAGTCTCGGTCCTTTCATACTGTACGTAGTGAATAACAGGATTTACACTATCGCTCAAAAGTTTGGATTTTCTGAAAGTCTTTTCTGCTGCATTTATTTGATCAAAAATACTGTATAAATATTATACAGAAATATTATTATTATTAAAAGCAGCTGTGTTCTGTGTGAATCTGTGTGTTTCTGTGATGTTCAGCATCATTCCTCCAGTCTTCAGAGTCACATGATCTTCAGAAATCATCATCATACACTGATTTACTGCTCGACACACACTTCTGATCATTATCAGTGCTGAACACAAACTGGAGTAAGAATTAAATTAAATTAATTTTAAGGGTTACAAAAATATTTCTGTTTCAAATAAATGCTGTTCTTTTGAACTTTCTATTCATCTGTGAATTCTGAAAAATAAAATGTGTTACGGTTTCCACAAAAATATAGTTCAGCACTGATAATAATCAGAAGTGTGTTGAGCAGTAAATCAGTGTATGATGATGATTTCTGAAGATTATGTGACGCTGAAGACTGGAGAAAATACAGCTGAACATCACAGAAATAAATTATACTTTAACACAGATTCACACAGAACACAGCTGATTTAGATTATAATAATATTTCACAATTTTTTACTGTTATTTTGATCAAATAAATGCTGAGCAGAGGAGAAAACATTTTAACTGCAACCATTTGACCAGCACTGTACTCACAATTATTGAATGGTAAAATACCAGTATATATTGTTTTTTATTTATCACACCTGTCAGTTTCACCATCATCATCAACAGTTTTGTGTGTGTGTGTGTGTCTTAGTTTCATCTCATGAATTACACAACACTGTTATTGATCCACTTCCAACACAAACCAGCTCATCTGCTGTCATTACGCTCCTTCATATTGAGCGTTTCTTCACAGCATCGACGTTTCCTTTCTTCTCAACACACAATCCCACAATCCCCAGCACAAAACACATTCTGTGAGTCTCACTGCTTATCAGGAGATTCTGACAAAAGGGCAGAAATCAGTCATCTGAAGCTGTTTTTAGAAATGTCTTTATTTCTTGCCCTGCCCGAAAACGAGCACTAAAACTGTGTGGTATCAGCCTGCTTTCTCCTGAAAATCAGCAACGGGGTAATAATTTGTGTTTTTATATATGTGTGTGTGTGTGTGTGTGTGTGTGTGTGCTTATGACCTTTTAATGGAAGCCACAATCTCCTCCAATCTGCCTCTCTATTCAAACTCTTGTGTATTCATTCAGTGTTCCTGGGAATCTGGCTTCTGTTCAGCCGTCATAACACACAAACATTCCCAAACCTTTCTACATCTGACCTGAACCTGAGGACCAGATGCTGTCCACCAGTGATGTTTTGCAGTCAAACAATTGAACATTTTGTATTGTTCTATAAAAAAGTCTATTCTGCTAATCCTTGCTGCATTTGTTCAAATTATTGTAGTTTAAAGTAGCTGCTTTCTGTTTAAATGTCATTTATTTCTGTGTATTTCATCATCATTACTGCGGTCTTCAGTTCAAACATCAAAAAGGTTGGGTTAAATACATATATAAATTACATATAGATTACAAAAAGGCTATTTTAAAAAATATTTCACAATTTTTAGCAGACGTTCGAGCGTTGGTGTATCTGACAGTGTGAATATTTTCATTGCTGTGATTAGTCATTAAAATTAATTACATTTTTGCATTACTTGGTCCATTTTTAATGGTCCTCTGTAATATAGTTATTACTTTAAGAACAAATAATCCACATGATTATATTGATGTCACATATGAATTATTAATGGATTAAATATCACTCAGGCCAATAAATTAGATAATGTTTTTATTTCCTATTGATAATGTTTTTTTTAGTTAATTTAGTGTAACAATTATTGAAATACAATCTTAATTAAATTAATTTACTATTAATTATTTAATTAATATTTAGCAAAAATGTAACTATTGTTTAAAGAATATATTAAGTTATTAATTCTTAAATCAGCATTATATTAAATTGCAAAAAGTTAGTCTTGTTTTCTGTTTAAAAATCCAAACCTTTTTGAATTAAGATGCATTTACTTGACAAGTAAAATGATTTAAGATTTCCATTAATAAAATAATTACAATTTTGTTCGTTTATATATATATATATATATATATATACTTTTTCTTTTAACTAACAAATGTTTTATATATACATTTTTTTTTTTTGTGACAGAAAACAACGCATAGTATCTTAAATCATTTTACTTCTACAGTAAATTAATTTCAATATATATTTTTTTATATTTATGCTACAAAACAAGACACTGAGTAAGAGAATGATTTTTTTGCTGTGTTTTCATTTTTCTTTATTTTCCTGCATTTTTGTGCCTCAGCCTGGACAGATTTGTATTACGGTTCTGCTGATTTTGGAAACGTGAATGTGAATCATCAATCATATTTCGTGGCTGGAGCTGACGTTAATCAGGAGGTTATTTTTCCACCAAATCTGATTTGTAAAATTGGTGACATGTCAGATTTGATGTCAAACGCACACCATAGGAAGTGGTTTCATGTGTCATTTCATAATTAAGGTCCCGTCTGTGTGTGACAGCTACTAAACCAATCAAATGTATTCTGGGCCTTTTTATGCAGTAATCGTATTATTGAGCAGCATCTGAGTGAATGTTAATTAAATTGCGTTTGTGGCTATCAAGCTCTGTTTCCTCTCGCTCTGTTTAGGTTTTCATGTCAAAATGATAGGTTTGCTCCGTTCCGGCTCGTAACCTGAAACACTCAAATCTGAGGCTGATTCTAATCATATTTTGATCCTGATTAAAGCTTTTCCTCTCATCTGTCTGCATGAATCAGGACTTTTAATAAGATGCATTGCTGTCAAACATTAGATTGCGTCTTCATATAAAAGCTTTTAAAATCTCCATTACATGTGATTTTTGTTCTTTAAATTGGATAAATGACAATATTTTGTGACTGGCTGTTTTGGGTTTTGGCTGAGATCTTGAGTCTAAACAGTTTACTTCTCATCCAGACAATACTGACATGCTTTTGTTTAAAGACCATCGCTGAGCAAACAGACTCGATCTTGTCCTCCGTAGACAGAAAGATCATATATGAATCAGAGATGGACCTCACATCACACGTTTAACATCAACAATCACAAAGAAATCTGGTTTTACTATCACTGCTTTTTATTCAGATTTTTAAGTAGTTGTTATTTTCTGTTGCGTTTCCATTTTATTTTTAGTCATTTTAGTCTGGCAACTAAGAAATGAAATTAAGTTTTATTTTATTACATGTAACAAAATGATAGTATTATTTAGATACTATTAGTTTTATGGATGTTTTGAATTAGTTTTATATATACCATTTCATACAAATAGCATAAATTTCATATATATAGCATAACATTTTATATAACATTTTCTGTTTTACATATGGTTAACGTTTTGGTATTTTATTATTTTTATTTATTCAAATGTAGTCATTTTGAGAGATCATTAAAAAATAAAATATGTCTAAGGTTTAATTTATATTTTAAAGGGGTCATACAAAGACAATTTTCCTCTAGGTAATATGATTTTTTAGAGTCTTAATGGAAAGTTTGTAATATAGTTTGTTTTAAAAGTTCTCAAAGATAAAACGCTCATTTTCCTGTCAGAAACAGCTCTTTAGAAATCTCTGTTCTGTGTACTTCCCCTTTAAATCTTCAAGAGCTCCGCTGACTCCGCCCCCCTTTTCCGAGGTGCTCTCGAAGGACTTTCTTTAGCCGTATTCCTATTGAAACTTGCTAATTATTAGCACATTATTAGGAAAGGTGATTTGCAAAGATTTAATTAAAAGACATTATACTCACTGCTTCTGTAGGTGAGGCGGATCATGAATGAGTCGTGTGAACATAAACACATTTTAGTTGATCAAGGGCACGTTTCCCTTCAGAACCAAACTTAACGTTAATCCTCCGCGTCTGCAGTCACTCAGAAGTTTTGGTCATTTTGTTGTGAAGTAATCTTTTTTTTTATGTTTATAAATGTAATTTTAAGAATTTTAAGGTTAATAAAAATGAAAAATTGTGAAAAAGTTTTACTTTTAATTTATCCCATTTGATTCCATTTATGTAACATTTTAGCATCATTAAAGCACTTTTATTGTTTTTATTAACATTTCTAATTAGTTTTACATTTTCTATGCTGATTACAATTTAAATTTAGTTGTTTTAGTAATTTAGTTGTGTTTTGTGATTTTACATATTTATTATTATTATTTAATTTCCATTTTTTTTATTTAATTTTGTTATTATATATAAAAAAATAAATCTGTTTGAATTATTTTAGGACTTCCAGTTCCAAAAAACTGCCTTGGTGTTCAGTATTTATGTTGTATTTATGCTTTATTTCAGTTAAGGTTTACAGTAACACAAGTTAACATAAATAGCTACTAAATAACTACTAAATAAATTACTTTTAATTCTTTTAAGCACATAATATTAAATATAATTTGTTAAAAATGTATCTCAAAATAAATCAGAATCATGAAAAGCTTTGGAGAGAGGCAGTGATTTTCCACTGTGTTCACTTCAAACACTCTTGTCAGCACATGTCCCTGCTGTAAAGGTAATTGTGCTGTTACTGTAGTTTAGAAGTGTTGTTTAGAAATAGAAACAAGAACTCGAGGGATGAGCCAAAACCTCATGCAGCCGAGATCGGCTTATGATTACACGTTCATATAAACTCTAATACCACAGTGTAGGGATAATTTATTGAGCTGAATGGTATCTCTGAGGTTACACAAGTATAAACTTGTACACACGGCATGTGTTTGTGGAAAGCATTCGTGCAGTTGATTAACATTTACAGTTCTGTTTTACTTGTGTGCATGTTTAATGCCAGTGTTTTCTCTGGAAGCTGCTCAGTTTCTGTCCGTGACATTGTCTTGAGTTTGTTTCGAGCTCTGTGATCCTGCGAGGATGTCAGTACGGTTTACATTTCAGTTTATTCCTGCTGCACTGTATTTATTTGTTATATCTATATGAGGGGAATTCAGTTCCAAATGTCATGCATAAAGTCAAAGTGTTTTGTGCACAACAAAATAGCCTATATATGTATTACAAATAGCAGACTCAGGAGCCAGGTATACCATTAGAAATTTAATATTAATAATTTAAAAAAAAAACATTAATCCTATGCTAAAGCGTTCACCCACATATATATCTGTCATAATTTTCTCACCTTCATTTCAGTCCTGTATGAGTAAAATTAATTCAGGCACTATCAAACAATCCTCGTTAAAATGACATAAACACACATTTTAGGGTTATTAATAAGAAATATGTATTGTGCACAAGTAATACTTCAAATAAAGTTTAATTAAAATGTTTATATCTGTAGTAATCTGTCAGTAAACGTTCATAGATTTGAACTATACTTTTTGATATATTTTAAATATATTCTGTTTTAACTAGGGTGGTCTCCAGGTTTTTTTAAAATATTTTTTTGTGCTCCTCATAAAGAGTTAAATATATGTTTGAAGCTGACAAAAGACAAAAACAACTTTTACCCAACTTAGAAAATACATACTAAAACATATAAAGCTATAATGAAAAATATTATAACATTATATTATTATGAAAAAAACATTATATTATGCAATACATTTTATGCTGGATAGTGTAGATCAAC
This sequence comes from Enteromius anoplus, assembly GCA_032359395.1. NCBI lineage: Eukaryota > Metazoa > Chordata > Actinopteri > Cypriniformes > Cyprinidae > Enteromius > Enteromius anoplus. The sequence goes on along the minus strand of JAUMHG010000045.1, from coordinate 485,493 downwards.
ACTGTTAAAACATTCCTGTAGAAAATACTGTATTGACTCGCAGCTGCTTGCCAGTAACTTACAGTAGATTTAAATTTATGTTATTTACTGGTAATAGTTTGTTCAAAGATAATTGAACATTAAACATTAATACATTTTGATCTTTAGAACAGAATACCAGAAAAAAAACAGTAAATGGTTTTATTCTGTAAGGATACAGTTATATATGTTTAATGTTCATTTATATTTGAACAAACTGTATAAATAAGTTACTGGCAAACAGTGAATACATGAATCATATTCTGCCTTTTTTTAATAATTTAATTTCACCAATAATAAAAGCTAGATCAGTGACATCTTGACACAAACTAAACTTTAGCTTACAATGAATAAATACAACTTGGAACAGCTTGTAAAAAATAACATGCATCATATTCATTAGATTTTTTTTTTTTTAAAGCATCAAAATGAATAAAAACCCCAAATTGTTTCTTCAAACAATGTGTTCTGGTGTGAGTAAAAATGTTTTTTTGTTTTTTCTGCACTCTCAGATTAAAAACAAGTTTCAACCTTTCTCACTTTCAACTAAAATGCTCTTTTAGAATAAATGACAGGCCAGTGTTGGGGAAAGTTACTTTTAAAAGTAATGCATTACAATATTGCGTTACTTTTTATGAAAAGTAGGTAATGCAAGTGTTACTTTTTAACATAAGTTCATATATGATCAAATGTAAAAGCGCTTTCACACCAAAAAGTGTCACAAATAAACCTCAGGCTGAAGAAAAAGTTCATTCACATCTGTAAACTACAATACAGGAGAAGAAAGTTAAATTCTCTTCAGCAATAATAATAAAAAAAAACAATCAAAAGAAAACATAATAGTTCATTTTTGTCATATTTGCTTGCGGATGAACTGGAGGTCAGCAGCAAAGCCACTGGTTAATAAAATGGGATTAGATACATTTGTGTAATTTAAGTTATTTTACAAGGTTTGCATCATATTCTGAGTTTATTTGAATTCATTTTGATGAATACCAAATCTTTTTTTTGAGAGTGAGATGAATTAGTGCACATTCACATTTGTTGTATTCACACACCGCACACAATGCTCTGGATTTCTGAACATGATGGTTTCAGGAGACTCACTCGTCAGTCAATAAAAAAGAAAATAAAGTAACTGGCGTTATTTTTTTTAACGCAGGTATATTTTTACGCTTTACATGTTACCCTTGGGAGATATTATCAGGAGACATGGTGTTAGCTTTCACTGTTATGCTGATGA
>JAUMHG010000045.1:410524-422725 GCA_032359395.1 Enteromius anoplus | reverse complement strand
TTTTTCAACTTCTGCCACGAGCAATGCCAGTGAAGCGCCACCAACGGAAGCGTCAGCCAATCAGGATCGCTCTATGCAAATACAGTAGCCAGGCGGCAGCCAATCACGTTTATCCTGTTCAAGAGCAGCAAACTGAGGATACATTTTAAAATAGAGGAGAAACTCATTATTGCGGTGGGCAATCACCCGGTCCTTTATGACCAATCACTTTTTATCATACCGGAGAGAGCAGGCGTGGAAGGAGGTGGCAGAGGCCGTTGGTGAATCTGGTGTGTATTGGACCCGTGAATGCCAACTACCATACATAGATTGTACTGCCAAGAATAGCGCGCCAACAGAAATTTAGGTTAAATTTTCATATAGAAAATATATAGCCTACATGAACTAATGCAACCAAATTGGCATCCATGTTGAATGACAACGAAGCTGTATTCGAGTTTTTGTTGTTGAGTTCCTGTCTAATTTCAATGGCTGACGCTGCTATGACCATGGCGTCAGTGCCAAAATTCAGCCACGTCAAAATTGAAAGAGTGCAGTAAACGCTTAAAAGTGTATTTTGGATGCATTCTTTTCACTCGTCTAAAACCATACATTATGAAAAGCCAAGTTCTCAAAATCAGTGAAAAGTATCTTGCCTTGAGAATATAAATGATGTTCCAAATGTAAGCTCAAGAAAAACCTATTACTTCATTATGAGCGTATTTAAGGAGCAGTTATTGCACCGTCCCAGTGGCAATTCTTCTGGAATCCCTCTACGCCATTGGTCTCAAACTCAACCCAAATTCCTGGAAGGCCATAGCTCCAACCCAACTCAAACACACACCTGAGGTCTTCAGGGTCACTAGAAACTCCCAGGAATTGAGTTTGAGACCACAAGCCTTGGGTTCGAGCCTCCATCGAGGATGGCAAAACAAGCTTATTTACCATTAACTTTGGCATTAAGACTTGATGGGCAGGCAAACGCATAAAGCACAGTTGATTACGTGCTGAAAACGCTGTCGTACCTGGGCTGTGGAAGTATTCTCCTGTGCTGGGCCTCCAGGATCTGCTGCTGGATGAGGTATTGCTGGTGTAAAGCCTGAGGTAGGAAGGGCGGGGCCGGGATGTCCTGGAATGGTGGTGCTGGTATGTGGCTGAGGGGTGGATGTAATGCCGCGGCTGGCTGGTGCGCAGGGCCAAGGTGATGGCTCATTCCCGTCTGAGATTGTCCTGGATGGGGCATTGGGAAATCAACAGGGATCTGGGCCTGGGGGCCTACGTGGAAATGCCGGCAAGAGGTAGCATGACTGTGCTGATGCCTGTTAAAATGAGATCCTGCAACAACAATGACATCAGAGCGAATTATGAATGGGATTAAACCGCTGCTGGGCGCTGACCTTCCTCCTTTCCTGAAGAAATCAATCATCAGCAGTGGGGTGTGATGGGAAATGAAGAGTGAAGGTGAGCCAGTAGTGTTTGAATGGCGTGTTGGTGTTAATCTTTTGGTTTGGGATGCTATTTTTCACACAGTTAGTGTTTAGGACTGGGAATCAAAGTTACTATTAGAGATATGTGACCCCGGACCACAAAACCAGTCATGAAGTTGAGATTGAGAGTTATACATCATCTAAATAAATTATCTTTCCACTGATACATGGTTTGTTAGGTTAGGACAATACTAGACTGGATGCAACTCTTTAGTTGAATAGTGGGAGAATGGTCTTTAAAGTTGTCCAAATAAAGGTCTTGACAAAGCATTTTACTAATCAACAATTAGGTCTTGGTGGGAAGTGTACTAAATATCTTCATGGAAGATGATCTCTTACTTAATATCCTTATGATTTTTGGCATAGAAGAAAAATGTATAATTGTGACTCACACAGTTGGTTATTGCTAGATATGCCTGTGCTGCTAATGACTGCTTTTGTGCTCCAGGGTCAAATATTCGATAGACAGTATGAACAGGTAACCGTGCCCTTCACTAATTCTTGTACATATAAAGACTTGCAACTAGTTCAAACGCTCACATGTTGTGGTTCAATTTTGTCCAGTTTAGTTTATTTTTCCATCTATCTAAACACTGTCATTCTGCAACAACACAATACACCTATTAGTTTAATCTTTAACAGTCATCCTTCCAATAGTATGGTACACAAGTCTGGTTCACATGACATGTCAACCGGTTATGAGTTATGTGGCCAGTTGCATAAAAACCTAACTAGCTGTTAGCTAAGCAAGTATTACATTTCAGGTTCAAATTAGACAAGTCTACCTTTTTTTAAGTAACTGATCATAGCAAATACAAATAAATGCCCCACACTCTCTATACTCCTAAATATGTTTATTCATAATGTTTCGGTCTAATGACCTTCATTTAGGGATAAGTTACTGTTGTTAAAAATGTGCAACCAGTCTTGACTTGACTTTTGTAAGACTCTTAAATGTTAATTGTTGCTCTTTTGCAAACAAACTGTGTTTCCCAAAACAATAAAGCAACAACCTAAAGACAAAGCCTAAAGACTGGCACAGTTGAAAAGAATTAAAACACATAGACGACTAACCCTAAACCTGGCATTGTTAGAACCTCCTGATGATAAATCAGATCTATCGATGACTTTTTAAATCTTTCTTGACGGATTGAATGAAATTGGCCGTGTTATATATCAATCGTATTCTACAGCTTTGTGAACAGAAGTGCTCGGCCCACCAGATGTGAATGGTCTGCAGTTATTTAGTGACTACCAAAAGCAGACTGCATGATGGAGATCCTGGAGAGCTAAAGGAATCCACAGCTGCTTTAGGTTCTCAGGCAAATTTCTGAGCGAGCACTAAACGTCTCGCCTGTCACGCATTATCAACAAAGGGATTTGCTTTTTCTACTGACGGAACTTTGGATATGTGTGTGGGAACTATTTTCCAAAGCAATATCCAATGTAAGCTAATGACATCTCAATGGACATGAAGTAGGACATCTTCCCGAATCAACATCCTCTGTTGGTTCTGGAACAACAATCATAGTCCAGACTTCTGAAGTGACAAGAGTTAAGAATGAGTAAGAAATCTTGTTCTAGAACTGACTCTTTATCCCTAGGAACATGTTTATGGTGATTTATCCAAGTCAACCTTTCTGAACATTCACTTTGGTCCATAGAGGCAAAATAACACCAGAAGCAGCAGAAATCACAGGGTTGTGCTGGTGCAGGGGCAAGACGTGCAGTTAGCATGCTTTATTATTTAATTTATAGAGCAACAACTGCATTCAGAAAAATGTCCTGGTGCGATAAACTCCTGTAGCAAAAGACTACGTTTAAATGAAATAGGCTGCATAGATGTTAAATGTCCTTCATTCAGAAGAACTACTGTTGTTTGACTGTATTAATAATGGAAGACAGGTGAACGTTTGAAACAGAGCTTGTGGTGTTGTGATGTAGGTATCTGCTGGCTACTTATAAGACGACAAATGAATGAGCAAATGAATCAATGCACCACTTTATGGGTTTGAGAACACGTCGGTATTCGTTCACGAGAAAGAAAACTACATCATAGTAAAAATGGGGGAAATGAGACACAGAAAAGCAGATTTGCCCCATCTCTCCACTCTACTTTCTGCTGGCAGATACACACAGACTTCAGAATGAAGGAATCGTAAAAACACATAAGCCTCAATCACCAGACGAAATCATGTGTAATGTGTCATCGTCACACAGAGAAATGGGACGTGCCCATCGTTTGTTGTGCGTTAGTGAGAAAAGATTCAAATCACAGAGATGAAATGTGTGGATACCTGGACACACCACAGAGAAACGCCACGTTGACATTGCATCCGGATCATTTACAGCGAAGAGACTTAAAGGTGCAGCGCTACGACTGTAATAGCAAATGGATCAAGTAGGATGTCTACGGTTATCGTGAGTGCACGCTGCACCTTCAAGTGCCTCAGTGACGAGCGTAAATGACCAAAGATCAACTCATTGAGCTCTCATGATGAAAAAAGCCAGGAAATCAGTCTATCGGTCACAGCAGAGGGAGGAGGTGGGGGGAGACAATAAATGGAAATCAGCAAGAAGCACACTGGAGGTTAGGAAAAATACTATATTCTTTATTGAAAAATATTAGTATATATGTGGATTTGTGTCATAATAATAAGTCCATGCAACAAATAAAACAACATTGACCAATAGCAAGGCCCACCATGCTCAGTACAGGGTTAACAGAACAAAAGCAACATCCAATGAGCAGATGCATCGGCTACAGCACATTACAGTACAGCAGGGTACATCTTTACTACAGAAAGATTACATTGGAGTCTATTCAATGTAGAATCAAAATAATAATAATAACGTGATTCATGCACTGAAGTCTATTACCAGAACAAAAGGTAGAGAAACCACAACCAAACAATAGACATTTGCATTGCTCTAATAGAGGATCTCAGTAGCAGTGCAGGAAATCAACATCCCTGCCAAATGGATGACATTTTGGACGCAATTTGGACATCGCATTGGATGCAATCAGAGCCAATCATTGGTTGGTTACTACTTTGGCCGTTTTTGTCTGTTGTTTTTTTGCTTCTCCTCAAAACATGATTGTGAATGATCGTGTAAAATCAGAAGTGCGATGAATGAAGCACACGTTATGCAGGTGACAGCTAAAGGTTCGTGGGGTCAAAATGCATCCATTTTACAGGAATTTACATACATGTTGACTACCAAAGCTGGATGGGACATACATGAGTCACTCTTCTAGAGCTACTGATGTGGGTTAAACTACAGCACTTGACATACAGACAATAGTTTATGCTCTAAATGTGTTAGCTCTGGTTTTAGTGTGTTTGTTCTCAGGAAGGGAGCAGATCTGAGATGTTTGTCGTCTTCTGATGGAAATAGGAAATGAGGAGGGATCAGAACACAGATGATCATTAAAACACAATGATCTGATAATGCAGAATGTAGATTCAGCCTCCATAGACTGTGAGACAGGAGATAAGAACAGAAATAAAGCACATGAAATCAAACTATGAGACAGAAGATCAGAAACAGAAATCAAAAAAGCTTCATGAAATCAGTGATGGGGGTAAAGTTAGCAGCTAACGCTAGTTTCGTGTGTTTTTAAAGTTGTGTAGCAGACCGATAACTGCGGAAAAATAATCATTGTTTTAGACACATCAGCTTTCGTTTGAAGAACTGCAGATACTTCCATTCTGAGGATGACACACACCTAGCCAAAACACTTATTTCATACATAAAAAAAGCGGGCAGTACAAGACTCTAGTTAATAACTGAACGGATGTATTGATCTTGTATTTGTTGTCCGTTAAGCTCAGGCCTGAATTAGCATCTTTAGCTTTCTGAGGTAAAAACCAAACCTCACAAATAAACCTCAGCAAATACATACAGCGCTCAAATACACGATAAAACGAATCGACAGTATGTCAGATAAACCGAATATCCCTCATTCAAGCCAATTGATGGATTTAAAGTGCATTTTAAAGTGAAATCTGACGCGGAAAGCGTCCTTCGCTCGGCTAGCTAACGTTAACAGATTAACGTTACCTCAGATCCGAATCAAACCTCCGATTCGCTATTAAAAAAATAATAATCACCAGGTTTTTTTGAATATCTCCGCAGTAAGGACCTACAGCAACATATGGATCATTCGTGGGGTTTAATAATCATGCACTAAACAAGCAAAGGCCCTTAGATGTGATCTGATCGTGAAATAATGTGTTATAAATACCTCTATTTCTCACAGAGCCAAAGACAGGAAGAACCAAATATCCGACATGAACTAACACCATCCTTCAGATCTTCTGTTTGATGAATACAGACTGTAAACGGATGAATAAATAATGTACATTCAGCGGGATCATATGCAGTCAGTCACCGCGAGGACAAAGAACAGCGGCGGCGGCGTTCGATTCGCCAACAAATCGTTATGTTGACTCGTTTCTTCTCAGGGATTCGAACGAACCGAATCGTTGAGCATGCAGCTGTGAGAGAGGATTCGATCGAATCCCCGATTCGCGTTTTTAACCAGTTCGATTCGAACGATCTGTCCGAGCGAACCGAGCGAATCAAACTGACCAAAGCTTGAAAGCAGAGCATTAATCTGACCGCTAGAGGCGCCACTGAAGACAACATGATTGTGTGGATTAGTTGATTATCAATAACTACACCACACAGTGGGTCTGGCAGAGCTTTATTTGCAAAAATCTATTACAGTACCATGTTTCATTGGTTTACACTAGCACAGCTCCCAATGAATTAAAAAAAAGCAGCAAAAAGAAAATATGTTTGTACATGACGCATACAAAGCTATTAAAGGCAAAAATTGTTATTCAAGTGCTTGGATATTTACAGCTTGTAGTCTTACCATTGGCAAATAAAATGACAATAAAAAAAAAACTTTTGCATTAAACATCATAATAAAATAACCCTTTGTGTATATATATTTTAAAAAAATCTATGAGACACTGGTTGTTCATTTTGGCCCATACATACTTTCCTTCTTAAACCTTAATGCAATGAAAAAATGTCCCATGCATGTTAAAGGTTTCTTTTCCGGTGAAAAAGCTTTATTTTGATCTTGATTTAAGTGTGTTGAAAGAGACATGTTATTTGGGAAAAACAGCGAGCTAGATTCCTGAAAGCCAGGAACGACCTCAAACACTCACTGCTCAGAGTGCACTGCAGCAAAAGTTCAACATTTAGTGGCATTATGTTAATGTTTTTCTTCTTTGTTCTGACTCTGCATAAACATAAATTCCTGCTCTGACTGAGCAGGAACATTTAGGTGAATAAATAACCCCATGGGGGTTTAAATTGATGTGTGATTTGTTAGGAAAGGACCATATTTAAAAAGTCGGAATCTGAAGGTGCAAAACAATCTAAATATTTAAAAAAATCTCCTTTAAAGTTGTTCAAATAAAGTCCATAGCAATGCATATTACTAATCAAATTCCATTTTGATATATATTTACAGTAGGATGGGTTTAAAATATCTTCATGGAACATGATCTTTCCTTAATATCCATATAATTCATGGCATAAAAGTAGAATGCATAATTTTGACCCATACAGTGTGCTGCAGTGCTCCAGAGACACATTAGCAGCCACTGCACAGCGAATGTTGTTTCACTGCTGCTGTGTTTATCACGATGACCCTGTGTTTTTCTCTACTGCTGTGCAATATGAAAAACAACCTTTTTTTCCTGCCGTAACATTATGAAAAAGAAGTGAATCAGTTGTGGAAAGGATTGCATGTTACTGTACAGATGTTCCATATTCCATATCCAGCGTGTTTGTCTCACTCGGTGCTGCCGTAGTGGTTCGGCGGATCTGACGTCTCCTGAAGACTCGTGTGTGAGATGTCCTCGTCTTTATCTGAGGTGCGCTTGGGGCTGACCAGATCCGATACAAAGAACACCTGCGTTGAGAGAGAAGGGTTACAGCATGTCATGTATTTATTAATGAGAATACGGCCTCACTTACAGTAAACAGTGCCACGGCAGCTCCCTGCAAGAGTCCGGTGAGAACATCGCTCCAGTGGTGTTTATAATCAGAGACGCGCGACAGACCCACGTAAAGAGACGCCGCGATGAGCGAGAACTGCAGAGTCGGCCGAACCAGTCGAGCCCAACTTGCTCTCAGTCGAGACTGAAGATACAGCTGTAAAGAGAAATATGTGCCGATTCACAATTCTGGTTTGATTTTGTCGTCATGCAAAGAGTAAAGTGCCTCCATTATGGATTTCTGTAAACGCAGGGTGTAACACAGCTCTAAGCGAATGAAAACATCCTGCAAAGTGTTCGATCTGAAAGTGCTCCGTGAATAAATGTATGGAATGAGTCCACTCTGAATCTTTGAAATGAGTCATTTTTAAAACAAGTCTAATGCTGATTCATGTTGATGTCACAATGAAACATTAGCATATTGCTGCCCACTTGTTGATCTTTTCCCATTGGTCTGAATGAAAGTGCTAATTCATTGTTCACCACTAGGTGCTGTATTTGGAGCATTAAAAGCGCAAAAACTCTGCTTTAAATTAAATCGGAGGGGTTTGGAGAAATTAACCGTTGAACGAATCTTACTCTACTAACCCTGAACCTACCCTAACTAGTGTACTCTGAGAGTTAGTGGTTATGTAGTTGAGAATTAATGAGAGTTGACATGTAGTTTCAAAGTTACTTAGTAGAATGTCTAAAGTGGACTATGAAGTGTGTAAGCGTTTTGACAAGAGTAAACTGTAGTATGCTGTAGTATAATATACCCTATAGTTGTAGATAACTTACAGTATTGGGTAAAGTCATTTGTTTATTACCATAGTTTTTACATTACCACAGCACCTATAGAATTACTAAACGAATTATTTCATGTACTTTACTACTGTAAGGCTGAAAAAACACTATAGTATTAACTATAAATTACTTGAGCATTTTATCACGTGGGTTAAGCGACAAAACTCTTTAAAGACACGGATGGGAATGGAAATCTACAGATGCAAACAGATGACGTGCAATAGAAGAAACATATTTAAATGCGTTTTGAAAGACATGCATAGAAAAGCAGTGTTTTGTTTCTAGCATCTCGCCTTAAATTCGTTGAAACAGATGAAATGCAGTCATTAAAGCACACTTACAGCGAGGAACAGCATACAGTACATGGAGAACGATGAGTGGCCAGAATAAAACGAAAGCCTGTCGGTAGAAGACACATCGTTATAAACCAAATCAGATGCAACCAGAACAATGTGTTATTTTCTAAATCAACCTATGCACTCGCTGCTTTAATGCAAACATGTTAAAATCAAGTTTAGTTAGTTGCATGACTCTGGATGCTCCTGCACAGCACTCACCGGCCTTCATTGATGACGACTGGATCTCCTGTGCAGTTGAAGTTCTCAATATACCCAGATTTACAGTCAATGAGGCTCCAGTGCGGTTTACACACGGTCAGAAAGTGCGGTCGCAGTCGGCCGATGGTGTATTTGGCGATGTCTGTCAGAGACTGGCTCAGCGCCGCTCCAAACACGAATGACCCCACGGCCTTGTACACGCACACTGCATACTCATAACTGAAAGAAGCTCTGGAGCGCAGATATAAGGAGAAACACTCTCCAAAGACTATCTGTGGTGAAAAGAAAAGAAAACGCACAAAGTTCAGGGCCCGTATTCACAAAATTGTGAAGATTTTTTCAAAGATTTAGGAGCTAGTTTTAGAGCTAAAACATGTTGTGCTAAATGTAGGAGCGACACACCTATTATTATTTTTAAGATTTTCTTCTAAATCGGTGAGTTACGAGCAACTTTTGCCTGAAGATGTTTAATAAATACCTGAAGAAGAGAGCTGGTAGAGAAAGCAACCGATCACTTACTAACAACAGTGCGAAGGGAATAATTATTCCCATCAGTAACTGGTAGGAGATGGTATCTTCTTTGAAGGGGTACCTGATGGTGTCATCGCTGCAAAAAAAGCCTCTTTTGAACGGCGTGTGCTGAATATTTAATATCGCAAACGGAAGTCCAGCTGCAACAGAGAGAGAAAGAACAAATGAAGGTCTCAAGAGAAACAATCAGTCAGTCCAATCAATGTTACTACTGAATACGGATGAAGTTCCAGAGCTTTAGAAACGGTTTTGTAAGTCGTATGCAGGAGAAGAACAACGCTTCAGTGCAGATTCTGATGAGGAGACACTATAATAATCAAATCACTTCACACTACTTCAACAACAGCAGTATTGTGTCATTCTGTGACATTCATATTAGATTAGATTCAACTTTACTGTCATTGTGCAGAGTACATAGCCAGAAAGTGCAAACACAGAATATATAAATAAATATATCTATTATGTTATAAATATGTGTATATGCATCACACTATATGGCAACTAGTGCAAATATGAGGCAGTATAGTAGAGGCCTGCTCAATTAAAGATATATTACCACAACAGTCCAGTGAATGTGGCCATTAAGTGAATTCGGAATCACAGTCTCTACTCTGAACAGTTTCCTCATGCACAGACATTTTAAGTGTAATCTAATAATGCACATAATATAGAGCTAATAGTGGCTTGAGCGTGTTGCATAGGGTTTACCGTAAGTGCTTTAAACATCTACTGTGTCCCAGTCATCAGGGAACGTTCTCAGAATGTTCTGACAAGACAGTTCATTCAAAGTATATGCTTTCATAACAGTATTATAAAGGTGAATCTAAGACTTTTCTATGATCACATTCCTGGCTCAGGAAAGTACTTCCATGACTTCATGAATCCAGGACTGATTCTGGTTTGTTTTAAGGCTAATTTTCATTATTATTGTTTAATACCTGCATCTATTACGTCGTAATGGAACGTTTTTTAATGATATTTGTTTCGGAACAGTCAAAAACCATCTCAAAAACAATGCTTAACGTTTGAGAGAACATAAAAATAACACTGAATAAACGTTCTCAGAAGCCGTTTCTACAGTATGAATGTAATGTAAACACAACTTATCAATCTTTGAACACTTACAGATGTAATTTTATCTAACCTCTATGTATTGCGGTCATTGTGTAAAGGCGTATGAATAACCTACAGTGAGAGTGTGTGCTAATATACACACACATGGATGGATGTGCTGAAATATTTCACCAAAGAGCGGAAATGAAACAATATTCGCGCGTCAGTGATACATTTCCATCCGTAAGCGGTAACGGTAATAACGCAGATCTCCTGAAGAAACCCCTGCTCTGCTGAACATCTGTAAGAGTTTCCATCATCAGGACTGTTATTGTGAGAGTGAATGAGAGCTGAACTCTTACCGAGCAGCACACAGCTGACGTCCACACAAACACCGAAGATTCCTTTAGTCTCGAACATTCTCAGTTCCGCAAACACACTTCTGGAGCCTTTGTAGAACTTATACCTGAGCATTTATTTACATCAGATGAAACAACGCTGCTCTTTAACTTGTTAACGCGAACGCACTAGTTAAGCTGGAGATAATCTGATCATCGAGTAAGAAACACCCGGCTGCTTCTCCAAACACTTCTCTGTGTTTTTCGTTGTTAACGAGCGTCAATCATATACGTTTAAAGGCGATGGTCCGCCGTATGTCGCCGTTTTATCTCCGCTTACTTCATATCGCATGATGGTGAGGTCAATGCCTCGGCCTGTCAATCATCTACACATGCTCCGCCCAACGCTTCCTCTTCCTCAACAGTGTCACGTTCACTGATGCCCAAAATAGAGCAGAGCTTCTGTAGTCTCCAACAGATTTCACTCATAACATTAAAAAAAAAACTCTTTATAATGTTCAAAAAAGTAAAAGAAAAAACAGGCCACACTGAAGTCACCTCATATTTATTTATAAAGCCATTTACAACACAGATGTTTCGAAGCAGCTTCACATTAGAGGAAAACAGTGCTGGTCAGTCTGTTTGAATAACAGATTTAAATCTCGGTTGATTTACTTCAATTAACAGATTTAAATATTTAAATTATTTAAATGAATGTTTATTACATTTGATTAAGAAATATAAATCCTGGTCGATTTTCATGTTGACAAATTTAAATGGTAAATTTTGTTCGGTTAACACTTTTAAATGTCATCAATTTTGTTCGATTTACACATTTTAATGCTGGTCAATTTTGTTCGGTATAAACACATTTAAATGCTGGTCAGTTTTGTTTGATTAACAGATGTTATTTGGGTTCATTCTAGTGAAAGAATTTAAAAACGAGTTAATTATTTTTTCGGTAAACACATTAAATGCTTGTTAATTTTATTCGATTCACACATTATATGCTGGTCAATTTTGTTCGGTTAACACATTTAAATTCTGGTCAGTTTTGTTTGGTTAACACATTTAAATGCTTGTCAATTTTTTTCGATTCACAAATTTAAATGTCAGCAATTTTGTTCGATTCACAAATTTAAATGTCATCAATTTTGTTCGGTTAACAAATTTTAATGTCATCAATTTTGTTCGGTTCACAAATTTAAATGTCAGCGATTTTGTTCGATTCACAAATTTAAATGCAGGTCAATTTTGTTCGGTTAACACATTTAAATGCAAAAAACTAATTTAAGTTAGTTAATAAATCTTTCGGTTAACACATTGAAATGCTTGTTAATTTTGTTCGATTCCCACATTATATGCTGGTCAAGCAGAGCTTTCAGTGAAAATAGATATTATGTTGCTGCTAACTCTATTTTACATGTAAATATAGCCCAAATCACAG
>JAUMHG010000045.1:376230-399647 GCA_032359395.1 Enteromius anoplus | reverse complement strand
GAGACTTGACTCGAGACTTGATGGTAAAGACTTGGGACTTGCTTGTACTTGACCATATGTGACTTGTCCCCATCTCTGCATTATATACCCAGAAGTCCCGATCTGAATCAAATGCTTTGCGAACTTGAGTCCTGATTTAAATAGAATTATTCACTATATACTCCTCGAAGTCACAATCTGGATTAGATGATTGATGATACGTGATCCAAATTCCAGATTTGAATCAAAAGATTCTGAATTCCCGATATAAATCAGAGGATTTGTGAACCGGCTCTGAAGTACTGATCTAAATCAAATGATCCAAAGTCCCTTTCCAATGGAAAGATTCAAAAAAGGTGTGGACCCGTCGAAGCAGTGTTTCAGACATATTTATGTGTGATCAAACATACGAATGAACTCTTTGCTTGTTACTTGCTGGATCTTTGTAATTATTTGTGAAAATAAGTGAAAATGATTTATACACAATTTATTTCAAAGCAAATAAATGAGTTCAGTCAAACTGTTTTTTTTTTTTTTACTTCTTTAATAGAGACAAACATAAAAAAGGAGGAACACAATGATATGCAGAGGGAATCTTTCTGAAGTAGCACTTAAAGATGAATGTTTTTAATGAATCAGAAAGATCTCAGAAGAGAGAAAGGCACTGTTTTTAATACAAGCGAACAGAGATGAAACTCTTGAACAGCAAACAACCAAAAAACCCTTGAACTGAACAAGAACTCGCAGTAGATCACAGTTATGAAAATATATCTTTGAGAACCAACAAATCAGGCTCATTTTATTCTCCGTGTTTGACATCACAAAACAAACCAGGCACATCCAAACCTCGGACGGCATCAGAGAAGCTTTCTATATAACGCACGATTATTCATGACAAAAGAGAAGCACAGATTCTGTTCGTTGCATGACGAGGACGCAAAGACTTACGACCCAACCATGTCATAGACGTAGATGTGATAGTCATCTTCAAACTTGATGAAGTAGACGGAGGGCTTGGCCTGGACCTGCTGGATGATGGTACCCATCCTCTGTGTGCCGTCTTTATTCTCACACTCCACCTGCTTCCCAACCAGTGTGTCGCTCACTTCCCCCGGCTCCGGCGGATCATCTGACGGAGGAAAGCCTTTCATTTGAGCTCAATGTGTTTTAAGCATTTGATTTAAAAGGGGGAAAAGTTTACATTTTTGACTGATTTGTGATAGGGAATCATTTCTTCAATATTCAGACTGCACTGTTCACACTGTAGTCCTTAGACTGATTCAAATTGTGAGTTTAAGACTCTTTTAAGAGTCTTTTTGGCTGATTCATTTCAGTGAATCAGTTGGGGAGTCATCTGTTCATGAATCAGCCTAGGACTATTTGTGAGTCTTTTTGACTGATTCATGACAAGGGAATCATTTAGAGAGTCATTTGTTCATGATTCAGACTCCACTGTTTACACTGACTGCTAGAATGATTCATATTGTATGTTTGCCATTGTTCGTGAATCTTTCTCACTGATTCATTACAGTGAATTGATTATGAGCCGGACACCACTGTGTACACTGTAGTCATAAATCTGATTCAAAGTGTGAACTAGGAGTCTTTTTGACTGATTCATTACAGTGAATCAATTAGAGAGTCATTTGTTCATGAATAATCTGAAGTACCACTTTGCACCATAAAGAATCTTTAGTGGTTCCATGGATGCAAACGTTTCTCGACTGAACCATCGATGCCAAGAAAGAAGCTTTATTTTTAGGAGTGACTGGACTCACCTGAATCCTCAAGAAACCGAAGGTCTCCGTCTTTATAATCCTGCATCAGCTGGTACATGTACAGCATTGGATCTTTCTCGTAAGTTATGAAGAACCACGCAGGCATGCTGGGAGCCCTGGAGAGCACCAGACCTCTCCACTCATCCTTGGAGCCATCTTCGGTCTCAAACAGGTGAACCACGGGCCTTCCCAGCAGCTGATCCGCCAGACGGGTGTCACTGACCCGAAACGAGGCGATCTCCCCGGGGAACACCTCCAGATTCTGAACCCTCGGGTCTTTGAAGATCTCCAGGCCGTAAACACAGTCCACTCCATCATACTTGATGAGGTACAGAGACGAGTTGACAGACACCTGTACTAGTACCGTCCCCGTCCACCGAGACACCGGAGCGAAGACGTCTTCTTTCCACTTGTGTTGTATTCGACAGCCCACGATGCTTTCACTGAGAGACGCTGCAGGACTGGAGTGATGCATGTGTTTGTGCCTGATAAACACACCACAGAGACATACAATAACTTGCTCATTCTACTCAAATAAAAATAAATGAACAGTGCTATAATAACAGTGGTACTCACTTGTGAGAACTCTTTTTCTTCATCAAGGACTGGCCACCCGACACACCACCAACTGATCAAAACAAAACGATTGGTTTATTTAGTACTGCGTGTAGTTGAGGTGTAGTTAACACACCGTACAGATGAGGCTCTCACCCCCGGTGTCTCTGGAGCGATGCTGGTTCATGCTGCTCCTGGACTCACACTCCATCAGCTCCGGTCAGATCAACCTCTGATTGTCCTCCTGTTTGAACAAACCGTTTTTGAGCATGCACAGAAATCCAGCAAAACTGCCCCAAAATAAAAAATGATAAAGACTGGAATTTAGTATTTTGAAGTAACATGGAAAACCAGGTTATAATGTCTCCTAACTGTGGAACTGTACAGCAAGTAACCGGAATCACGTCAATATTTGCGAGCCTGGAGCACAGCAGCAGTCATCAGTAGCACAGGTAATATTTAGCACTGTCCTGGTCAAAATTATCATCTTTCTTTCTATTAAAGAAACGAAATTATGTACATTTTCTACAGTAATTGTATCAAAACTTCATTTTTGATTAGTAAATACATTGCCACGAATTTTATTTGAACAACTTTAAAGGAGTATTCTCAATATTTGGATGTTTCTGCTTCTTCAGATTCCAGATTTTCTTATAGTTGTATCTCAGACAGATATTGTCCTCTCCTAACAAACCAGACATCAGTGGAGAGAGGATTATTCAGCTTTAAGATCATGTATAAATATCCGTTTTAAAAAGAACCCGTATGACTGGTTTTATGCTCGGGCGTCGCATTTGTGAAGTGGGTATAAAGTGAACTACAGCAAAACAATGTAAACACACACACACACACTCACTACCTGTCCGGTTCTCATTGCAACTTGTATCTCGCTGCTTCGGCTTTAATTCTGCACAATAGCTTTAAGGAAACCGTCAAAATAACTACAAAAGTGTGCCTCGCGTTTTCTCTGCACCGCGCGGGCACGAGCAGACTGGTGTGAGCGCGCCTCATTCAATACAAACAAGCACACGTGGTACAATAGAAATCATGATTTAATGCGTTTGAAAATAATTTGAAGGTAATTATTTAGATCGGTTGTATTTCATGTGCTCGGATCGAGTAAAAATAGTTCGAGTATCTTGATCAGTTTGTTTAGTAATCGCGTAACTTACCGAGGAACTGAAATACACTGTTTTGTCATGTGTTCTAATCAACCGAAGAAAATTCATAAAATCAACCGAGAATTAATAAATTGGTGTTTACAAAAAATTAAAGAAATACATTATGCATAAATACAGAGAAATACATTATTAGCCAACAAAATACTTTTATTTTGAAGTCAACTCCCGCAAACGGAAGCCGGAAGTCGGTGTTTCGGAATGTTAGAAAGTGGAAGAGAAGAGTGTTAGCGAGAGCCGCTCGAATTAAATTAAAAACGGCTCAACTAATTAAATCCGATCAGGATGATTGAGATCTCGAGCAGAATGTGAGAAACGGACGGAAAACATCATGCTGATCCAACACATCAGAGTGAGTGACGTCATCCCACCACACGGTATCATCTCTGTTATTGATTATTATCTGCTGATGATAAGCGGAGTGTTTCGGTGTTTGCTTTTATGTTTTGGTGTGTTTTTGGTAATTGTGATGATCTCTTTGATTTTGTCGTGTGTTTTTATCTGTCACGTGCTTCATATGGATCTATAGTAATGGCAGATTAAAGTTGACAGTTTTTAGGGTTTGTGTTTTTAACCTTTAACCTTTCGATTGTAATGCGTTTATATTAAATACTAACCCCCCCACTCGGTTTATTCTGAAGATGTGAGTCAGATCTGATCTCTGGTTGTGTCAGAAACACACCTGGCCTGTCATTAGTCTAGCTGATGTTGTGTAAATGATATACTGCTGCTATCAATATATAAATAAGGTTGTAAGGGTGGTTGTTGTGTTGCAGCAGCGCAGTATCGGCCGGGCGAAGGTGGCCCATGCAGTGGTGGTGATCTTCATGGAGTTTTTCGCCTGGGGTCTCCTGACCACCCCGATGCTGACCGTGAGCTTCAGACACACCGATCTAAACACAGACTTGAGATTAAAATGAATTTACAGAGATAGAATTAGATTACTTAATCTGCAGTATGTGGAAAGAAAAACATACAACATGTTAAAATAATAAATAATATACATAAAACTTAATGTTCAAATAATGCATTGAAAATAATAATATAATTACAAGTACGCTGCACTACAGTAAATGACAGTATTTAAGTTTTTATTAATCTGCTAAAGCGATCCAATTGATATGATTCTTTTTTTTCTTTTCTTTTTTTTCACCTGTGTTTTAAACATATTATTTTAGTACTTTTAAGATGCTAATATAGTTGTTATTTTATTATATATTTTTATTTAATTAGTTGAAGTTTTAGGAATTTAGCAATTTTTATTTTAAATATGCCTATATCATTTTTATTATTTCTTTTTTTTTTTTAGTATGTCAAGTTAAACTAAATGAAAACTTGGCGACTACCTGAAATAAAATAAATGTACATTCTTTTATTTTACTTGATGTATTTTATTCCAAGTAATGATTTCAGTTTCGGTTTTAGTCGAGTAAAGCAACCCTGATTTAAACTTGATTATAGGATTAGATCTTATCGTGTCACTTTCAGTTTCTTTTCTGTAAAAAGAAGAAAAAAACGTCTTCTGGTTTGATAATGCACCTTCCCACAATGCACTGCCGATGCAAATGCTAAACAAAGTGCTCAGGAGATCATTCATGGCTAAATGCAAACAGTAAAAGTGATATGAAACTCTATTGGTTCTGTGTTTCCTCATTCCAGGTCCTCCACCAAACATTTCCCCAGCACACGTTCCTCATGAACGGCCTCATTCAGGGCGTCAAGGTGAATCCAGTGCATCTGTTGCATGCGTTTGATGAGTTACATTACAGCTGTTGATCATTATTTGCTGAAAAGACCAAGGATTAACCCTGTTCTGTCGTTGTTACAGCAGCGTTGTGTTGTGTGTGTGTGTGTGTGTGTGTAGTAACTGCAGTGTATTTGCAGGGTTTTCTGTCCTTCATGAGCGCTCCTCTGATCGGTGCCTTGTCTGATGTTTGGGGTAGAAAGAGCTTCCTGCTGCTCACAGTGTTTTTCACCTGCGCACCCATCCCTCTAATGAGGCTCAGCCCATGGTACAGCCCGCGTGCTTGTGTGTGTGTGTGTGTGTGTGTGTGTGCATGCCATCACATGACCCTCAAGTGACTAAAGCTCTTCAGCCATGTTTATAAGCCACTGCAGCTCATTCTGCATGAGAGACAAACCCCTCGGTAATGCATTAAAGGAATAATTCAGCTAAAAATGCTCACCCTCAGGAGATTAGGATGAGTTTGTTTCTTCGTCAGATTTGGAGAAATGTATTATTGCTGTCAGAATGAGTCTAAACAGCTGATTAAAAACATCCACAAGTGAATCAGTTAACATCTGAAGAAGACAAGTTAATCATTAAGATGTTTTTAACTAAAGTACAAGCCCATAATAACAATTATATAATAGTTAATAGTTTATAATAATAATAGTTTAAAACTGTCCAAAACAGTTGATGTGAGAGACAAGAGGAGATGCTCTTTTTCAGGATTTGTGTGTGAATGAGACATTGTTTTTGTGGACCTGTAATTTTACAAATATTTGACCTTTATTGATTTAGTACTGTGTGTGTGTGTGTGTGTGTGTTCTGTCTCTCTTCATCAGGTGGTTCTTTGCTCTCATGTCCGTGTCTGGACTTTTCTCTGTCACGTTCTCTGTCATATTTGCGTATGTGGCTGATATCACAGAAGAGAATGAAAGAAGCACAGCGTATGGACTGGTAAGAACGCCTGTTCTTGTCATAAAACAGTTCATTTTCCTCATGATTTTGTACCTAAAATAAAAAATGACTGTTTGTTGGTGATGGATAGCAGCATACACTGTTTATGCAAAAACAGAAAATGTATGCTTGTTTCCAAATACAAAACTGAATTTTAATTCATTTATTATGTTGTATTTGGTATATTTATGATTATATCATCTGTCAGACATCAATATATAATCCAGAGATCTCAGCTGTAATCTATAACATTAATATATAACATCTATCATGTACCCTTTTTTATATTATTATTAAATAAGAATCAAAATTTCAGATTTTATTTTACATTTTGTATCGGCAATATAATGAGAGCTGTCAAAATGTTTTGGTTTTAATGATAAGATTAGATATTCAATAATAATAATTAAACTTACAATCTGCAAAGGAGTCAAAAATATGTTCAAATACTCGTTTAGTGTCCAATGGCCCCAGAAAATAGCTTTTTTTATGTTCTGTTTTTTATTTTGTCATTCAACAGACGCTTTTATCCAAAGCGACCTACAAATAAGGAATTAAGAGGATTAGAAATAGAAAGTCTGTCATTTTTACCCACGGTTCAGCAGAACACCTCAGGCTCGCTCATGTGTGCGCTTCCTTCTGTCCGTGAAGTAGGCATCAAATTATGTCATGCATGTGAAAATAGGTGGAGAATGGCTCAGATTCAGACGGGAAGCATGTGTTCTTCTTATTCAGCTCATACATTCTTGTTGTAAGCAAAAATGCATGAAAAGCATCATATTTAGTGAGAAAGTGAGACCAGACACTCAGCAGCTCAAAAGGAGTAAGAAACAAGTCTTTTATTCAGCAGAGGAGATGATCAGAGACACTCCAGAAGTCTTTTAGATGCTTTGTTTGTCTTCCGATCATGTATTTTGTTTCTGGACTCTTCAGGTTTCTGCCACGTTTGCGGCGAGTTTAGTGACGAGTCCGGCTATAGGAGCGTTCCTGTCCCAGCGGTACGGAGACAGTCTGGTGGTTCTCCTGGCCACCATCATCGCCGTGGCTGATATTCTGTTCGTTCTGCTGGTGGTGCCCGAGTCTCTGCCCGACAAAATGAGACTCTCGTCCTGGGGTTTGCCTATTTCCTGGGAGCAGGCCGATCCTTTTGCTGTGAGTGTCATACTTTGTGAGACGTTCAGTGATTGAACTGACGGAATTTGAAATCTGAGAGTTACAAAGTAATAAAACACAACGCCTGCTTCAGTTATATTAGATGGCTAAATAATGTTTGGGGAAGTTTGGTTTCAATTGAGACTAGAGTAAAAGGTGGATCTTGAGATTTAAGAATCCATATCAGTAATGATTCAAATCAAGAAATTGATTGTTAACCCAGCACTAAGTTTGTTTTATTGGGATTTTTTTCCCCCACAGTAGACTTTCATGATGCATTCATATGTGCCGATTCAATTTGAATCACTTTTTTCATTTTCTGTTTTGGTGAAAATTGTTGGTTACCAAAATGTCATTGCATCTATAGTTTTGAATTTACTCTACCGTAGAAATCTCATGCAGAATGAAATTTGAGTTTCCAGATATTGCCGTTAATGTTCTGTCAGCTGATGTGAAGTGTGTGTGTGTGTGTGTGTGTGTGTGTGTGTGTGTCAGTCTCTGAGGAAGGTGGGTAAGGACTCCACGGTGCTGCTGATCTGTGTCACAGTGTTCCTGTCGTATCTCCCCGAGGCCGGACAGTATTCCAGCTTCTTTCTGTATCTGGGACAGGTACGTGTTTCCAAACGCTGCTCACAGCACACTTCAAACAGACTGATCAGTGTAGCGGGAGATGGGACTTCAGGTTCCTCCTCAGTGTTTCCCAGAACAAATATCTAAACATCTTTAAATCAAGACAGCGTTAGAGAAGATGCAAAATGACTTCATATTGAGTATAAACTTTATAGAACATATAACTTTATTATATAGTGTTGTTTTCTAGAAAATGCATCGAAATGAAGGAAATCTATGATTACAAAAAGTAGGAGTACGCGAACAAATGCTGTCCTTGCCTAGATCCTTTTTCTCTGTTTCCAGCCAAGATTTTAAAAAAATTCTCAAATCAAGAAGGATTTTCTAGACAGGCAAAAAATATTCTCTCGTTTTTAGAAAAAGATAAACTGAATAATCTGCCAATCTTATTTCAGACAGAATACAATGCTTACACCGTTGGCAGATTATTTTGCTTGTCTCAAGTGGAAACACTTCAAGAATTTTGAATCAAATCTAGGCTAGAAAAGCATTTTTTGCAGTGTATCCTGAACTGAGATTAATGACCATTGAGCATCTAAAATTGAGTTCTTCTTATAATTGTGTAATATTAACACTGTTATTTTCTTTTGAAGCTGCATTGGCAGAATCTGTGCTGTGTGAAACGAGTGCAGCGCAGATGTCATAAACTGTGTGTTGTGTTTCAGGTCATTAACTTCTCTTCAGAAGCGATTGCAGCATATATTGCGATGGTGGGAATCCTGTCCATCATAGCACAGGTACAGACGCTCGTTCACCAGATGATATATGAGCCATGCTGGCAGAACTCGTTTTAAGTTACATGCAAAAATGAGTTGATTAAACCCTCTTCTAGCAATCCCAGTGCTCCAGATAGTAATTCAAGATCTAAAAGTCTCTTTATTTGTAGGTTTTCTGATTCTCATCCTGACACGCACACAGAAGGATAAATATATTCACAATCTGTTATGTCTCAAGTAAACGTTTGAGGACAAACATCAGATGGGTCACATTATATTAGATCTGTGTCTTAGTATACAGCCTCGTTAATGTTTCAATAATCACTTTACTTTTAATGTTCACAGAAAAAAAATTATCTTCGTGTTTTTCTTTTGTTTTTTTAGTAGAAATATCTAAACATTCACATGAAGGTGAAATACTGTACAAGTAAAATGTTTTTGCTCAAAACAAGAAGAATTTCTGTCAATGGGGCAAAACTGACAGAAATTTAGTTTTAAGCAAAAACTGAAAAAATTAATATCTTAAATCAGTTTACTTGTACAATAAATTCATCTTGATTCAAGAATGTTAAAATGTTTGTTTATTTTTTGCATCGTTTCTCATTTATTACAGCAAAGATGCTGTAAAAATAGCTTTATTTTGATTATTAATCTGGAAATGATTATAGTGGTGAAAAAAAAGATGTAATGTTCAGTTAGTTTTTCTCTTAATTGACCTCGACGTCAAACACCTGTAGCTCAGTTAACATTAATACTTTTACTCATAATATAAATGTGCTCGTTGTGGGTCACAAATGGAGTTGGTTTTCCTGTCTGTCCGTGCAGACGTTGCTGTTAAGCGTCCTGATGAAGAGGATTGGGAATAAAAGCACAGTGCTGCTGGGCCTGGGCTTCCAGCTCTTCCAGCTGGCCTGGTACGGCTTCGGCTCTGAAGCTTGGTGAGGATCTGTCTGTGGTCGTGATGGAAGCTAGCGGTGCTGTGAGGGCTGTCAGTAACTGTGTGTTTGATGACAGGATGATGTGGGCGGCAGGGGCCGTCGCTGCCATATCCAGCATCACTTTCCCAGCCGTGAGCGCTCTGGTGTCCCGCTGCACGGATCACGACCAGCAGGGTCAGAGAGCATCGTCAACACCGCACCAAATCAGATCCACTGCACACATACAGCACATTCTCCAGTGCATGATGCATTACGGCTTGTTTTCTGAAATATGCCTGAAAATGTATGATTAAAACCAGAAGAATAGATTTTGCACGTGTTGCAATACAAAACAAATCTTAATTACTGTTTTTATTTGAATAGAAAAGCATCGTTTGAGGAATCTGACTGGAGCAGTCTTTTGAGAAAAGCTTGTTTTACCCGTTTTCATATTTTTAACAGTGTTTTTAAAAAAATAGACTTAATAGATTAAACGTAATCTATCTCTCTGAGAGAGAAATAATCTTAATTCAAAGTTGTCGTTTTTGCCCCATTAGCAGATTCATTTTGATACGTGTTAAATGTAGTGGGTGTATTTATCCTGGTTTGTAGTGCACAAGTCACATGATTTTCCAGGGGTTGATGGTTTGTGTGTGTTGTGTTTAGGAGCGGTTCAGGGCATGGTCACAGGCATCCGGGGTCTGTGTAACGGACTCGGCCCGGCTATGTTCGGATTCATTTTCTTCCTCTTCAACGTGGAGCTGAAGGAGATGACCCCTGGGGGTCAGACCCCCGTCTCGCCCAGCCCTGAAGAGGTACAGGAGTCTCTGAGCGTCTCGCTCGGTGTGTGTTTCAGTCTTCCTGTACAGCGTGTGTCTTGTCTTTCAGAAGCGTGTGATTCCTGGTCCTCCCTTCCTCTTCGGTGCTTGTACGGTTCTTCTGGCTCTGCTGGTGGCGGTCTTTATCCCGACTCAACACGCTCCGGCGGTGAAGACCTGCAGCACTCGTGTGATGAGCGAGTCTACGAGCGGCGTGACGGAGAACGGCTCGGTTCCTGTCAGCGACGAAGACAACGAGCCTCTATTACAGGACAGCAGCTTATAAACCCTACACACCGCAAACATGACTCTCTTACTTGTGTTGCTGTCTTGTTTTCTAGTATTAATATCTAACCATTTCTGAATCAAGATGTGTTTACTGTACCGTAAGTGAAATGACTAATGATATTACGTCTTGTTTTCTGTTAAAAAAACAAAAATGTTGTTATTTTTTGCTTAAAACAAACTCCAATATCTGCAAATCTTGTCGAGACTTGGCCCCATTGACAGATATTTTTGCTTCTTTTAAGAAAAAACTAGCAACATTTTTATACTTTTTTAAGAAATCATAACTCAATGATAATTTTACTTGTACATGAAATTCATTTTGATTCAAGAATGTTTAGATATTTAATATCTAGAAATACAAAGGTAGGAATAATTGTTTGCAGTGCAGGAAACCCTTCTGGTTTGGGTTTTATTCCAGTGTGTCTGAAAAGCTTTTTATTGAATCTCTGTCTTATTTTATTTAATTTTTTTATCCTTCGGTCTTTGAAAGAGAATGTGCCTTCTCCATATTTTGACTTACACTGCTAATAAACCAAGTTCTTGCTCAGTATCTTCGTCTTGTTTTCCAGCAAAAACACCTAAACATTCTTAAATCAAGATGCATTTATTTGGGAAGGAAATGAATATATAAAATATATCTGCCATAGGGTCTTGTTTTCTCTTTGAATCAAGATTTTTGGCAGATTTATTTTTTTGTTTTTAAGCGTAAACCTAATTCTGATGATAATCCTTTTCTTACATAAGAATATATCTTTAGTCATTCTTCCTTCTTAAGTAAATGTGTCTAAAATGAAGAATCTTTAGACGTGTATACTGGGAAAAAAGACAAAAATACTAAATGAAGAACTGGTGTTTGTGGTGTAGTTCCGTGTATCTGAATGTAGTCCTTTATTATATCACTGATGAACTTTAACCTCTGCGCTAAACTTGCACAGACTGCAGTAATATTCATTTCCTAGTGGCAAAGTTAGTTAAGAGCATTTCAACATGCGGGGCACATACAGCCAGAGCGCAGCGTCTTTTATCGATAAACGGCACAAAACGGACATGATCGTTGTCTTTAGGTCAGGTGCAGCTTCGATCGGTGAAGTGTTATAAAGAAAATGTATTTAATCTGTAACTCGTATTTGAGCACCAGCTACTCAACACAGAGCTGCTACCTCACAATCACTCACAGACTTGATTTAAGTTCAGCTAGGAATTAAAATGTGCTCACCTCACTATCATCAGAGATCAGGAGGAGCGTGTTTCTGCATCACTGAAGTGAATGTGTGTCGTCAGAACGAGAGTTTGATAAAAACATCAGAATAATCCACAGCACTCCAGTCCATCAGTGAACATCTGGATCAAACTCATCCAGCTTTAAGATGCTGTTAACTCAAATATGAGTGAATAATAACTCTTCCTCCCTCTCCTTTTAAAATCCAGACACAGATTTCTCTCCAGAACACTTTTTCACTGGAGGAGAGTTATTATGAACTATGGGCTTGTATTTAGTGACACAGAGACACATTCCTCCAGATCTGATGAAGACCCGAGGACACTGCAAAAGATTTATTTTGTCTTGTTTGCAGCCAAAATATCTTAAAATTCTTAAATCAAGGAAAAAGATATTGTCTAGTTTTCAGGCAACACAAGTGAAAATGAAGCGAGTTTTCTCTTGAATCAAGCAAATTAGTCTGCCATCGAGGTAAGAAAAATCTTGTTTTCTGTTTGAAATAAGGTTGATTTGCTGGTTCTGCGCAAAAACTCACTCCGTTTGGACTTTTTCTACAAACGACAATTATTTTTACTGTTTTTATTATCTTACTGTTTTAATATATTTGAATTATTTTTAGATATTTTGGCTGCAAACTAGACTTGAAATGCATGTTTTGCAGTGGATGAGCACATTTTAATGCTTGGCTGAGTCATTCCCAAGGCATTTAATGTGTCTGTGTTGCCGGTGTCCTGATATCATTTCCAGTAACTTTCCAGAGGACCGAATACATTATTATTATTTTTAAGCAGCTTTACTGATTTATCATTGCTTGCTAACAGAGCAACTCTTCTGTCGTTTTATTTAATTGAAAATCTTTTTTTTTTTTTGCATGTTGAAAAACAATAATTTTGGTTTCCTTACGCGGTTAGCAGCAGATTATCTGATTGATTGTGTTTCATCGCAGCAATAACAGCCTGAGTCTGCTCTATCCTGCACGCTTGATGTGTTTAAGCAGCACAGAGCGGAGGAAACGTTTCAATTGCCAAGTCTGGAGACCAGATAATGATGCATACTTGAAAATGATGTCAAAGCAGAAGTGTAGATGTGATCTATTTATGCAATCGGTGCGCACCGACTCGAGCCGATCTCAGCCCCCCTGATGTCATTTGAGCTGTTTTCCAATGAACTGCACTTTGTTTTTTAATGATGTTTCGGCTCTAGGTGCCACTCTTCATGTCTATGCAGCAATTCCTTGAAGACTGGTTTGTAGATGCCTTCTGATGAGATTTTATTGATGCGTTCGACGCTCGTTAAGCATTCGTTTGCCAAGACGTTTGAGCCATTCATTGATCAATGTTTCAATAAACCACTTCATATTCCTGGATTGGATTCATGTTTTTTTCAGAGAAATGCAAGTGTTTGCGTGTCATATTCATGACTTAATAGGAAATTGGACCCTTTAGATACTAACAGCTTCTCTGTTTTAATTGAACTCGGAATGAGAAAACTAATAAATAGACTCCATTGGAAGCATTTAAAACACATTGATATCAATCTGAAGCAGATGATTGTCATGTTTCCAGTCCTCTACAGCAGGCAGCTGAGGGAGACTTTAGTGGTGTATGACGGCTGAGTGTCTGAAAAAGAAGAACATTTGCAGATGATGCACAAACTGCTTGTTTGTAGCTTGGTATATTAACATTATATCAGTTCATGAAATTACGGTATTTAACTGTAAATTTTACTTAAAACGTAAAACCTAAAATGTTGCCAGTTTTTTACCGTAAATTTTACAGATTTTAATTAATTTAATTATAGCTTTTCTTTTGGGGAGGGGCTTATTATAATTTCTTAAATATTATAATTATTTATTCTGCATCCCTTTTGCCTCCTTAGTTCATATTTAAATTAAACTCCTGATCATTGATCAGTTTCACCTCTGTCTTGAAGAGTCTCGATGTAGGTTTTCATGAACTCCTTGTCCCGCTCGTCCAGAGCTTCTGCGTTCATGTTCATCTCGTCTTCATTGTCAGGGTTTATTGGGTTGTCATACAATCGGATTAATCTGAAACACGAAGACAGTAGATCAGTGCTTTATGGAGTGTTTTCATGAGGTTGGAGAGACGACGTGAAGCTGCTCATGTTTTATACTCCGATTGAACTAACACCAATTTTTTTGGAACGCAGTAGTTTGATAAGAGAGCACAAATGCTTCGCAAGTGAAGTTTCTCAGGCCAGCCGAATAGTTTTGCAAACAAACGCAAAGGTCATTGGCGAAACGAAAGATTTTCAAGAGAATGAAAACGTTTCATAAGCAAACAAAACATTTCCTGATGAAAGCTTGTCTCGTGAGTTTTTCCATCATTGCTCACTCCGTAGGGTTCACACTTACTTGATGTCAGGATTGTCCACTAAATGGGACGGGATGCTGTACAGCTTGTCTCCGCTGATGACCAGCATCTTCAGATGGACGAGGTTAATTATGGTCATCGGCACGTGCCGCACGTTGTTCTTGTGAAGGAACATCATCTCTAAAGACTCGAGCCTGATGAAGAGCAGGTTCACTTGATCAGTGTCGGGGTTAATGCATTACAAGTAACATGATCAGATTACTTTTTTCAAGTAACTACTAAAGTAACGCGTTACTTTTTAATTTACAAGAAAATATCAGCGTTTTTAACAAAAAAAGAAAACTTTGAACATGTTCATCCTCTTCAAAAGTTTTCACCCCCCGGCTCTTAATGCATCTCGCTTCCTCCTGGAGCATCTGTGAATATCTGAACCATTAGTTGTGTTTGAGTCCCTAAACTGTCCTCAGAGTGAAAAGATGCTAGAAAACTGAAGAATCTGCAGGGCATGGAGGATTTTTCAGAAGAACAGTGCTCAGTTTAACTGTTTAGGACAAACAAGGGACTCATGAACAACCGTCACAATATAAAAAAAACGTAAGTCGTAGATCCTCCAGGTAACCACACACAGTATTAAGAACACAACTTTGGTTATTTTAATCATTTTTGCTTTTTTTTTTTGTCTTGTGTACTATATGTAAACATCTTTTGTGTAAAATATCTTACTCAGATAGTACTAAATAAAAATAAAAATAAATAATTTATTTAATATAAAATATATTTGTTTTATTTTTTTAAACGTTTTCAGATTCTAAAAAAAAATTTTGCATTTGAATTAAGGTCTTTTTTCCTGCTTGTTTAAAACAAAAACTAAATGATTTATTTTAGAAAACAAGACTTGCTATCTTTTTGCTTGTCCTGTAAATGCATCTTGACTCAAGAAAGCTTAGATATTTAGATGCTTAGAAAACAAGACAAAAACACTAAGACAGAAGTAACATAATTAGTTATTTTTTAAGGAGTAACGCAACATTGTAATGCATTGCTTTGAAAGGTAACCTTCCCCAACACTGCACCTCTGATGATGAGAGGATCAAACACACACCTGTCGATGTCTTCTGGCAGGTCTCTGAGTCTGTTGTTGCTGATGTCCAGACACTTCAGGCTTTCCATACGGAGCACACAGACAGGAATACTGGCAAACTGATTCTCTGACACGTCCAAGTGCCTAAGTTTTTTTAGATTACTCAGCTGGAAAACAAATTACACAGAAAGAAATGTGTGTTTGGTCAAGGAATTCATGAAAAGAACAGCAGATCATCTTGTCGCACCTCAAAGGGAAGCTCGGCCAAGTTTGTGTTTGCGGTCATCTCTAATCTCTCCAGATTCTCACATTCTCCGAGTTCAGGCGGAATGCTTAACAGTTTATTATAATTCACATTTAATTCCCTCAGGTTGATCAGTTTTCCTGTGAAAGACGAGACATTTGTATTGAAGGTTATGAGTCAAAATGATACATTTTTCTTTTATGGCCCAAAAAATCATTAGGAAATTAAGATCATGTTCCATGAAGATACTTACTGTAAATTTCCTACCATAAATATATCAAAACTAGTAAAATGCAATGCTAAGAGCTTCATTTGGCCAACTTTAAAGGTGATTTTCACATGTTTTGATTTTCAAATAGTTGTATTCAGCTTTCAGATGATGTTTAAAGCTCAGTTTCAGAAAAATGCCCCTCAGGACTGTTTTTGTGCTCCTGGGTCAGATATGTGGAGTAACGATTTTAGTCTTTCAGGTGTGTTGACTCTGACCTATCTCCTCGGGAAGCTTTGTCAGTCCGTTTTTGGGAACGTCCAGCACTCGCAGATCCACAAACATCTCGATGTAAGCGGGAATCTCAGGAATCCTGGTCCCGTGGATGTGCCATTCCTTCAGATAGGTCATGAACTGAAGATCTTCAGGTAATTTCTGCAGATCACAGTTAGAGTCGGATCACAGACAGCACAAATGCATTTGGAAAACATCTTTAAAAATGCTTTTTTTCAGATGGTTACCATCCATTTTTTCCCATTCAGCTCAAAAATGAACTTCTTGTTGTCTGCGTCATCATCTGGATGAGAGACAGAGATAGTCAGAGGTCAGATTCATCTAGTCTGAACACTTTACAAATATTTCTGTCAAACTGTAACATAATGCAATGTGTACTTCACATATATAGGTCAAATATATGTGAATAATCAATATGGAAAATTCCTTAATGTTTAACTTTTATCTCAAGGTTTTATATCTTATTATTATTATTATTTATTTACTTTTTGTAAAAATTTATATTTTTTTTCAGCATTAAGAAATATAATAATTGAATCTAACAATATGAATGTAAAAGAAAAAATAATAAAATTTAAAAAATCATATATATGTGTTCTTACAGAGAACGTTACAGAAATGTTAACATTTATATTTATCATGTGACTTGTAACCAACATCAGAGAACTAAAAATGTAATAAATAAATAAAAGCTATTTTATTTAAACCTAAAATAATAATAGTAAAATAATACAATAATAATAAACATAAAATGTTTACTTAAAATATTAAATATTTTATATTTACCTTCATATAATTTACCAACATTTTACTTGAAAATAATGATGAAATAATACAAAAAATAATTAATAATAATAAACACTTGCTAAAAATTAACATTTTATGTTTATCTTCATATCATGTGACCATTAAGCATTCACAAAAAATTTAAATAAAAAAACACTTATTTAAACTTATTACAATAATAAAATAATACTACATCATAAAAATTTTATATTTGCTAAAAATTATTAAATATTTTATGTTTACCTGCATGTCATGTGACCATTAACCAATATCACACATGCTAAATTATTTAAATGATTATATAGCCTTTTGAAAATATGTAGATATTAGATATGTAGATGTTCAGGTGATATAAAGAGTAGAAGTATGTCAGTCTGTGTGTTTGTTACCCTTGTTGTCTGCGTGCAGGAGGCGTGTTTCACTCAGAGCTGATCTCTCCAGATAACACTGCAGAGCCGTGACTTCAGCGCTCTTCAGCTTTCTGCAGGCGATGCGATACTGCCACTGCTGATCCACCCTGAAACACACACCAACATCTGAGTTCAGGGGAATCATAAGTGGTTTCTCCAGAGTTTAGCTCCAGATCACTCTTCAGATGGTCTAGTGATCCTGAAGACACTGGCCAGGGTTGGAGATAAACTGCTAAGGTTTGAGACCAGCGCTCTGTTCAGCCCTGATGCTGAAGGGCCGTGATCAGGGGGGCAGTTTTTCAGAAACTGTACTCTGGATCAGATTGAACTGGGTTTGGTGTTTGTTGTCCTGGATCAGGTAACCCATCTTACTTCTGTGCTGTTGTTTCGAAGCTAGATCCCCCTGAAGGGACATGCTGATTGGAAAAGTGCCCGTGTGTTTTGCATTACATTTATAAATAATAACCACACTCAAAAAATGTTTATAAAAATAAAATGCTAAATAAAAAATTACTTCGTATTTTTACTTATTTTGTATGAATATCTTTTGTTGGGATTTGAGGATATATTTTACAAATGTTGTATTTTTGGACCAGTTTTAAAGTTTATTATATTTTTGTCCTTCTGCTGAGATCAAAAGAATCCATTTTTTATTATCAAAAGAATCCCAATCTTTCTAAAATGCCTTGAACACCACAATCTGAGTGATTTAATCCAGATCAAAAGATTGTATTTTGTGATTTAATCCGAATTCACAAGACTTTTCTTTCTTTTGAACTTCCTGTTTCCAAGGTTTGATCCAACCTGACGGACAAATCCAATCAATCAGGGCTTAGTTCCAGTCCTGATCAAACACAGCTGTGTGTATTGATCATGTTATGTTGATTAGGTGTGTGTTTAGTTTCTGCTCCTCATCTTCACCTGGCCAGAGCACTTTTACTGATCCGCTCTTCTTCCTTCTTCTGTCTCTGCTTGTGTTTCTTCACACGTCCCTCCCAAAGATCTCGGATCAGAGAGAGGTCATAGACGGGAATGTCAATACCGATCCGCTCTGCCTTCATGATGAGAAGTGATGCTGAGGACAGAGAAAGAGTATATGAACTACACACACACACACACACGCTCATGTTGTGTTTCCATGTTTTTTATAATCTGATCCCTAAATGATCCCATCATAAACACATGATTTCTGATTTATATGATACACAGAAAGCAGTAAACATGCTTCAGTCTGTGTTGAGTCTCCAAAATACAGTTCATTCCAGGACACCTTATTAAAACATCTGAAAACATGTCGCTCAAAACCAGCAGGTGGTAAAAATAGAAAGCGTAAATCCGTGATAAGACACTTCCATAACACCTCAGTCACTGACCTCTGCTTTATTAGCTTGTGCACTTTACAAAATAAACCATCTAAAGATTCTGAAATCAACACTTTTACCAGAGAAGCAAAATAAACAGTTTTGATTATTGATTAAAAAAAATTATGAAAATATTTTTCCTTAAAACAAAAACAAACTCTATCTGTAGGGTCAGAATATGCAGCTTCATTCAAAGTAAAAACAAGTTTGGTTTTATTAATTTATCTCTGACCACATTGGCAGATATTTGTTCTTGTTTAGGCAATAACTTATTTCATTTTAATTACTTTGAACGATTTTCTATTTTTGTCTTGTTTCTAGTATAAATATCTAAACATTCTTGAATCTAGATGAATTTGCTGTATCGTGAAATGACTTTAAATGATTTAGGATGATTTTTTCATTAAAACAAACACAAATATCAAAGGATAAACAAGATTATTTCTGTTTCCCATTAGCAGATATTTCGCTTCTTTTAAGGAAAAACTAGATGTATATTAGATAGTGTTTCTGTCTTGTTTTCTAGTAGAAATATCTGAGTAAGAGAGGGATTTTCTGCCGTGTGTTTGATGATAATGTAAAGTAGTTCTGGACCGTATGAGAGGAAGCTGTTGGTAATCTGAGACAGTAATCTGAATCATGCTGGTCCGTTTGAGGACCAATCCTAGACATTTGTGTTGTGGACTCAGTTTGACCTCCAACCCATGAAGAGTCACCCGCTTTAACCCCAGAACTACAAACACGGCCCGGATATTAGATGAGCTTGCTGCTAATCTTCATTAAAAGCTGATTAATAAGCATATTTAGCGTACCTGCGGCTGCTAGCAGCTCCTCTGCGTCTCTTTCCAGGTTCAGCTGCTTGTTTACAGCTCGTCTGTATTTAGACGCTGCATGAACTTGCAGCTATTTTTACAGAGTGTGTGTGATCTGATGCCTCGTGTCTTTACAGCGTCTGACACATACACATGTCCTCACTCTCACACACACACTGATCCATAAATCACACAGCTTCAGTACATACGCAGACAGAGACACACACAGCCTACTGTTCTTCAAATCAACCATACATGACCTTTATCTGAAGGGTCGTGACCTCCGAGGTGTTAGAGTCTCATTACACACATGATTTATCACTTGCTCACGGCTCTGGATTCATCTCACACACACACACACACACACACTCACACTCACACTAACACTCACACTCACTCACACACACACTCACACTCACACTCACACTCACACTCACACTCACACTCACACACACACACACACTCATGTAGTGTGTCCATGTTTTCTGGGGTCTCTCTCTTCTTAGGTGTAATGGTGTTTCTACTGTACAGACTGTATGTGGTATTGTCCTACACTGACCCTACACCTAAACCTACCCCTTACAGGAAACAAAAATGAATGCAAAAGTAATGTAACGCTTTACTTTCCATAAAAAGTAACAAATGAACACAATTGGAGTAGCTTTGGATAGAAGCATCTGCTAAATGCAAATGTATTTTTAGGTAGTAACGCAATAAATGCATGACAAACGTGTAATTACAGTCAAATCTGTAATATTACTGAATATGTAAATGTTTAAACAGAACAGACCGTTACAAAACCTGTTAGGAACCAAACTCGTACATTTCATTTGGTTGTATATTGGCTGTGAGGTCTGATATTGAATTATCTGCATCATTTGTCTGATTTTTTTCATGATTCTGTGCTGCAGCTGACATTATATCAACATATACACACAACTGCTGATCAAAATATTTTGAAAAATGTTTGACTGTGACAACTAACCCCATATACTGTGACAACATGCCCCACTATAGACTCAACATGCTTGTTATATGAAGGTTGCATTGATTTTACCAAGAAAGACATGATCCTGGATCAGTATTACCTTAATCCCAACCCTTAAACCTAACCCTACCCAAATTGTATGCCTAAAATCAGTGAGAAGTGATAGCTGTTTAACAAGAGTGTAGAAGCACCTAACCCTGATCATAAGTCTAAAACAGATAGTCCAGAAGAATTATCCCTCAAATCTGATTGGTTGATTGGACTGTGGTTTTATCTCTGTCCTAAAATACAGCTAATGATGAGAAAGAAGGAACATCAATGTCGATCAGTGTTTATCCCAGACCGAGCAGCAGAGAGCAGTATTACTCAAGTGAAGACGTCTTATAAAGCGCTGCAGTGATGATGTATTTTTGTAGTTTTTAATAACCCTGCTTCTCTCCACAAACACATAACATGGTTTTTGTCCCTCAAGGATTATTGCTGAACATCAGCTCTTGTGATTCTTACACATTTTATTCATCGTTATCATCATTAATGAACACAGCTTTTATTCATTTTGAATCCTAAATACAATCAGCAGAGGTAGAAATAGAAACTTAGACTGTTTAAAATATAATTTTAAGAACGTTGTTTCTTGGTTATGTTAGGAACACGATCCTTTGAAGGTTCTCTCAATATTTAAATCACGCATTTATTATATTCGAACGTATTTTATGGTTATGTGAATATCTGAGGAACAATCCATTTTATTTTGAAAGCATTATGAAAATGTTATTCTGAATGTTTTTAAACGTCCGGTTCTTTAATATACTTTTGGTATATTAATTCACTTCTTGGTTATGATGTGAACGTTAGGAGAACATTTCATTTCGACAGATTTGAATTATTTTGTTATTTTGAAACCAGAATGAAAATGAAAACAGATCAACTTGTCTTTGTTAGTTTTGAAAATATCATCTTAACATTTTCTTACATAACCAAGAAAAATATTAGGTATTAAGTATTTGAGAAATATATTCTATATTATTCTAAACCATCTAAAAGAAATATTTGTACTTAAAATGTTTGCTTTTCTTGGTTATGCAAACATTATGATTTATTAAACCGTTATTTCTGAATATTTCTTAATTTTACAGAACAAACAGGTTATATATATATATATATATATATTGAGAATATTTTTCTTGTGTATGTGAACATAGAAGAACATTATATTTTGAAAAATCTATTTTGAATATATCATCTAGACTTTTTATTTTCTTGGTTATGTGAATATTAGAGAAGCATTCTATTCTATCAATTGAAAATGTTATTATTGAAATTAAATGCAATTGTTTTAAAGCAGAAGAGAATTTCACAAATATTATTTATTTTATTGATTAATATTGATATTAACTGTTATGACATCATTATTGTTTATTATTGTCCAAAACATCAATCCCTATAGCGCTTTAAGAATGTTTTTTCTTAGTTGACATTAAACATTAAATTAACACTGAAGAATATTACTGAACATACAAATAACAAGCATCATTTCTGTCACACAATTAATCATAATCATAAAAATATGCTCCACAATAAGTTTTTGTTTCATTATAATAAATGTGTGTGTGCTGTGGATATTTATTATGCATATATAAATATGCATGTACTGTATATAGTAAATATAATATCTAATATATTTATATAAATGTATACTCTTGTGTGTGTGTTTATATATATTTATATATGTATTTATACATAATAAATATACGCAGTATACACAGATATATTATGCAAGCAAAACTTTATTTTGGATGTGATTAATCGTTTAAATGCGTCTAAACGCAGACTGTTTCTAAGTGTCTGCTCAACAATACAGTCTCTCTTACTGACCCACAATGCACCGGGAGCTGTTACGAGTGTAACTTCAGCATTCCTCTCTGGCTCTCTGAATGTCAATGAGTGTGTGTGTGTGTGTGTGTGTGAGCTGAAAGCAGATCTTCCGTCACTTCATCTGATATCTGGTTAACTTGCTAAAGCTGGCTAAAGCGTCTCTGTTTGTCTGTTTTCTAATCTTATCTCCATGCCAATGACTTCATACACACGGCAGAAAAATCACTCTCTTACACACTTAGTCTTGTTTTCTAGTATAAATATCAAAATTTTATCAAATCAAGATGAATAATCCACTGTGTAATACAATGAGTCAATATACATTAAGTCTTCTTTTCTGTAAAAAAAAAAAAAAAAAAAAAAAAAAAAAATTTTAACCCTTTTTATCTCAGAATTCTGAGAACTCATCTGTATTTTTCTCAGAACTGTAATAAAATTTTGTAATGTCATAAGTTTTGTAAGTTTGTATTTCACAGCTGCAACTGTTTTCTTAGAATTCTTAGACTTTATCACAATCCCCTTTTCACAGATTAAAAAGGAAACAACTTTAAAAAAAAACTCAGACAGCAACAACTCTATTAACAACAATTCTATTAACAATTTAAAAACAACGTTAGTGAACGTCGAAGACACATTCTCAGATCTATCTGAGGTCTGTGACCGCTTTCCCTGACTTTATTCCCCAAGTAGCAACTTTATGGACTGGAAACTTCCCAGGGAGACGTCACCACTCACCCCCTTGCACCTTTGTTGAGCACCTTACTTGTTAATAAATCCACCCTCTAGGGCTTTATTTTTGAGCTCTCCTTGTCGCGTGTTCATTCTCACCTATCACAGTGCTGGAGATGCAGGCAAGTTGAGGACAAAAACACAGACAAGGGATCTAGTTTTTTTTTTCCTCACCTCTCACCATTTCCTCTTTGTGCTTGTGTGGTTCTCCCCAAGCAGCCGCTCCTCTCCCGCTTGCAACGATGGAGAAGATCCTGAAGAGGTTAACAGAAGTTAGCATCCGAAAGCAACAAATTGTAGCCGTTACAAATCCGTTAAAGGATTGTTAGGCTGCATTAATTAGATCAGCCGGAACCGGGAACACTCCCCTTAACACATGATGT
>JAUMHG010000045.1:330123-341844 GCA_032359395.1 Enteromius anoplus | reverse complement strand
CTCACAATTCAGTTTTCTCCATCACAGAATAAAAACAGGTCTTTATGACTTTTTATCTCAAAGTTCCTACAGTAGTTTAGTTTAGATTTCACACTTCTGACCTACTTTCTCAGATTTTCTAGTTAATATCTCTCGATTGCAAGTTATAATTCATAATTCTGATTTCAAATCTAACCTATTCGTTTTTTTCCACTGAATCTTGCAACTGCTTTAAAAAAAATAAAATAATAATGACTCATTTTTTATCTCACCCTTCAGACTTTTTTTTTTTCTCACAATAGCAAGTTGTTCTTAACAGATTGAGGTTTTTTTAAACTCACCTTTTTTAATATATTTAAGTATTTAATTGACAGAAATAAGCTTCAGTGCAATTGTTTAAACCTATCTGTCATCGAATTAAAAGATAGTAGTTGTGATGTTTTTGCAGTTGTCAGGTTATATCTCAGCTTTGCATGATTTTACTGAAAAAACTGAAATAGAAATTCATATCAAATTGCATGAAAATGGTCAGAATCATGAGCAAAAATGTCAGAATTATGCTTTTTATTTTTCATTCTGTGACCGAAATAATTTTCCGAGCGTGTCTATATTTACAGAGCTGATAATTGATGATCCATCTGCACTCTCTCTGTCTGTCAGCTGGTATCAGAGGTGAAGCTGCTGACCTTTAGTTAGTGTGTTTGGGCTTTTTCTCACCCGCCCCTCTTTGTGTTGGACACACACACACACACACACATGCTCACCTCCCATAAGTGTCTAGTGTTTCTCACGGATCCCGACTGCACCTTCTCCAGCGGCAGCGGGACG
Organism: Enteromius anoplus; assembly: GCA_032359395.1. NCBI lineage: Eukaryota > Metazoa > Chordata > Actinopteri > Cypriniformes > Cyprinidae > Enteromius > Enteromius anoplus. The sequence goes on along the minus strand of JAUMHG010000045.1, from coordinate 341,037 downwards.
CCCTGGAAGGGCCCGATCCAGGTCCCCTGCGGGATGCGCTGGGCCGCACAGATGCCGTATCCCAGACCCGGGACAGTGCTGGTGCACAGACACACCTCGCGGGGCAGATCTCTCAGCCAGTCCGGGACCTCTGGAGGAGGAGCGGTCACCGAGGAGCTGCTGGTCCCCACCAGCCTCCGCAGCGAGTGCAGGGGTCCGTGCATCGGGCACTCACCGTTACGGTTGTCCGCACACATGTCACAGCCTGAGGGACAGCACAGCGAGAGGGCCCGTTATTTACCCGCACACAGATGGGACCCCGGACAGCCCCCAAGATCCCCTTCACTGAGTCACAAACAAACTTTAAATTGTGCTTTTGTCAGCTGGTGCATGAAGACATTTCCGAGGCTGCTCTGGAAACGCTTGTGATGGAGACTAGAGAACGTTTCAAATCTAAATACACATGCATTCGTCAGCTTTTAAAAAAGACACTTTTGAAACATTTCAAGACATTAGTCACTCAAGAAAATGTGCTTCTATGTTATTAAATTTATGCACGAAAAAAGGAGCAATTAATGATTTTATATTGTGCAAAAACATTAAAAAAAAAACTTAATAGTGCATAAAAATGATTTTGTGTATTTGCATTCAAAATATTGATTTTAAATTATGTGAAAACAGATTTTTGAGCATTTGAATGTAAATTATTGACTTTATGCACACAAAAAACGTCCAATTTACTTGAAATTATTGACTTTAAATTATGCAGCAATTATGCACAGCATTAGATTTAAAACGAATGGCTTGAGTGCATTTGACTTTACATTATGCAAAAAATAAGTATGAATTTAAGTGATAGACTGCATGCAAAAAAAACTGCACGACTAAGAAGAGAGTAAAAAAAACAGCTATATTCAATAGCCTATTTAAACACCTCATCTCTTAAAACATGATGTTTTTCGCTCGTTTAAGCGCGCTACAGAATTATATCGCAGTGTGCATCCGTCTTCTAAACTGACTTTAGTAGCTTTCTAGATGCGCTTTAGTCTGACTCGTGTTGGTCTTGGTTTGTAATGTGCAAAACACAATATTTTTCTCGCGCTGTGCGTCTGAAGAAAGTGCCGCGCAAACGAAGCCGTGTGAAGCGCTTTATAAATGAGCTGCACTGCTCTGAAATATGGCCTCAGAATCCCGCATGTAGATAAAGAAGTCTCACTGTCCCCCGGAGACACACATGTCCCGTGTTGGGATGATGAATGTGGGCCGATGGAGCAGATCGATCAGTGATCCGGACTCACTCCACAAAACTATACAGCAATTAATTGTGTGTTGTCCGCTCATCCCTCATGTGCTGCAGCATTTATCGATGAAGATCTGCTGATCACTCAGCATCTTCACATCTCACACTTACAGCATCTCCCTCCGAGCAGCTAAGCGCTTATTCTATTATCCCGAGAAAAAACAACAACTATAATATCGGAACAGAACGGGCAGAAATTAATAAAGACTCCTTCAGAAGAATTGAGAGTAAAAATGATTTCAGCTGTTGACAATGGCAATAATGTCATTATTTTATATTTGATTGTTAATTAAAAAGAACATTTAAATGTAGCCTAAAAAATCAGCTAAAAATATTTATGTTTTTTTAAAATAAGGCCGAGATTAAGAAGCATTTTATTTAAAGTGAAAGTCGATTTGGTTTCATTTTAATAATTTCCTTCATTTTAGTAGGCTAAATGGTTTGTGGAAATTCAATACCGCTCGGATTAAAAAAACACAAATTCAACTCGCACCTGCTTATAAATTAATTCAGTTCGATCACTAGAATTCAGTCAGATCAGCTGCACAAACATAAAGATACTGAACTAGCAGTTATTAATGCACACCAGAGCTATTTTATCATAAAACTAAATTATTCACTTAAATATAGAATTAATTCAAATACGTGTTTTTTTTCGAAAATACGCAACCACACGTAAATTAACTTATTTTCCCTCGAAAACTAGTCGCCAGAAACAGGTTGGTAATAAAGCGCTCGTTAAATCAAACTCTCCCCAAAACACGCTTCTTCTCGGGTTCTGCTGTGCTCAAGAACCACATTTCACTCTTGAGCTGACTGTACGGTTCTTTTGAGCTTTACAAAGACTATATCGTCTGCTAACTGTAGGATTTGAATTGATGTTTTATTAGAGGCGCGTGGTGCGCTTCTTCAAGCAGAACACCGATGTTTTAGGAAAGTTTCCTTGCGCCCCTTCTTTCCTCCTCTTTATTTTTAATAGAGCGCTCGTTTGCGCGCGCGCGCGTGTGTGTGTGTGTGTGTGTGAGAGTGTTATGATTATCGAAGAGCATAAAGCTACATACGGTTGTTGAGGTCTCCGTTGTGGTTGTTGAGCGGGATGATCTCCATCCGCTGCTGTCCGTACAGATAATAGTCCAGCTCCTCGGAGCTCAGCTTCAGCCGCGATCCTTTATCGTTCTTAAAGTTGGACGACAAACAAAGTTCTTTGGCTTGAGAAGCCCCGCCGCCGTCGGAGCCCAGAGTCTGTCCGAAGAGCGCGATCTGAGCCGCGGGAGAGGAGCTGGAGCTGGAGGAGATCAGGCTGGGTCTCTGCAGCGGCACCGGAGGCGGCAGGGAGGCGGCTTTCAGCGCGCTGTTCTGGGGGAAGAGCTGCTGCCAGTGCTGGATGTAGGTCTGGTCCACTTTGAGGAAAGCAGAACCGCTCGGCTCGCCCGGCTTCAGCATGTCCGACTGTAACAGCAGCACAGATGATGGATGATGATGGTGGACTTTCATGTGCTCTTCAGAAAAGAAGCGCTGGTTAACTTAACTAGTGAGGCCGCGACGCGCGTTTAAACGCACTGAAACACTGAGCGAAGTGAAGAAGCCGAGGCGTCCCGGACTTCTGCGCTCGCGCCGCATGTTTGTGCGAGTCAAACCAAACACACTTACCCTGTCAGAAGAGTCCAGGCTGTGCCTCTCGGACACTCACAACATCTCAGCATTGACCGAGAGCTCTGCTCGAACCCCTGTCGGCGCGTGCACGCGCCCGGCGCGCCCCCAGCACGAGCACGCGTCTCCAAGTGATGCTGAGCGCTCGGTTTTAATTTGGCACCACGGGTTTTTAAAGCGTCGGATCGTGCGTTAGATCAGATTTGAAAGTTGCTGGGATCATAAATGATCGTCGGAATTTTCTATTTGAGTTTGCATGATAATGAATGACTCTATCAATCAGGCATTTGATAATTGTATTAGCCTATTCCTTCAAGTCACCCGATAAGAGCGCGTAACTGGTTTCCCAGCCTTCCTTCCAGACGCTTCAGAAAGTTTGGGAAAGCGCTCTGTGTCTGAATGTAGGGTATTTCATAGCAGAGGAGGGGTAAATGTTTTGACTGGCAACATTCTGACAAGCCCATTCGTCATCTAGAGGTCTCTGCAGATTGATAACGAACCAAAACACAAACATAATCGTCTGAAAATGAATTCTTGTCTACAAATGCATTTCATCCTTAAAGAATGTGCGCAAGAACAGCGCGTAGATTAAGATAAAGCTTATTTTAGCCTAGTGCAATCATCATTAACATTAAATTTAAACACGACACACTCTATTTTATTTGAATAAATTATTGTTATTATTTAAATAAGAATAATGCATGTGGAGCCTAACCTTTAAAGCATTTATAGTTGTCACACTTCCAAATAACACTGCTATTATGACAGCGTATTGGTGTTTTTATTCATTGATAAATGACCGGAGAAATAAAGTGCACTCGAGGGGCAGAAGAGATCAATACATTAACTGCCCAAATATATCATTTTCTGTGCCAAAAAACGGATTATTAAAGCTGAGCGTTAACTTGGGCTTCATTTGTATATTTACAGCGCGCGAAAAAGCGTTTAGGTGTGTCTTTCATTAACATAGACTGCTGTTTGACATTCACTTAGACCCTTTGCATTTCTTCTTAATTAATTCTGCTGATGGCTGAAAGACAAATGAACGGCTGCGTTTGACAGGAGTCCGATAAAGAATTCAGCCACCAGCGCCTCTTATTATAGTTTTAAGGTCACGGGTTGCTGAGTATATAATTCATTAATATAGACGTATATTCAGATGGGAGTTGATGCTCGTCCTGTTGTTGCAACTCAGATTTATAATAAATGGCCTGTTAATAACCCGCTGCATGCATGCATGCAAAAAAAAAAAAGAAGAGGAGATTTATAGAAGTGCCTCGAGTGTGTTTTACATCAGTCTATTAACGACGTCAAAGCGCTTTTGTTGTTTATCTATTAACAAAACTCTTTTTGTGTCGTTTGATAGCAGAGTGAACTCATTCATATCACAGATTTCCAGGACACCGCCGGGTTAGGAGCTTTTAATACTTACCGTGTCCTGGATTCACAAACCCTTTATAGACTAGAGTTTCTGAGAAAATATGAGTGTCGCCAATTCTAAATAACGTGACGCAACACTGATCTAAATTAATTTATACATCGATTTGAAGCTAAAATAGCCTAATTGGCTATGAATATTTTAATTAGACAGAATAAGTTTATATTTTGTCTCCAGAGCAAATTACATTAAGTCGGTTTTGCCGCCATATTGAATTTAACGCTGTAAAAACACCACTAAGTCCTAAATTACTAATTACAATTCAGAACTGTTTAAAGGAGTTTTTGCCTACTTAAGAGTCTTTTCAGGTAAATATTTAACCAGTCAAACAATCTGTAGTCTATTGAACGCCTTTCACGTCCTTCTCGTTCCTGTCAGAAATTAAATACACGCTCTCCATCGGAACTCTATTAAATATAGAAATATATCGTTGTCATTCTATCAAACAGGACAAAGGGGGCGCACTAGAGCCTGTCGAAATCATCCTGTTGCACAAGGACAAAAAGACGTTTGGAATCACTTACATTATTATTATTTTACATTAAAGTATAAAATGTAAGAATACTGTACTTGCAGGCAACAAACACGAGTTTGGTAGCTTGATTTGATTTAAGGACAGCGATAGGACTATCATATTTTATAGGCATTCAGTCAACAGAGATGTTCTCAGGAAGGTTATGAGCAAATATTATTATATGAGCCCAAGAACATTACTTAAACATCCTTCAAAAAATGTTTTCTGGAAGATTTGAGTCTAGTGCTATGTGATATTTGTTTGAGACGATTTAGAGAACATTCAACATTCGGAATGTTGGCAAAATCATACATTTTACATAAATTAAATGATATAAATGTATGAATGCCGCACTTGCATGAAACAAAATGAGTTCGTTTGATTAGAGCAAGCATCTCCTTGAGATGTCACTATACTTTTGTAGGCATCCAACGTTCTGGCAAGGTTATGAATTTATATTCTTCCAGTAATGTTAATTCTGTTTGTTCAAATGTATCTGATTTTGAATAACATTCTCAAAGCATCAACACAAAAACATTCCTGAAACGTTTGAGTTGGACGTTATTTTAGGTGTTGCTGTGTGCTGCTTGTTTCAGATTCAGAGAACATTCACAGGGAACGCTTCCAGAACGTTTGCAAAAATATCATAACTGAACGTCCCTTTAATGTTTTCTCTAACAATCACATAACCAAGAAAAAATGATTTTAAAACAACCGGGCATTCTGAAAACATTATATCATAGTGGGAACATTAGCAAAACAGTCTTAGACGGTATTTTTGTAAGACGGGTATGTAGATCATTCTTCTTCAGGCCTCCTGGAGCCTGGCTCTCAGTCACCGACCCAGATGGTTAACCATTACACCACATCAGCTCATTTCTGAGCCATCAGCCGCTGGCAGGAGCAGTGAAGACATGCAGACGGTCAGTGTGAAGCAGATCTGAAGATGCCATCAGCAAGCTCTTTCTCCTTCTGTCTCTCTCAATCCTGCTCAGCGACTCTGAAGCTCTGCTCTCTTTGAGTCTTCAGAATCTCTGTAACGCGTCCTGACAGAACTGAAGCTGGATGAATCGCAATCATACCAGCACGCCGTAACCAAAGCGCCCAGTGGAAGTCTTCACGATGAAACACGGGGAATTATATTTACAGAAACGTACCTGAACTCCCAGAGGAGCTTTTTTATTAAACACAATTTTCTGGTCATTCATCAACATTTTTGCAGTGAATTGTTAAGTTGCTGCCTCAGGATCCCTTTAAAGAAAAACAGAGAAGAGGGTGTCATGAGAGAAAAAACTGAATGTATGTTAATGTGCACACACACAAACACACACACACACAAGTTCCAAAAGGGTAATTTCACAGTGATGCCATTTTTGATTCCGCAAAGAGCCTTTCGATGATCATGCCATTTTTTAATTTCAACATTTTGTATTTATTTTCCTGTTATGTTGCACATTTACGTTGAGCGTTTCTTTTCTTTTTTTTCTGTCAGTCTGCTCTTGGTTTTGAAGCATCTTCCTCCTTTCATCTGTAAGGGGGCATTGATCTGAGTGCTGCTGTGAAACACACACTAAACCTGCACACCTGAGCACCAGAGCTGCATCAAATAACTGCTCGACTAAAATTCATGTCCGTGCCGATGATTGGACCACCCATCAGTACAGAAGCCATTCACAGCCGGCTCTCCTGGGTCAGGCCTTCTGAGATGAGCTCTGGTGCTTTACATGGCAGCTACCAGCGGGTGTAATGAAGCGCGCTCTTGACCTGATTAAGGGACCCGCGGCCCCTCGGATCGTGTGCTCTGAGGAAAGACTGAAGAGAACAAACCCGGTTAATACCACGCCAAACATAAACCAAAGATTTCTAAGCCTGTTCACCGACACACAAAGGTTTTCACAGCAATACCATAGAAGCATCGTGGGTCCCCCAAAAAACCTTTGAGTTTCTGGAAAGAACCATTCTTTACACTCTTAAAAATAAAGCTTCTTTATTGGCTGAACCTTAAACATCCATGAAACACTAAAGGTTCTTTATAACGGATAAAATCTGATTATTAAAACGATCTTCACACTGATGACAAATGGCTCTTTTAAGAAACAGTGAAAGTAACAATTATTCTTTATTGCATCACTGCAGTGGGAAGAACATTTGAATAATCTGAAGAACCTGTATAAAGAAGCTTATTTGCGGTGTAAAGGCTCCATTGATTTAAAGGTTCTTTAAGGAGCCATCAATCCCTTGAAGAACCTTTCTTTATTAAAAGTGCATTTATTCACCTTATATATTCCCAGAATAATTCTCTAAAATAATTTTTAAAAATCTTATTTGAAGATTCAATTTAACGTGATCACTGTGTGAGGTAGTTAGCTGATAGACTACTAGATTAATCCTGTTCAATATATATATATATGGGGGGAAATGGATTTAGGAAAAACCATATTTCTCCTGGATTTAGGAAAAATCATATTTTCCAAACATGTAAAACAAAGATAATCTGTGTGTTTTACAAGAAAACACTGTTTTTCTAGGCTACTAATTTAATGTTTTAAATGTCATTTTTGAGTGGAAATGATTCTACGCCATTTTTCTTGGTTATTTAGGTTTCAGACAGCACTCTTTATACATCGGTGTGTTGTAATGTAGAGTAATATGTGTGTACGTAATAAACTCCCGAGACGGTGACGCGCGCGAGAGGCGGAGCGTCATACAGGAAGACGCGTGCGTCACGGAATCCGCTACTTCTCTTCAGTCAAATCCGCGCATCGCGTCGCATCCATATTCAGAGATGCAGCGACACCAGCTCTGGCGCGCGCTGGCGCTCCTCTATTTGCCGTTTTTAGGAAGCGCCATTGATTTTAAAACGCGGACGGGACCGCGAGTGACGGACAAGGTGAGACGCGACGCGTCCGCGATACACTCATCCACCCGCACCGACACGATCTCGAGCCGCAGCGCATCGGTACTGTTTTTGTCTTTACAACGATAACTGGTCGCGCGCATGCGTGTCCGGCGACGCATCTGTTCTGTTCATTACATCTCGACGCGACGCGTTCCTGGACTGCGTCATGAAGCTTCACATTAACACAGCAGTGCAGCATCAGGACAGAAGAGCTGGTTGTGAATGTGCTGACAGTATAATTCACGTCTGAATAAATAAAAAAAAAGGTTCATTCGCGGTTTTTATTATTAATTTATTTATTTGCGTGTTTGATACACTGCCTTCAAAAGATTAGGATTTACAACCTTCTAAAGAAGCCATTTCTGCTCATCAAGGCTGCGTGTATTTGATCAAAAATAGAGAAAAACTTTTAATGTTGTACTTATTTTTACAACTTGAATTGTTTTCTATGCAGTAAAATATTATTATAATTTAAATCATCTGTTTTCTGTGTTCAAGTGTGTTTCTGTGATGTTCAGCATCATTCCTCCAGTCTTCAGAGTCACATGATCTTCAGAAATCAGAATCATATACTGATTTATTATCAGTGTTGGAAACACTTTTTTTAACCTTTAAAACTTTTTTCAGGATTATTTAATTGATATAAATAACAGTTTTTATATATTACCAAACAATGCAAGTTTATCACTTTTTTTAATCAATCTAGCCTCCTTAACTTAACTTAAATAAAAATATGAATCTCTTTCAAAAATATTTACTGACCCCAAACTTCTAAACAGTAATGTACAGTGTTAGAATTTTTCATTAAATAATATTTCACAGCATTTTTGATCCAATAAATGCAGAAGAGACTTCTTTAAAAACATTAAGTAAAAGATTTTCTTCCTATTTTTGTCTTGTCTGGTATAAATAATCAAGATGACTTTACTGTACATGTCAATTTTGTTACGTTTTGCTTAAAACATGAAAAAATCTGCCAACAGGGCAAGAAAAATAATCTGGTTTAGCCTTTAAATTAAGATGATGTTTCTTACCTCATCTGTTGATGTTTTTGCTTGTTTCAGGTTTTGATTATTACTAATTATCTTTAGTCATTTTACTTGTACAGTAAAAGCATCTTGTTTGAAGAACGTTTCTATATTTCTACTACAGAACAGTGTGTGTGTTTGTGCTGCAGGTGTTTTTTGACATCACCGTCGGAGGACACGAGGTGGGCAGGATCGTGATTGGTCTGTTTGGAGAGGTCACTCCGCTGACCGCACAGAACTTTGTGGCTCTCGCCACCGGAGAGGTAAAGCTCACATCATCCTCGTGACACACATCTAAACACGTGACGAGTCCTGACACACATCCTCTCTTCAGAAGGGTTACGGATACAAAGGCAGCAAGTTCCATCGAGTCATCAAGGACTTCATGATCCAGGGAGGAGATTTCACGACCGGAGACGGAACCGGAGGTCAGAACCAGCTGAAGAAATGATCTTGTGTTCTAGTATAAACATATAATTACCCTGGAATCAAGATGCATTTACTGTACATAGATTATTTTTGCAATTCAATTCAAATATAAAACTTCTTGTTATTTCAGCTAGTTACCACGGCAACATTTCAATTATTAAAAATCAATCATCAAAGGCATTTATATGAAGGCTCTCCAGTCCGATTGTAAACAGTATTTGGGTGCATGGAAGCATATCTTGTGTTGAACTCAAACGCAGTGACAGCTGAAGCTGTGTGAGGAACAGGTGTGGAACCTGAGCAGATATTCAGGAGGTGTGTGGAGTAGTTCCTGTGGTTCTGGTGTCTTTCAGGTAAAAGCATCTACGGAAGCACGTTTGCCGACGAGAACTTCAGGCTGAAGCATCTGGGCGCAGGATGGGTCAGCATGGCCAACGCCGGACCGGACACCAATGGATCTCAGTTCTTCATCACGCTAGCCAGAGCGCCGTGGCTGGACGGAAAACACGTGGTGTTTGGAAAAGTGCTGGAGGGGATGGTAAGAGTCCCGTAGAAGAGAGAGAGAGAGAGAAACACACACATTAAAAAATGTGTCTCTGGAGCACAGCAGCAGTCATCAGCAGCTCAGCTATATCTGTGGAAATAGACAATAATACACTCTATGATTCAAAATTATACATTTCTCTTTTCTCTTTTTAATCAGGAGATTAAGATCATGTTCCATGAAGATCTTTAGTACATTTCCAACCATAAATATATCAAACCTTAGTTTCTGATTAGTAATTTACATTGCTAAGAACTTCATCTGAACAACTTTAATTACTCCATACTGAGATGTTTCTGCTCCCTCAGATTCAGATTGTCTAATAGTTGTATCTATATATAGATGTTGTCCTCTCCTAACACACCAGACATCAGTGGAGAGATGATTTATTCAGCTTGTATAAATCTCAATTTAAAAAATGGACTCTTCTGACTGATTTTGTGGTCCAGGGTCACAAATATGAATGTTGCAAAGTTCTCTATTATGAAATAAATACAATTAAAAATGAAAAAGTGACATTATTAGACAGTGGCTAAATTTAACATAGCAGTTAAATCAACAATAAACTGATTTTAGTTTAGTTAAATCTTTTTCCAGCAGTACTGAATTGTTCTGTGATCGACTGTAAAGCTGTGTTTGTGTAGAGTAGTGTAGATGTGCATCTGACTGTGTTTGGTGGCTGTGTTTCAGTCTGTGGTTCACACCGTCGAGCTCCAGGACACTAACGAGCGGAACCTGCCCTACACCGAGTGTGTGATCGTTAACAGCGGCAAGATCAAGGTCAAAGAGCCCTTCGTGGTGGAGGTGGAGGGATGGTGAACCCGTATGATTCATATTTATTCATATCTCTGCTGCTGGGATCCTAGCATCATCACATTCTTCTACTATGCAGACACGTTTCTACACTTCATACGGCCAAATGAGTTCTATTTATTTATTCTCCATTAAAATATGACCCATTAGAATTAGGCAAAAGACCAGAATTAAATATGAATTAGGGGTGGGCATAGATTAATTTTTTTAATCTATATTAAAATGGCTCATTAGAGATCTGCAGAAGGCATTCAGAATTTGTGTGCTACCTATTATATTTGAGATATCTGTGTGTCAGTACTGCCATCTTATTATTTATC
>JAUMHG010000045.1:303768-315085 GCA_032359395.1 Enteromius anoplus | reverse complement strand
AAGCTACATACCTTCTATGTACATATCAGAGAACAATTTAAAATATTCTCTCAAATCATTCTATGGCACCTTTAATAAACTGATTCTTGATGCATGCTGCCGAGTACTGACAGGAATCTAATGATTCACAACTTATGCATCGAAATTTCCATCTGAATCAAATAATTTACATGAGTCCCAATCTGAATTAAATGATTTGTGTACTTGCTATGAAATCCTGATACAAATCAAATGATTCACTGATTTAGATCAAGAGTTCGGACACAAATGATCTGATTGGAGCATTATTTAGTGAGACAAAAAGCTCAGTTTCACCCATCACTGCGTGCTTTTGAAAACCATTTCAAGCGATGCTGGAATTCAAAAATGAATTACTATTTTGCTCTGTTTTTTTCAAGTGAATCTTGAGTCTTAATCAGTTGGAGCAGTTTCAGCGTAAATGACTCACTCAAATGATTCGGTTAGTTTGTTCCTCCTCTTTTCTTAAACCTAACCCTTTACTGTATGTGTGAAATATCTAAACATTCTTCAATTTTGAATTTACTGTGAAAGTAGGTGATGACTACAGATAGTACGTCTGGATTACTATTTTTTTTTTAAAACAAAACGTAATATCTTAAATCATTTCACGTGTGCAGTAAATGCATCTGGATTCAAGACAGAAACACTGAGGAAGAAATTCTTTTTTCTGCAGTGTACAAACAAACAGAAGACGAGTGCTCAGTCACTGAAGCATCAGCAGCTCTGTTTTATTCTGGAAACGACTCTTTTAGATGAAGCCCTGGCTCCAGCTCCTCAGTATCTGTCAGAGAAGGTCTGAGGCTCCTGAGGGACGTGTTTGTGGAGCACCGCCGCTGAGCCGTGACAGAACGCTTCGTGTAATGAGCTGCTATTTACAACAAATAAGGTGGATGAAGGAACACGCCGCCAAATGATGCCGCGGTTCTCCAGGGGCGGAGACGCGGGGCCCGGGGCCCGAGCTCCATCCGCCCGAGATCAATGAAACAGGTTAAGGGAGCCATCGCAGGCCAATGAAGAACTGCCAGAGACACAGAAAAGCACAGACATCAAACGCTGAGAAGGAGGCGTAATGATCAATATCTGATAAATATGAAGCGGCGGATCCTGACAAACACCCAGATCTGTTCAGAGCCTCATTTACTGCAGATCGGGTGAAGCTTCGTTCTCTCACTGTGTGAAACACACACACACACACACACACACACACGTCATAGTCCTTCATTTCCTCATGAACCCTGTGCTGCCGTTTGATCATTAGTGACTGGAAACTTTTACTTTTTGATATTTTTGCCATCAACCTTTTGAGGCACTTGTTGAACACACAGACAAAACAATTCCTCAATGGTCTTTAAATAAACAAACAAATAAACTGTGTATATATAAATACGAGGAGTTCATTTGCAAAAACAGATAACAGATGGTTTTTAATGTCCTCATAAATCACCTTCATATTTGTAATACCTATGTCATACCCATGTCATTATACACATTTGTAACCTTATAAACCACATAAACACACACACACACACAGAGACTCACACACTCTCTCTCACACACACATGTATGAGATGGTGTGACTAACACAGAAGAAAGGTTGGGCATCTTTGAAATAAAATCAATCAATCATTCAGCCACAATGAAGAAAAAAACACAGCAATGAAGGACTTAAACTGCAAAGCATCAAGAAAACACACACACACACACACACAGTTTGAGACGGTTTTACTGCTTAGTTGCACCAGAAGACTCAGATCAGACATCCCTGTTCATTTCTTTTTACATTCCCCATGTGAAAAAGAAATATACTTAAATTAATTTTTAATATTTATTCCATGTACTTAATAAAATGCCCTGCAATTGTACTTTTAGTCTACTAAACTGATACACTTTCACTCCAAATTAAAGACATATATTAAATTGATTATTCTGGAGTGGAACTACTGCAAATATACCTCAGGTACACTTGAAATATTTAGTATTTAAAGGCCAATATCACACCATCCTCAGGCTTTTTAATAAGAAATATGCATTGTGCACGTGTAATACTCCAAATAAACTATACTGGGTATCAGATTAGATTATAGGTATAGTATCCACACGTGACGAAACCTGATGAAAGTGAGCAATCCTGTCAGAAACACTTCTTCTACACTAGTATAGTCATTTTCTCTCTTTCTTTCCACCAGAGGGCACCAGCCAGAGGACATCCATACTTTTCCTCTATTTAAATACTGCATTAATTGTAAAAAATTTTTAAAAAAAAATCACACAGAGGTGAATAGCACATTAGCGGTAAATACTGTCTAACACTGTGAAATCACCTCAGAACACGAAATAATGATGTAATATTTCTATATTATTAGAACACGAATTATGAAAGATTCCCATCAGCTCAGTGCGAGACAGAAACCTCATTCCTCCGACTTTACTAACATATATATCTAAATATTTGATCTGGAGGATCCATCCTCCACATATATCAGGATGAATATGACATGAGGAAATCAAACCCTCAATATTAGTGTTTATACACTTGTGAAATATTCCCCGGATCTCACACTCTTTTGTGGTTGATTAACATTTATTTATGTTTATGGATGAACCACAGCAGCATAAAAAAATGATCATCTTTTCATCTGAAAGTTTATCAGAGTAATATTTAGAAATAAAAATGCAGGTTTCATAAATGTGTACGGTGTTGAGCAATTACGAGTCATTAAATTCATATTAACTCAATTAAATTCCCTTCCGTTCACTCCTGTGGGGTTAACAATGGTCATTTTCACACTATATGTACATTTCAGACCATTCTATACTCAAATAACATTTGTTGTCGTTGTAGTTTTTTTATGTGTAATTTGAAAAAAGAATTTCTTCATTATTTAATTGAAGTTGAAGTTGAAGTTCAGCCGAAGAAGCATCTCTTCCTCGTGTTTTTATAATCTGAAGAACCTTCTTCTAACAACAAAGGGTGTGAAAGACAAAAAAGGCATATTATTTTTAGGAATGTAAATGGACTCATTTTGTTTTCACATCAGACAGAATTCGTTTTTAGTTGAAAAAGTTGCAACCCTTTAATTCTGCACAGACACCGAGCAGCAGTGTCCAGATTCAGACGGAGCGGGAACAATTAAAGGTTGATTACATTATTATCCCTCATCTGTGTCACGGCATCAATTAATGCGCTTGACGGCGGAGAAACTGTCACCGTTCTGGCAGAAACCTTTTCCCATCGTTCAGCAGAGAAAGTTTCCCGCAGCTGTTTTCCGGCGGCATTAACCGCTGTCATCCAGAAACAACAGCAGCCCAGCGGTGTCAATTATATTTGATTGACTGAGTAAAGCAGCACACAAATAAGCCCAAACAATGGACACAAAAATCTATAGACGACTCTCCTCCTGTCAAATCAAGCGCTCGTCTGCTCCATTTTCATGCTGCACAACAGCCTTAAACACGTCTCTCTCTCTCTCTCTCTCTCTCTCTCTGAGCGCCTGTCTCTCTCTCATCCGCCTCCAATTAAAGCTGCTGTTTCAGAGCCGTCTGCAAACGAGCTCTAATTCATCACACATCTGCACATATCGGCTCCTGGAATGAAATATTCTCCCTTCACGAGCGTTAAACTGGGTTCAGAGTTCATTTCCCCGCGTTCTTCAGCGTTTGGTCAACATGCACTGATCCACTCATGATTTTTAACCACAAATCCACTTCATTCAAAGCAAAATCTAGGTTTCTTTGTCAATTTATGTAGTTGAATTTCTCAAATCAAGACTTGTAATCTTCATTTCACTTCCTATTTTTGACTTGTTTTCTAGTATAAATATCTAAACCGTCTTTAATCAAGATGCAGTCACGTGACAAAGAAAATTATTTTATATATTATATTTTGTAAGTTTTTGCTTAAAACAAGCAGAAATATCTGCCAATGTGGAAAGAATAATCTTAATTCAAAGACTAAACAAGATTATTTTCTTGCCCCACAAATGAACAACATTTTAATGCATTTCCTTTTACAGAAAACAAGACCTAATATCATTTTGTCACTTAATTGCATCTTGATTCAAGAATGTTTGGATACTTCTACAGATTTTTTTGCAGTGCACCTTCTCGTTTAAGGATGTTTATATATTTGTGCCGGAAACGAGATTCATTTTTGACAATGCATGCAACATTTAACCCCATAATGTGATGAATGAAAGCGTTCGGCTCTGATTTAAGAGCTTCGTTTGTGGAAGGATGGATTTTTCAGACCTGCGGAAATGAATATTTCCAGAACTCATTGAACATTTCTTCCCTCGTTTAACAATCAGCTCAGTTGGAAACGTCTTTATTTTAAATCAGCAAATGTAGTTACAATGATTCCAATAATATAGTGCTTCTTGCATTCAAACATGATAGTTGAATTATAAATCCATACTTTAACGGAAAACAATACAGATTACATATAAATGTATAAAGAGTGATGAAATCGATCAGAAACTGAAGGTGCAGCGCTGGATCCTTCAAGAGTTCTGTGCACCGAATCGTTTAGTAAAGAACGTGATTCATTCGTTCGTTCGCTTGTGTTTGATTAGAGTCTGTACAAAATCACAGTATTGCAACATTTCCAAACGCACATGTATGAAAGTGTGTACAGCAAATGAAGATTTCATCTCGTGTTCTAGTACAAATATATCAACAGTCTTGAATCAAGATGCATTTGTTTTCTAAAAAAAAAAAAAAAAGTATAAAAGTATAAATCAATGGGGTAAGAAAGCAATCTTAATTCAAAGGCTAAGCAAGATGCTTTTTCTTGCCCCATCAGCAGATATTTGTGCTTTCTTTAAGCTAAAACTAACAAAATGGAAAACTTTTTTACAGATAACAATATATAGACTACAAAAAATCTTTTCCAGCTTAGATCTTAGGGTCTTGTTTCCTGCCCAAATATCCAGAAATTCAGAAGGAATTTCAAGTAAAAATTTTGACTAGTTTTTTCTGAAAATCCTTCTTGATTTAAGAGGTTTGAGATACTTTGGCTGGAAACAAGACACACAACCTAAGCTAGAAAAGCCTCTTTGGCAGTGTCATATGTTATTGTGCAGAGAATGCATCCTGATTCAGGCATGTTTAGAGATTTACACTAGACTGAAGGAGAGGAACGTCCTCCAGCACCTGGTTTGGAAAGAGTGTGTATCTGAGCCGTTTCAAACAGCACTCGTCTTGTTTCTGCTCTTGGACTCGCTCTTCTTGGCCGCTGCGCTGTGTTTAGCAGCGCTCTGAGCGTTGTTGTTGTTGCTGTTCTGGTTCCCGCTCAGGGTCTCCATGATGGAGCGGAACGTCCCGAACGCTCGTTTGCTGGACTCCGGCTTGTCTTTCCCGGACGGGGCTTTGGCGTCCGGCGCTGGTCCGTCCTTCCGCGGCGGCTCGTCGAACGTCACCCTCAGTTTGAGGCTCTGCGAGGTTTTCCTGCGAGAGGACGGAGACTTGAGGGCGCTCTTGGGGCTGGTGGTGAGCTTCTGGCCGTCGGGGAGCTCTTCGCTCTTGGTTTCTGGGTCGCTGTGGTCTGACGACGGAGACGGGTTGCAAACGTCCACGGATTTGGAAGTCCTGTGGGTCGAGGAGAACTTGTGCTCGTGTTCATCAGGCTCTGTGATGGGCAGCTGCGTGGGCCGCTCGGGGCGGGGCGGTTTGGACTCTTCTGCGTCTGATTCGCTGAGAGAACGCTGCATGATCTGCTTGAGACGAGCCAGCTTGAGATCCCGCCTCTCGCCAGGCCCCAGCTGTCTCATTGGTCCGGCTCCAGGCCCCGGCAGCTTGTGCTGGACAGCGTCCGAGTCCATGTGTCTCTGCTTCAGCGTCCACTGACCGCTATCAGGAGCCGCTTCGGCCGACAATATCATCTCTGGCCACGAGTCCAGGTGAGAGCTGAGGAGACGAGAGAGACGTCTGAGACACACAGAAAAACACATTCCCTAACACAGCAGAAATATCTGAAAATAACTTTGAATGACTGAAGATATTCTACTTTCTCTAGTATCAAGATTTCCATTTGAAACAAGCCAAAATATCTGCCAATGGGGTAAGACCAAAAAAAAAGATCATGATATATATATTTATATATGTATAAAAAAATTTATGTCAGTAAAAGTCATGCTTTCATTCTTCTGGGTTTAATCAAATTTAATTTGAACAGAATTCTCTATTCATAAAAATATCAATTGTAACCATTTATTAACATTTTAACAATAAAGGTGCTTTAAGAAATGTGCTTTTCTCCCCTAATCCTGCTTTAGATTCCGATTAAACAGTTTCATTTCATTCAGATCATTAAAAGGGACATTAAAATCAACTGAATTCATAAAAGTTCTTACTTTATTAATATTTTAACAGTAGTGTTCTTTGACATGTGTTTTAGTATTTTTTACAGATTTTCATCAAAAAGACGTGTAATCAATTGAATTCATTAAGCTTTTATTAATTAGAGTGTATTAATATGTTAACAATAACAGTGCCTTGTGAAATGTGTTTTTTCTAGATTCTGTGATTTCAGATTCAATATAAACAATGATAATTAAGTAAATCTTGTAACATGTAATCAACTGAAAAAGAACTAATATATTATTTTTTGCAAACTGTTTAAATTAAAACAAATCAATTAAGTGTTAAACATGAATATTATTGTTTATTCCTACTTCAAGAATTATCTTTCTGGTCATTTCTTCAATTTAAGCGGGACTTTTATTTTGTCTGGTTCTTACAAAGCCCTTTGAGTGTCTGTGAGTTTTAATAAAGTGTATTATTATTATTATTACTACAAACATTTGTGTTGCTCCTAAGTACATTCTACTGTGCGATAGTGATATATTTCTGTCATATTTTCTTCAAGTTAAACCAGACTTTTATTTTGGCAGGTTGAGATGTTTGTGTGGGTCAGAGGGTGATGTGAGGTCAGACCTGGGCGAGGGTGGTCTGCCGTTCAGCTCCTGAGTCTGCAGCAGCAGATGAAGCTGGTTCTGAAGAGCGACTCGCGCCGTCGTTTGTCTGTCCAAGTCACACACACACACACACAGGTCAGATACACAACACTCACTCATGGATTTATTAAACGCAGATAAACACAACAGCAGCACTGAGAACCATTATTCTCTTGATTTGTGTTTTGTCTTGTTTTCTAGAACACTCTCAGAAATAAGCTGTCATCTTTTTTTAAAAGGTACATTTTAGTACTTGAAGTGTACTTTCTGATTAGTAATATGCCATGCTAAGAATTTCGTTCTTAATATTTATAGATTTACTTTTTTTTTTTTTCAAATAGTTTCATCTCAGCCAAATATTGTCCTATCCTAACAATCCATCCATCAGTGGAGAGATGTGGTGTTGAGGTGCAGGGTCTGAAGGACGGCTCTTACTCTTGCAGTTGTTTGGTCAGTTTGACCACCTGCGAGGCCAGAGACATGCAGGTCTCCACCACCACCAGATACCTGGAGCAGGTGCTGTGACCCTGCCGCTCGGCACCCTGGGACGGACGCTCACCCTGCTGGTTCTGCACCGTCACGTTCGAGCCGTACTCCACCAGAGTCTGCCCGGAGACACAGAGAAGACACGGGTTACACACGGTCACTTCTGCACCAGTCCAGGTTAAAAAAACTTTTCCTGCAACATTTACGAAAAATTGACCCCAAAAATATTTGGTCAAAATCCTGATATTAATTCTGATGCAGGATATCAGTGCAGGGTCAGTCAGCACTGGATCTCATTCAATAATAATTATGTGAATTAAACATGAGTGAACACATACCCGAGGTCTGGCGTTTTATATGGCAGCTTAAAGTCAGTGTTTTTGAAGAAGTTTGCATTTACGTGATCAAAATTACATTCAATTAAGAGAAATATTACTAATTAAAATGATGGTTTTGAAATATAATTTATTACATTAATCAAAGCTGAATTTTATATTAATTCTGCATATGAATTGTAATATGCTGATGTAATATTAGGGGTTGATACTTATTTAAAATAGAAATCTACCGTTTAGGGGTTTTGTTTTGTAAAGAAATGAACACTTTCATTCATTGAGGATGCATTCAGTGTATCACAGGTTACAGTAAAGTTACAAAAAATGCTTTCTATTCTAATATTTCAGATTCAAACAAATGCTTTTCTTCTGAACTTTCTAATCATACGGCAGTAATGATGCTGAAAACAAATGATCATTCAACAGATATTCACATTTTAAATTCTAGTAATATTTCTGATCTAATAAGTGCAGCCTTGGTGACTTCTTTCAGAAACATTCAAACTCTTACGGAGAACAAACCTTTTGGCATTTAGGGTGTGTTTTTTCCTAAGTTTAGTTAATCTGCATTTCGGAAAAAACACAGGAACTAAATCACATGAACACCAAAATATTTTTAGTCAGGAAGCTTGTAAAGTGTGTTTGTGGTCAGACTGTGTGTGGTGCGGTCAGTGAAGGAGCGCCAGTGTTTTTCTTTCTGTCTGTGAGCGAACAGAACCGCCCTGCGACAGGAAATGGGAGGAGAGCTGCTTCCTGTCTCTCTCAGAGCGGCACCTGAACGCAGCTGAGATGTCCGAACTGAGCCGCCACATGAACCGCTGTGTTCCCGTTCTGATCCGCCTCGTCCAGAGAGATGCCCTGCTCCTGCATGAACTGAAGCAGCCACAGCAGCACTCGCTCCTGAAACACACACACACAAGAACGATGAGAGAGAGAGCGTGTGTGAGTGTGTGACCATGAGTGTGTGTCTCACCTGTCCGTGTCTCGCGGCGTAGTGGATGAGGCTGGGATGTTCACGAGTACAGCTGAGCTCGGCGATGGCTTCGGTTTCACTCACCATCCAGCGCACACACTCCAGATGACCGTTCTACACACACACACACACACACATCACAGGTCAGGCAGCATTAGTGAGGGCCGTTCTTAGTTGCTTGTTTATTGTACTGTTTATTATTATTAGGAGTGACGAAATGAGAGGTTGAATCGTGACGTAGCGTGAACACCTCTGCATCGATGCAGTAATAGACTAGAATCCTATTTGAATAACATATAATCTACTTCAGTGACACGAGACTGATGTAAACCGTCAGTTATGTTTTCGGAACAGGACAAAACAGATCTGTGCATTAGTGTCTATAACTACTGTCTTGCAATTGTCTTTTCCTCGTTTATTACATTATATTTGCCTGGATGTTTTGAGGCTATATTTACTTAGAATTCTTAACAATAATTAATTACATATTAACATAATAATAATAATATAAATTTGTTTTAAGTAGCCTGTTTATATAATTTAATAAAAATGCTTGAAATAAATTTGATATAATCGGGATGCATATTTTTGATTATGTGCTCGTTTCCATCATCATGAGCTGGAAAACCCTGGCCTACTGTGTGTGTGTGTGTGTGGTACCCTGACGGCGAGGCCAGCGGGCGTCAGCTGCTGTGTGTTGCGTTCGTTAAGACAGTCCTCTCCCATTAACGAGGTGAGGTGCTGCAGGCAGTCGGCGTGACCCTGAGCTGCAGACACATGAAGCAGGTTGTTCCCGTTCTCGTCTCGGATGAGCTCCAGGTTCTCCGCCGCGAAGTGAGGCTACAGACACAGGATCAAACAGACAATCCGATGAAGCAGCCATCAGCAGCACAGATATATTAGAAATAGACAAAAATTATACATTTTTATTTTATGCCAAAAATAGGATATTAAGCACAGATCATGTTCTGTGAAGATATTTTGTAAATGTATCAAAACTTCATTTCTGATTAGTAATATCCATTGCTAAGAACTTCTTTTGGAGAACTTTAAAGGAGATTAAGATGATGTATAAATCTTAATTTCAGAGAGCTGACCCTTCTGTATAAGAGGTCCCTCTAAAAGCACACCGCAGGTTTCAGAGCTGGAATCTAACTCCCAGATGAACTCTCCAAGGCCCTTCATTATTGGGTCACACCTGGTATCTCTGTGAAAGCTTTTTCTTTTTCAGAAGAATCGATGTAATCGTTTTTTCTTGTATTTATTTTTGATAATAAATGCTTCAGGTTAAAATAGCTAACTACTTCTTTCTGCATTATGGCTGATTTGTAGATTGCACATGCAAATAGTGTTACGGTATTTTCACATTGCCCATCTGTTCCCTAACTCCATTTTCCAATCGTTCCATCAATTTTTGTGTGTGTGTTCATATAACAATAGCTATAAAAGTATTAAATTGAGATTGGGAAGATCAACAAGAAGGATCTGAAGCAGATTATGTTTTATTAAAGTTCATATTACCAGCCAATCACAGCAGTGGGCGTTGCTGTCCCTGATGAGGACACGCCCCTTCAAATTCACAGAGAGTGAAAATGAGGACGGAAAATAATCATTTGGAGCAAACCCTTTTAAACCAACCTGGAGAAACATGAACATCTAAACCTGAGTTAATGATGGAGACGCTCTTACCAGCAGCGAGATCTGTCCTTCTCTCACGATGTTCAGGATGTTCTGGGTCTTCTTGCTTTCCTCGTCAGCTTCTCCAAACGTTCTCCAGGGCTTGTCCTGCCTCGGCGGGAGAGGGAAGGCACTCGGCCCGCCGTCGGCTTTGTCGGACAGCAGAGCGTCCGGCTCTGACCCGTGAGCGCTCGGAGCCCGGAGACAGTCCTGATCCGGCCGGGGCTTCCTGAGGTCGGGCCAGCTGACGGGTGACAGGAAGCTCTCTTTCACCGCAGCGGTGCTCCTCTTCTCAGACTTAATGTAGGGCACGTCCAGGATCTCGTCCATGTCCAGGTCGTAGTGCTCCAGCTCTCCCAGCAGCGGCAGGCCTCGGCTCTTACTGGCCTCGTCGCTCTTGGCCTCCGTCTCGGGGTCAGACTCCTGCGGCTGGTGTTTGAGCGGAGACACGCGCTTGACCGGACGGAACTTGCTGTAGACGTCGGCGATGCCGGTGGGTTTGATTCCCGCTCCACCGGACGCACCGCTGCGAGCCCAGTTAATGGACGGAGCTGAAACACACCAGAACAAACCGTCCTGAGCATCTCCAACACTGAAGGGAAGACAGGAATCTGACCGTGTGACACCCATCAGCTGCGTTTACTACGTGTCTTTTCAAAGCTGAACTAAATCATGTAAAAAAACTAAAAACTGATAATAAAAAGCTTCACAATAAATAACAAAACAACAGAAAAAATTATTATACAAATTATAATAATATTTAAATTCATTGTTTTAAAAAGATAACACGGAATAAATTTTCATTGTTATGCTGATGATACTCAACTATATATCTCAACAAGACCAGATGAAACGTCTAAATTATCAAAGTT
>JAUMHG010000045.1:274532-285573 GCA_032359395.1 Enteromius anoplus | reverse complement strand
CTCTCTCTCTCACACACACTCACACACTCTCTCTCTCTCACACACACACACTCTCTCTCTCACACACACACACACACACACACTCTCTCTCTCACACACACTCACACACTCTCTCTCTCACACACACACACACACACACTCTCTCTCACACACTCTCTCTCTCTCTCTCTCTCTCACACACTCTCTCTCTCTCTCTCTCTCTCACACACTCTCTCTCTCACACACACACACACACACACACACACACAGACACAGAGCTCTAGTGCTGGTAAACTCTACTAATAAGCGCAGGTCTCCCCCTGCTGTCTGCTTTCATCATTGACTCTCTCTGCTCTCAAACTCATCTGTGGTTTAGAATAAAGACATGTGCAGATGACTTCATATTTTTAATCAGTACATAAATACATCTTCCATCATATACTGTGTGACATCTTTAAAATCATCTTAGAAAATATCAAAAATATGCTTCATGTATTTGAAGGTTTTCTTTACAAAAACATAGGTCCTGTACAAACATCTGATTCTCTGGCAGCGCTCGACTGATCTTCTCGGTTGCGGTGGACTGTTAGTTGTTTTTGGTTCGTCTTGTTTAAAGGGTGGTGATGTGATGAGATGCTGGGGCTCGTTCCCCGAGGAGCCGCTGTGAAGAACAGCGATGTGATGTCCATCAGAACCCCTCCGGGTCTGAAGCTCACGTGATGAGATGAAGATGACCTGCAGGAACAGAGAAGAGCAGAAGGTCCTGATCAGATCTTCATCAGAGCTGTGGATGCTGCTGTGTAGGAGACGCTCATGAGAATATTGATTTCTGTCCTCCTACAGATCTGCAGATCTCAAATCACACGCCAGATTTGTTTCATAACAGCGTCTCATGTTTACATGTCTTTCCTCAAACCAGAATCAGAACATCACGTCTGTCCTCTTCATTATGTCCTTTATTCACTGAAAAATCATTCTCTTAGTGTTTTTGTCTTGCTTTCTAGTATATATATCTAAACACTCTTATTAATACATCCACTAAACAAGTGAAACAACTATTATGTCTTGTTTAAAAAAAAAATATAATCCAAATTTTGGCTTAAAACAAGCAAAAATATCTGCCAGTGGGGTTTTACTTGTTCAGCCTTTAAAATAGGATTCTTTTATTATTATTTCTCATACCGCATAGGTAGATATTTGATTGTTCCGAGCAAAAACTAATAAAATATGGATAATATTTCCAGCAAACAAGTCATTTTCCAGTAAACGGGTCTTGATTCAAGCATGTTTAGATATTTATCCTAGAAAACAGGACACAGTCCGTAAAATAATCCTTTTCTTTTAATAGCTTTTGAATTAAAATATATTTTCAAATATTGTTTTCATTTTAATTTTACTCCACATTTTTGTAATTTTATCCTTTTTTTGTTTTGTATTAGTGTTTTATTTGCATAAATAGTTTTAGTTATTTTAGTATTTTAACTTGAACTAAATAAAACTAAGGGAGAGCTGCTTGGAAAAAGCAGAAATAGAAAGAAAATTAAATTTTTTATTTTAGTTAATTAATTGTTAAAAGTATTTTTACTTCTTTACTGTATTTTTGTTCTTCATTTTGAAACTGAACTAAAAATGTATATTTTTTTCCACATCAAGTAATTATAATTTATTTATTGTGTTGCCTTGGAAACAAGCTAAAAATAAAATGTATATTACTTTAAATATTTGTTAATAATAATTGTTTGAACTCTTCTTCTTGTATTTCTGTTGAAACTAGCTGAAACAAAGCGAATCATTTATGTTTCTGATGATAATACCCTTGTATCCGACACGTTCTGCTGTGAAACACTGATCAATGCTGCGTCTTCTAGCGTATCTTCATGCTTTCTAAATGAACAGTTCTCAGTGGTCTCTGATGTTTTCTTCTCACTGCTGAAACAATACAGATACTAACAAACCCTTTTCATATCTTCACAGTTTCCAGATGTCATCATAGTCGGGTAAACCTCTGCAATAAACAGAGACTACAGCAAAGACATCCTCCTGCATAAAATCCACGACAGTGTTCAGTTTCTAGAAGAAAACATGGTCAGATATAGTCAGAGGAGAGACTCTAATTTACTCTCATTCTATAGAAGTGTCAGAAAAAACAAAGTACAGTGCTACAAACCCATAATCCTTTTTAAAACTAGCTAAATAAATAACTTGGATTTATGATGTTAATAACTGTGCAAAAGCATCACAGTCTGTGAAGAGTATCCATCGAGAGTCATGCGATCACGTCAATCACCCTCAAAGCTCTGTCCAAGTCCAGAATAATCCATAATAACTCCAGTGAAATCTGCACAGATCAAAACAGCTCTAAACTCATGTGTGTCTGGACGAGATGGGCTTTCTCACTGGAGGAAGAGTTATTATGGATCATGGACTCACAATTATACATTCTACTCTTAAACCAGAAATCATCAGGATGTTAAGTAAAGATCGTGTTCTGTGAAAGGACATTTCCTACCGTAAATATATCCAAACTTCATTTCTGCTTGGTAATATGCATTGCTAAGAACTTCATGCCAGTGAACAACTTAAAAGTAGATTTTCTCATTATTTAGATTCCAGGCTGGCCAAACACGGTCCTCTCCTAACAAACCACTGATCAGTGATAGGCTGACGGCTGGTTTCTTACCGTCCCGAGGGAGCAGTAAAGAGCGGATGGTCTGCGTCAGACGGTGGTGCTGGTGGACTTGCGTAGAATGGTCTTGTGTGGTTTCAGAGCGAGGCAGCCGTTCTCGGTGAGCGCTGGAGCCGGGCTCTGCTGGACAGGACTGTGTTTGGCGTCGATCAGCTCGGTGTGTAAATGCAGATCTGAGCTGTTGGAGTCACAGTAGCCGTGATACTGCACCTTCTCGCTGAAGCGCACTCGTTCTCTGTTGGTCTGAGGACAGCGGCTCTCTCCGAGGCTCTTGGGCCGGCGACACAGAGACTCTCCTCCGTTCTGCATCAGCTCCTGGGCTCGGGGGCTCCGGGGGGGAGGGAGCGGCGGCTTGGGTCTCTTTAGGACGGTGAGGATGGCCGTGGGTCTGAAGAGCGTCTCCTCGGGGTAGATCTTCACGCTGGAGGCCGTGGTGCTGCTGGAGCTGCTGTTGAGCGTGTCCGTCTTAGAGCTGTCCGTCAGATCCTCCTCCAGACGGAGGTCAGAGGTCAGGCAGTCGATCTCCTCCACCACCTGAGAAGCACAGAGAGAGTCCAGCGTGAGATCCACAAGAACATGAAGATTACCAGCAGCTAAGAATGGTTTGAAGCCAGTTATTTCTATCTTCTGCTGGAGTGTGTCAGAAGAAAATATCAGATCACAAACATTCATTCATTCATTATCAGCATCCAGTGAGATGCTTGAGATCTGATCTGATCATCATCAACGGTCTGTCTGAAGAAACAGAACAATCCAGAAGAACTGTGTCTCCGAGACGCTTCAAGAAAGATTCCTGCAGAGCTCCAGAACTGTTAAAAGTTTGAGGCACTTGTGTAAAAGGTTTTTTCTCGGTACGTTAGCAGCAACATTTAATAAACGTCCAGCTTAAACATTTCAGACAGGAAACGTTCCATCGACTGAGCATGAGTAACGTTTACTGCTGACATTATGAGAACATTATTAAAGACCAGATAACATTGAACAAGCGTTCTGTTAACGTTGTTGGTGCATAACATTTAAGATGAAGCATTATTATGGATTATGGACATGTTCTTTAGTTAAGACATCTTTTCCAGATGTTCACTGATGGAACGGAGTGCTGTGAATTATTGTGATGTTTGACGGCCCCCATTCACTGCAGAGCATCCATTGCTGAGACACGATTCCTTATATAATGATGTCAGATCAATATCTGAAGGATCAGTCGTGAATGACCTCCGATGTTCAGCATGAAGAGCGCATCCCAACTGACTTACAGAACGAGCGACTCATCCTATATCCTGCTATAATAAATTCATAAAGACGCTGAACAATTTATGCGTATGTGTTTCCATAAATACTGTAGCACCATCATGAACCGATACTGTACGTGATGAAGAGCTGCAAACATTTCAGAACAAACAAGCTCGGGGTCACTATAACAAACGCATAACTCCAGTCTACGTCTGCTGGAAGTATATGCACTTTCCCAGCTTACACTCGTGTTCTCAAGAAACATGTTCTCTGAATGTTCAAAATCCTTCCCCCAGTTTGCAATCGCTATGGGAACGTTTTGAATATTCTTTAAATGTTATGAAACGATAGTAACATTTAGAAAATGTTACAAGTTTGTCTGCATGCAGTTTGAGAACATTACTCTGAACACATTAATGTTACTAGAAGAACCTTGCCAGAACATTCTGAGAACATCCAGAACAGTATTTCAAGTTCTTAAGAAGCAGTGATGTTCACAGAACATTTCATACGTTCAAAGAAATGCTATTTAAACGTTGTTCACAGAACATTCAGTTGTTTTTATTTTGAAATGTTTTAATGAGAACAAACAAAAGTAACATGTTTGGAAATGATCAAATATAAGATGCACATCTGCTGAAGATCACTGGATCAAGACACATTCAGAATCATAAACATCTTGAAGACATCTAGTAAACATCTATGTGACATCTGCTGGGAGACATGCCCTAGATAATCACACATGAGCATACACTCTGAACAGTGTCTCCGAGATTGGATAACCATTCCCAAATAACGTTTTTATAACGTTATCAGTTAGTTTGGTCCATCAAGCAGACTCTCGTGAAGTGAGTGATTTTGTCATTGATCACTGTAAGATAACACAAACATTAACATGCTTCAGTGTAAAGCTGCTCGAAACAATGCCGAGAACAGAAGAACACGAGATCATAAAGCGCATCCTGACTCATGAGATTTTAATAACTGAGATGCAGACTGCTGAACACTGAATGAGTGACAGCTGTCAATCACACGAGAGTCGAATCTTTGAATCTGACTCGCACGAGTGAAGCCCAGAGGTCTGTGATGATGATGATGAAGAAGATGATGATGTTTACTCGAGGCCTCGACGGATTCGAGCGCATCGGACCATCATCATCCTCAGCGCTTATAACGCTCGGCACGCACCTCTTTGAGTTCCTTCGCCACATCCTTCAGGTCTCCCAAGATGTTCTCGAGATCCTCCACGATGCACCTGATCTGTCGTTTGACCTGAACCTTATTGACGCCTCCGTCCTCCGCCGACGCCGCCGCGCTAACGGACATCCTCCGGAGCGGCGCGCGTCACGGCTGTGCGGCGCGTCTGCTCGTGAAGATCACGCATGTTGACGCTCGCATGTTTTCTTCATCAGACGCAGAAGAATCTCGAGCCGCGCGACGCGTCCACACGCGCATGCGCACTGCCTACACAAACCCCGAGGACCTCCTGATCCTGAATGATTCAGAAAACAGATCAGAAATCATCATTAATCAGATTAGGTCGTTTTTATTTTAAAATTGCTTCTCTTAATCAGTATACATGTTTACTTTTTCATGGATTACATTATTTACATATTTTCCTCATAAATCATTGTTTGCTCCTTCTTAAATAGCTTATTTACACTTTTTTGTCTCTTTCATCTAATATATTTGTATTTGAAGTAGTTTTTAATATAAATATTTTATAATATTTTGAAGCATTCTCTGATGTTGATTATGGTCATGCAGGTAAACAAATAAAATATTAACTAGCATTTTGTTTTCGAGTTTTATTTTAATAATTTAATTCATTACTTTTTTTTTTACATTACTATTTTTATGATTTAATTAAACTCCATTTCCTTCACAAACCTTAGTTTGGGAAACACGAATGCACTTCATGCTGTTGATAACAACAAGTGGAATATATTCTCTTACTCTTTGTATTGTAATATAAATCTGGTATCCAGTCAGAATCCAGTATTCAGCTCTGGAGGCGTGTTTATGCAGATGTTTGTCCAGCTGTTTTTTGCATTTACATAAATGCTTTGTTTATAATCAGGAGGAGGTTTAATGAAAACTTGCAGGATGTTTTAATGGTACAAAGACCTTCTATATGCCAAAAGATCAATGCAAATCTCATGCTCTCCCCAATTATAAGTCTCTTTCGATAAAAGCATCTGTAAAATGACTAACGGAACTTTACATTTGATAATTTAGCAAGCATTAAGGTTGCTTTTGAATGTTCTCTGAATGTTCTGAACCAATTAAACTAACTAGCCGTTTTGTGTTAACGTTTTGAGAACATGATCAGATAACTTTGAACAAACATTCTATAAACATTACTGGAAAAACATTTGTTCTTAACGTCGAGAGAAACCTTGTTAGAAAGTTCGCTAAATATTTAAGAACTGTTAGCTGGGATTATTTCAGTGGCACACACAAACTATAAATACAAATGCAATTGAAAATGTCTTTCTTTTTTTGTAATATATCACATAAAATATAATGGCATTATTATCCTACAGATATGAGAACTCCAGCGTTGGGGAGTGCCCTGCACTCTGGCAGCCAATCGGAAACGCCCTTTGCCTGTCAGTCATTTTGGGTATAAGGGTTTCTGACGTCGGGTTGGCTGAGGTATATTTAGAGGATGGGGCTTTAAAAGAGAAACGATCGAGCAGTTGAAACCTACAACATATTATTTTTAGTGAAATTATACTAAATCTGTAGCTACAGTAAACACTTCATCGTCATACAAGTTAGTTTTTATCAAATATTCAAATTTATGCAAATATTCACTCAGAGCTGATCAACCAGATCGAGAACCGTATATTTTTACACATGAACACTCTCACTGACACCGTACAACAGCAGCTCAAACATCAGCCGTGACACGGCTTACATTCAGCATTATTCGTCACTATAAATATAACATGCACAAATAATAGTCACGTGTCAACTGGTGGAGTGAAGGCTCGCGGATCTGATTGGCCGCTGCTCGGTGACGTCACAGCGTCGTTCGCGGAAGTGGGGCAAAAGTCACGGCGGAGTGTTTCACGGCACATCCGCGGAGTTTAAGAGTAAAAAACATCACCTGAGTCACCATTAACACAAAAACATCCATCTTCTGAAGATGTCAGCGCCTTTGACTTTCGACGGCAGAGTCGTGCTGGTGACCGGAGCCGGAGGAGGTCAGTTTATCATCTTAAACGCACGCGTTTATGCAAATAATGCAAATATGTTGAGATGCAGAATCGATTGATAGAGAGAGGCATACAGTGAGTGTTGCAGACGTTTAATGCGTTCATGCATCAGAAAGACGCTTTCTTAACAGTTAACAGAAAACATGTACCACAAACTTCTGTTATTTTTCTTGTGCAAGTTGCAGCTGACGCATTAATATAGATGTTTTATATTTATAAACGTGCATTATTTTGCTCAGAATATTGAGCTTAAAGGTCTTTTTAAGTACTGTAGCGTGTAGTTTGGCAGGGATGCAGCATTTCTGTGATCAAAGTACAAACAGCAGATAAGAGTCAATGACTCTGCGCTCATGGTGGTGTGATGTAGTTAAGATAAGGCAGATATTTATAAATCCCTCAGATATTTACGGTAATCGTGTGTGTTCCGCAGGTTTGGGAAGGGAATATGCGCTGGCGTTCGGTCAGAGAGGAGCCGTTGTCATCGGTGAGTCGCTCTGATCGGATCATTGATTCAGTTCAAGTGAGTCGCCGGCTCACGATTCGCTCTCTGTTCTTCACACAGTCAATGATCTGGGAGGAGATATTAAAGGAGGTGGCAAGAGCTCAGCAGCCGCTGATAAAGTGGTGGAGGAGATCAGAGCTAAAGGAGGCAAAGCCGTGGCTAATTATGGTCAGTGATGAATCGATTCCAGCTCAGGTGTTCAGTAACATACTAGTGATTCACATGATGATCACGCCTCTGGTTTCTTCACAGATTCAGTGGAAGACGGCGAGAAGCTCATTCAGACAGCGCTGGATGCCTTTGGCCGAATAGGTGCCCTTTCCAGACCTGCAATATGATTTAATATGTTTATTTGTGAACTATCTCCAATATTTTTCAGTAGAGTGCTTTAGAGTCACTTTGTCAGTGTTCGTTCCAGAACTATTTTTTCCATTCATTTTTGTCTCACAAGGAAGTCTTTTTTTTTAAAGCATTAAAAAAAGACATGAAACACACCAATGTGCTAAAAGGAGAATCACAGCATTACAAACTCTGCATTTTGGTTCCAATTATTTATGAATACCTTAATAATGCGTTATACAAAGAGGATTTAGCTGAATATACACACACACACACACACTTATTGAAGTATACTAACTTACTCTCTGATGAATCTTCTATGCAGCATCATGGGTAATTTTGTTTTCAATAAGATTATTTTAAAAATTAATTTATTACTAAGAAAATGAAAAGAGTTTTTGTTTCCATGTTGTGCTGTACACTTTTTAAAATACTAAACGTGCAGAATGGTAAATGCATGGATGTCTGACAGTGTTCTGAGTGCTCATGAGCTGTTTGTGTTGTTTTTCAGATATCGTGGTGAACAATGCGGGGTAAGTTTGATCAGTGTTGGAGTTAATGCATTACAAATTACACGAGTTCTGTAATCAGATTACTTTTTTAAAGTAACTAGTTAAGTAATGCACTTTTAATGTAGAAGGAAATATCGGAGTTCCTGTGTATTGACTGAGCGCTCTGGCGTTGCCATGTTGAGAGAAATCAGGAGTAGGGTTGCAAAAAGATGGAAAATGTCCAGGAAACATTCCAGAAATGTGTAACTTTTCAGGTTTTTGTGGAATCTTCCAGGATTTTGTCTGAACATGATCTCACGGTAGTACTAGACTAAATACAAACCCGTATTTACTCGTCTCACCTGCACATAAACAGATTTAAGATTCCTCAAAATAAACCATCAAATCTTATTGTAGAAAACTGCAGTTAAATGTAAATATGACACATACAATTGATGTACTTCAAATCATACTAATAAGCATACATGACAAATTTATTGCTAATTTATTGTTTAGTTTGAGCTGTCCTCTACTGTACATTTCCTTCAGCCTGAGACGATTCATTTCACGTTTGCTGTGAAAGGGCTTGTATATTCGTAAGCAAGCCCTGGCCAGATTTACAAAGTAACTTTGCATCACTTTCCATATAAAGTAACGTAAGGGAGAAATGCATTCCTTTGAAGAGTAGCTCTCCAGCACTGCTTGTGTTCAGAGACTCTGTAATTCTCCTCTGCTGAAGGATTCTGCGGGACCGATCGTTCGCCAGGACCAGTGATGTGGACTGGGGTATGCGACACCATAATCAGCTAATGACCTCTAAAGACCAGGCCCCTTTAATCTTAGCACTAAGAGTTCTTCTAAGTAACAGTGTTTTGTGACTCTCAGACCTGATCCAGCGAGTGCACCTGAGGGGCTCGTTCCTCGTCACACGGGCCGCCTGGAACCACATGAAGAACCAGAAGTTTGGGAGGTGAGTGTGGATCTGTGAGGGCGTCTGTGGTCCTCCTCAGAGAAGGTCACGGCTCTGCGCTCTGTTCTCAGGATCATCATGACGTCGTCTGCGGCAGGGATCTACGGAAACTTCGGCCAGGCTAACTACAGCGCGGCCAAGCTGGGTCTGCTGGGGCTGTCCAACACACTGGCCATCGAAGGACAGAAGTACAACATCCACTGCAACACGGTGGCTCCGACCGCAGGATCCCGCCTCACCGAGACCGTCATGCCTCCAGGTCCATCATCTCTGACACTCAGACTCGAGCATCACACTCTTCTTTTGTGTCTAAATCACTGAATACTCAGAGAGGATGCATGGCAGCTAAACTATCTGCAAAACATACATTGCCAAAAGACATTGACGGATAGTTTTAAGCACAAAAGATTTTTTTCTGTTTTTAAAAGCAAATTTTTAAATTTACAATATAATTACTCCACAAAATAATAAATGAGAAATGAATACAATAAAATAAATGTAACAGCATCCAGTATTTCTTTTATTAATTATATAAAACATTAATAATTATTTATTATAATAATAATCTTGTTTAGTCTTTGAACTAATTAATATTTTTGCTTGTTTTTAAGAAAGACAAAATGTTTCTTTTCTTTTTTTTCTTTACAGAAAATAATATCAAAAACACTTAAGAAAGAAAATCATTTTTTGCAGTGTGTGTGCACCATATGACTAAGCCACAGTGTTTTCATAGTCGCCTTTTCTGGAGGAATCCAGGACTATTGATGCCTTCCTTTCTCTATTTTAAGCCATGTTCACCGAGTCGATATTTGTCTTTCTTTTAATGTAGTTTGATTGAGAAGTCATCTGGTGGTTCTATATAGAGCTGAATGACACAGGAGTATGGTTCGGAGGTGAAAGAGGGTTTTCAGTTACTCGTCATGTTTTCTGTGTTTGTGTCAGATCTGGTGCAGTCTCTGAAGGCGGAGTACGTGGCTCCGCTGGTGCTCTGGCTCTGTCATGAAGCGTGTCAGGAGAACGGAGCACTGTTCGAGGTGTGCAGGAGAACACTAGAGAAGTGCAGGGGTCAGAGTTCAGGGGAATGCATGCACTGAAAGATCATGTTCTGTACCTTGAATGCATTAGTAGCAGTTTAGAGGAGTGTCTGTTCAGTGCGTGCACGTAAATGTGTTTATTCTGAAACTCATCAGCTGTGTGTGTGTGTGTGTGTGTGTTTTAGGTCGGGGCCGGATGGATCGGGAAATGTAAGTTCAGCTGAACCTGATGATCTGAAGAATGGATCATGACTCACTGTATCACTTTGTTGCAAATCTCATCAGCTATGAACTGACAGTCACAAAATAAGTGTCATTGTTCAGCTCAGTGTTAATGTCATAAAATATCAAATATGAAACAAATTCAGTTTCAGCTGTAAAGCAGCTCTACAGAAAACAATAGAGTCATTATTCAGATCAAATCAGTTCAACACACACACACACCTCTAGAGATTAGTGGCCATCACTCACAAACCAGTCATAACGGTCAATCACCTGAGAGCTGACTCTCTGCACTGATGTCTGGTGTGTTAGGAGAGGACAACATCTGTCTGAGATACAACTATTAGACAATCTGAATCTG
>JAUMHG010000045.1:173636-184362 GCA_032359395.1 Enteromius anoplus | reverse complement strand
ACCCGTTGTGCACGGTGCACTGCATACAACCTTGTTTCCATTGCCATTTCTAATTGGCCAGCAAGCCAGGAATGCGATATTCGACCATTTTGATTGGCTAATAGGTTTGTCACTCAAATGTCAGAGGCGGAGGAAAAAACCTCAGACTCCTGGTTAAAACCTCGATACCGATGCGATAAAGATTAATCGTGCAGCCCTACAGTGCGCCTCCGGTCTCTGAGTAGGACATTTTTGTCGTTTTCTCCTGTTCATTTGGTCTCTTTGTTCATCGCCATTGTTACGTAGCCCGCACTAGTCCGCGCTCGTGCCCTCAAATCAAAACACCGCCGTCTCCTTCCGCTTCGTGGGTGACGTAGGGGTAAGTGCATTGTCAGAATAATGCAAAAATCATTGTGAAAAAACGTGACATGAACTTTAAGATTAATTGTAGAGGCTTTGAGGCAGAGGAGTTTACCTTGAAAATGTTTTTTTTTTTAATCGAGTTATTCGAGTTACTCGAGGAATCGTTTCAGCCCTAGAAGATTCTTTCTGTCTGCAGATTTGTTCTTGTTGTGATTATAAAAAACTTAATTTGTATCAGTTTTAAAAAGTAAACGTGATTTTGTTTCAGGAGTAATGCATTTCCATAATACTAAGACATAAAACTAATTCTGTGCTTCATAGACATTCATGTTCAGAGATCGTATTGATGCGTTGTTCCCTTCAATAGATAATCGTTTCCTTTGCTTGCTCTTATAATGGTCTCTGAAGAGCCTGCAGAAATGTGTTCTGTTAGTTCTACAGCAGTGTGTGCTCAGAGTTCGCCTGAAGCGGTGTGTGTTTGACTCTTCCTCAGGTGGTCACCGGCGGTCACTATGATGTGGACTGTCGTCTGGAGGACCCAGACGGGACGGTTCTTTATAAAGAGATGAAGAAGCAGTACGACAGCTTCACCTTCACCGCCTCCAGAAATGGCACGTACAAGTTCTGCTTCAGCAACGAGTTCTCCACCTTCACACACAAGACCGTCTACTTCGACTTCCAGGTCGGAGACGACCCTCCGCTGTTCCCTAACGAGAACCGAGTGACGGCTTTAACACAGGTGAAGAATTACACTTGATCTGTGCCCTCAGCCAGAGGAACATGGGCTTGAGGGGTGTTTAGCATGTGCTGAGTAGACAGGACGATCAGAACACTAGTACTTTCAGCAGACAGAAATAGTTGAAGTCAGTTATTTCTATCTTCTGCTGGAGGAAATATCAGATTAATAATCCAGTAAGATGTTTGAGATCTGATCATCACCAGTCTGTCTGAAGAAACAGAACAAACTGAGACAGACCCAATCCAGAAGAACTGTGTCTTCAAGAAAGATACCTTCAAAGAAACTCTGCTCAAGAGCACCGAGGACAAAAACTGCTTTAAACACAAAGATGCTCACAACTCGTGATGATTTAGTTCAGTTCACAGAAGTTATTCGATGAATATTTGACAGCATCCTCATTTTACAGCTTAAAGTGCCTTAAACCTTTAACACTTCTGGAGCTCTGCAGGTGTTCTGGATTGAGTCTGTCTCAGTTTCTTCATGTCATTCCACACAGACTCCCAGAATTCTCACTAGATTATTACTAGTAATGGCTAAATGAATGTTTTTAAATGTAAACGGATATTTCCTCCTGACACTCCAGCAGAAGATAGACCTGCACCATGTGTTAGCTTCTGAGGATGCTAGTGCTGTAATGTCGGTGTCTGAAGCTGCTGCTCTCTGTTTCAGATGGAATCGGCCTGCGTCTCTATTCACGAGGCCCTGAAGTCCGTGATCGACTACCAGACACACTTCCGTCTCCGAGAGGCTCAGGGCCGCAGCCGAGCCGAGGATCTGAACACCAGAGTGGCCTTCTGGTCCATCGGGGAGGCCTTCATCCTGCTGGTGGTCAGCATCAGTCAGGTGGTTCTTCTCAGGAGCTTCTTCTCAGACAAGAAAACCACTACGACCCGCGTGGGGTCATAACTCCTCCTCACACTGAGCCATGTGGAAGGGGTTTTATATGAAAATCAGTTATTTAAACAAACGCCTCGCGCTTGTTTCTCTAGTCCTGTGTGCGATCCTCGGCTCATATCCAGTAGAGTATTTCAGCGCTGAAAATTAAACTGCTTTATTTATTTTGTGGCTGTGTGTTGACTCTTTACATGTGTGTGAATGTTAAAGGATGTACAGACACTGTAGACCTGCGTGACACACCGGTGCAGTTTATACTCTTCTGATTGTATCATCATCATCACTCGAGACGTAGTTCAGCTGATCCTCATGTTTAAATGCAAGAGAGAGCTTTATTTGCTTTATGTTGTACAAAACAGTTATCCTTGCTCTTGTTTCCTAGTCGTCATTTTCTTTTCATGACATTGGTGTAATTGGTGTTTTTTTATTAGTGGTGCATTAATTCATATTTGAATTGGTTAATAAATGTCTGGAGGAACGTCTCAAAGACTCTTCTTTATGAAACCTACAGTTCTTTCTTTTTAAGTGCACATGTTGATGATGAGAAACCTAAGATTCCCAGCAGAGCGACTGCACAGATTGTTAGAAAAATCAGTGATGCATTTTTGTTTTTAAAGTACGTTACTGGCATGGTTTAGTTTACAACAACTGTAACAAGTAGTACGCAGAAATATGTGTACATTTCATAATTGAGTGAGTTAAATCGTTTCACATGTAAAAAAAAAAAAAAAAAAAAGTCATACCTTTTTGGACATCATAACATTTATAAATTTCTATTATTAATTCTTGTGTAATCATAATAGTAAGCTATAAAAAATGTGAAAAACTATTTTGGTAAATGGTATACAACCGTAGGTATATACAGCTAAGCAATTATGAGCCAAATTACATGAGAATAACCAAACATTTGATGGACAACAATTTATGAATATGTAGTATTTCATATTTAAAAAGTTTAAATACACCACTTCTCCAGCTTAAACATC
This sequence comes from Enteromius anoplus, assembly GCA_032359395.1. NCBI lineage: Eukaryota > Metazoa > Chordata > Actinopteri > Cypriniformes > Cyprinidae > Enteromius > Enteromius anoplus. Next base: position 181,401 of record JAUMHG010000045.1, on the reverse strand, counting down.
AGTTGCTGTCACAATCATTATATTCACTACATGTGTCCAGCATCTCATTTTCTGACTCCACAGGGTGGACATTCTGGCCATTTTCCTAGTCTGAACAAAAGTACTAACAAAGAAGATCTGTCGTACAAAGAACTGAACATTTACAGAAAAATGGTACTTTAACAAATAAAAACTAGTAATTACTTTTTTTCCCTTTAAGGGTGGATACGTTGAAGTTAACCACATCAGATTAGAAAGATAAAACAAGCAAAAACAGACATTTAACAAAACTCTCACTTATCTTCTCCAGTTGTTTTCCCTTCAAGGAAATCATGTCTTCTGCTTGATAAGATATTAATTCCAAATTTCATTTAAAAGGGTTAAAGGGTCGACCCCCCGAATATAACGGAGTGGACAGTATTTTGAGGGACAAACTAAAAACCTTTTTTTTTTTAATGAATGTAATACTTTGAAAATACTCATACATTAAGAAAAGCTACTGACACCAAACAGGGTGAAAAATCTAAAAATATTGGTGGTTTAAAATGCTGTAAAATGTTTTGAATTATATATAAATAAAAATGTAAATATGATTAAAATTCACAAGGTGTTTTGTTTTTTGAACAAAAACAACTTTAAAATCGATGTTGTTTAAATGATCGTCCATTCATTCAATAGGCGATCTTTACTGGGGACACAAACTGCATCAAATCCTAGAAATGACTGTTTTAGCCTTTCCTAGCCCTCGTTAACAATTATATAAAGTTATACACTTATACAAAATAAGTAGTGCTTATTAATATTAATGTGGTTTGGAATTGGTTAAAAGGTGTAATATGAACACGCACAGTACAATTTTACAGTCTCTTCCCCATCAGTCCTCTAGCGGGCGCTGTTTATAATATTGCGGTAAATAGACAAATCTGAGGAAGATTAATCTATAACGCCTCGTTGATTTCTGTAAATCGGTTTTTTGAAGCTCGACGAGGAGTAAGAGACCGGACTCTTTTGTCAATCTCCGGGAATGTTCCGGTCGCTCTTCGCGCGCCGCGTTATTAAAAGCGCTCGCGTCGTGACTCTTTTCGTTTACCTTTAAATGGAAAACGTTCGAGCGATGCCGCGATTGGTCCGCCTGGCTGTCAATCACCCGCGAAGGGGCGGAACATTCGGGCCACTGGTACGGACGGGAAAATCAGCAGCGGAGCAGCGTTCGTCAAGATCTCAACGACAGAACCGAGAAATGGACTTAATATCGGCATGATGTCGGATTCGTGAGGCTCTGGAGTTCGCGGAACACCCATCGAGTGTGTTTAAAGAAGAGGACCTCGATGTTACAGGAAGTGGGGGAGGCAAGAGCCGCAGCGACGCGCTATTTTTATCGATATATATATGATTTGGACTCGGCATGAGCTAAAGTAACGTTACCTTCGCAGTCTGTGTGCCTGCGGACCTGTCGTACAGCGCGAATAAACGGCCGTTAACGGACAGTATCACGACCGAGAGGGACCCACCGCGAGCGGTAAGTGCGGCCTTCGGTCTGAAGCGGTATTTAACGACACTAAACGACACGATAATGATCCACATCACGGGTCTGTCTGTGACAGGAGAGAGGACTAGTTAAACGCTATTGTTTGAGGTTAAAATCTTACGTGAAACACCTGTAATGCTAACTCTGAACTAGCCGTGCTGGATGTCAACAGAGCCTCGGAGAGTGAACACTTCACTGATGATAATAATTATAATAATGGGACACTTGATGGTGATCGGCCAACATCTGTACATTTAATGACTGGAAACCGCCCGGCCGATCGTCATTATAATGTGTATATATAGTAGGCTAGGTTATTAAATACAAAGCTGTGCTAGGTTCGTGTTTCTGATCATGTGATGAATCATACACACTCATACACAAATATTTCATATCCATTTATGGATTATCTACTGTAAGTAGTGTGGGAATAATACACAACAAAACTTACCTGGATCAAAACATGCTAAATATTACAGAAACTCCTGAAGGGGCCATTTGCGTAATCTTAAGTAGGTTTGAAGAAGTAGTTTGACTAACTAGCAGTTAACCAAGTGGTACTGTTCAGATTCAAAAAGGGGATTTTTATGACAGGATGACTAGCTTTTAGGACTAGTCCGAGCAGTTTATGCAGTAGGCCACTGGTTTGATTGCTCACTTACCTTACCTGACGCATAAACACCTTCAAGGAACAGTTCGAGATGAATTGTGTCATGGTCTTTTACTCAGCCTCATGCGTGTCTTTCTTTCTTCAGCGGTGGATACTGAAGAATATCTCGAGTACTGACTTGTGCAATATGTTTCCTGTCTCCAGAAGTCATATGACAGCTCTGTGAGGAACAGCTCCAGATACAAGCTGGAAATCTACTCGAGCTCCTAGTTTGTCGTGTGGTGTGTGAATGTCAGGATATTGCTCAAAAACGGAGCTCTTTTTGAAGACTGTCAGTCATGCGGGTTTGGAAAGACATGACGGAACCATTCACAAAAAGAGTTTAATATGTTAGGTCAACTCATGACGTAAGACGACGACTCTGAAGGGATTTCACAATATGGTTTTCTCACATTTATATCTTTAAAAAAAAAAAAAGGATTTTAAGACCAGTTATAAATCCAAATGTGCAGTATTATTATTTATTTGGCAAAATGCTGCACATTTCTTTGCGAAGCTGTACAAGTAATACAAAAGTATTACCACACTATTATTTTAATCTGCTTAAAATGGTTAAAGTCAGTTATTTCTATTTTTGCTGTAGTCGTAATAATCCAGTGAGATTTTGTCTGATCTGATCATCATCGGTCTGTCTGGAATGACATGAAGAAACTGAACGAGACTCTCTGACAGCAGGGGGCGCTCATGGAACAGCAGCAAGTGTTTCCTAGGATAGAGATGAGATGAAAGACAACCGCATCTAAACTTTCTGATGACAGTTTGTTCATAGAAACGCATTGTATTGAAAGAGTCTGATCTTGTTGTTTGCAGGACGGAGCCGCGGGGCAATCCTATGCCATGGATTTAAAAACCGCTGTTTTCAACGCCGCCCGAGACGGCAAGCTGAGGCTCCTCCAGAAACTCTTAGAGAACAAGAGCGATCACGACGTGATGAAGCTGATGGCGGAGAAGACGAACGGAGCAACACCGCTGCTGATGGCTGCTCGCTACGGACACCTGGAGCTGGTGGAGTACCTGATGGAGTGCTGCTCTGCGCCCGTGGAGGTCGGCGGATCGGTCAATTTCGACGGGGAGATCATCGAGGGAGCGCCGCCGCTGTGGGCCGCCTCGGCCGCCGGACACCTGAAGGTCGTCCAGTCTCTGCTGGGTCACGGCGCCTCTGTGAACAACACCACTCTGACGAACTCTACCCCGCTCAGAGCCGCCTGCTTCGACGGACACTTGGACATAGTCAGATACCTGGTGGAGCACAAAGCGGATCTGGAAGTGGCCAACAGACACGGACACACCTGCCTCATGATATCCTGCTATAAAGGCCACAAGGAGATCGCACAGTACCTGCTGGAGAAAGGAGCCGATGTCAACCGGAAAAGTGTGAAAGGTGAGACAAGGGGTGTGCCGTATGTCATCTGCCATAATATTGCAGTTGTTGTTTTAACCATGTGCAATTCGACTTGGAGTATTTCCCAAAAAACCGAATGAAACGCACCTGCTGTGTGCACGCGTAAACGACGTGATGGAGTCTAGACTAGTGTTCTTTCACTGCATGATTCAGTCTACTCAAACACATTTGAAAATGTATGTATTTACACCACTTCATGTAGATAGTCAGTCATAGATCAGTTCTACACAAAGAGTACAGGGTTTTTTTTTTCTTCAAAAAATGGCAGAATGAAATGATTGAATGAATGAAAGCTGTAGAAGGATTGTTCCTTGTTAGGGTGTTAATTCATCGGTTAATGTAAATAATACTTGTAATCGTGTAAATGATCAACAGACCTATAATAATGTATCAGTATTTTATTCTTTAACAAAGTAGTAAATAGGGTTCAATACGGAGGGTTCTTCTTTTTCTTTTTTTCTGATTCAGTGTTTATTGGTTGATTATCCTAATCCGTATCGGAACGAGCGGTCTAACCCAGCTGTCGGTGTTCGTTGAGTTGACCTCTACTGATTGTATTAAACAGCAATTTCTGTCAGATTAAACAAAAATTGTGCTACGTTTTTAAGACTCAATTAAATGTTTTACTTTTTCTCAAGTTCAGTTCTATTCGTACCAAATTCTGTTTTCCATGAATTTTCTGGATTCTGTTTTTCATGGTTTCATTAAGTATCAATAAATCAAAAGCATTTCTAATTAATTGATTTAAATAAAATAAAAAGATCATCGTTTTGTTTTGTTGTTTTTTTCTTTCAAATTATGTTTAAATAATTGTATTAATACTACTAGTACTGTTATTACTCAGTAGTATTTCTTTTCCAGTTTCTTCAAATGAAATCAAACGTTTGAAAAAAAGAATCTGGCCAATTCCATAATTCCACATTATATTATAAATGTTATTTTTATGACTGGACTCTGTCGATGTGGAAATGGTGGGTTCTACAATGATGCAGCACGAGCAGTAAAAACTAACCTGGACTAAGCATCGCACAGCCTCTGAGATATTGTTTCGGCCGTTAGAGTGGTTCGGTATAACAGCCTCCTATAACATGAGTGCTTGTGTTTCATCTGCATGCTCTGTGCTGGAAGTAATTATTATATATAAAAAATACACTTCTCCTGCTTCAGAAAATTACCGTTTTCTTTGTGATATTTGGTGTCATTTTATCCGGAAGTTATGGTTTTGTTCTCTTTATTCTGCTGGATGCTTTATCCACAAATTATTCCAATTTTAGTTACATTTGCTCATTTGGATTGAAACATAGCTAATGTATTTATACTGCTTGTGGTTTAGGCTAGACTTCACAGTAATGCCTTTGAGATTTGTTGATCTGTTTGGTTCCATGGGTCTTGAAATTCTACAGAGCTTCATACAAAGGGAATTAATAATGGAAAGTCAGCTGAGATTCTGCTGTAAATCAGCTCTAAAAGACGAGTCATTTTTCAGATTCAGTGTGATTTGGTTCTGATCAGTCGTGTGAATTTCACAGAATTTTGATGCAAGTTCAGTGAGCGGTGTCGTTATTCAGCTTTAGTCAGTTCAGTTTAGATTGAGTTTGATAGCAGACAATAGTTGACGTGAAGAGAATCGTTTCTGTCATCAGCCGACAGAGCTTTTCAGATTCTAGATGCCTCTGTTTGGTTCCACTAATAAATATACAGTCAAACCAAAACTTACTCGGACACCTTCAACATTTCTCACAAAATCTCAGTTCATTCAGAAAATGATTTAGAAAAAGGTAACAAGAGATGACAAGAACTGTGTCCGAACGAATCCATCCTGAACACAATTAGATCATACAATTGACCAAGCAATGCTTCATTTCGTTTAGTCTGTGGGGGGAAATGGTAGCATAAGCAATAAAAAAAAAGCATAAAGCAAAACATGCTCAGGTTAAGTGTCTGAATAGTTTTTCCACTGTATACAGAAGTTTTAGTAATATCTCACAGTCTTCTTTGTTCTGCTATCCTCACTTACACAACACAAATGAGCTGTAGTGTCCTGCACCCGCTAGTAAAATGATATCTGGTGTAGGGATGCTCATTTCGGTTATTTCTCATAACAGACAACCGATGCTTGTTAACCGATTATTAACCGGTTAACTGACAACATTATTTTAAATGAGAATTGAATTCAAAGGATAAGCACCTGTGACCCGTTAAAAATTATACTTTTAATATCAAAGATGGCAACGTCCACAAAACTAAGTCTTACCACTTTCTGACATGACAGGAGTCCAATCGAGACGCGAGTTCTTTCATCAAACCTTCAGCAACCGACAGGAGCTTTGAGCGGAGCATATGAATCACGCACAGAACACAAAACTGACGAGATCTAATAAAACTTTCAGATGACACCCAGCTCACTTCTCCATCACTAGAAGTTACCCCTAACACACATTAAAACACATAACACCCGCTAGAAGCGCGTTTGTGCAGCAGAGCGCGTGTTCTTGTTCCGTTCACACAGCGCGTGTGTTCCGTGAACATTTCCCCGTCAGTTCCGTTAGAGAACGCGGTTGTCACTCCCTGAACTCAACAACTGTGTTCTGCTGCTGTGTGAACGTGGCCAATAAAATGAGATTTTTTTTTTTTTGTCAACACAATTTTATACAGGCTACGAGGAGGTAAAATACTGAAATAAATAAATAAATAACATGACCTGTTTAACCGTTTAACTGATTGTATTAATCGGTTAAACTTCAAACTGGTCGGTTAACGGTTAAACGGTTCAAATGAGCATCCCTAATCTGGTGTCTGAGTAGTTTTTGGTTGGACTGGATTTTAGCGCAGCTTCTGTTTGTCTTCAGTGACTGTAGTATCATATTTATGGATGTGTCTCTTGTCTTGAAGGTAACACGGCTTTACACGACTGTGCTGAGTCCGGGAGCCTGGAGATCATGAAGATGCTGTTGAAGTACGGTGCCTCCATGGAGAAGGATGGCTACGGGATGACGCCGCTGCTCTCCGCCAGCGTGACTGGTCACACCAATATCGTGGACTTCCTGACGCAGCACCCTCAGACGGGCCGGACAGAGCGCATCAACGCCCTGGAGCTGCTGGGGGCCACCTTCGTGGACAAAAAGAGAGACCTGCTGGGAGCCCTGAAGTACTGGAAGAGAGCCATGGATCTGCGGCACAGCGAGCCCAACCACGTGCTCCTGAAGGACGAGCCCAAGCAGCTGGTGCCGGCCTACGACTACAGCAAGGAGGTGAACTCGTTCGAGGAGCTGGACGGCCTGATCGCTGACCCCGACGACATGCGCATGCAGGCGCTGCTGATCCGAGAGCGCATCCTCGGGCCCTCGCACCCTGACACGTCCTACTACATCCGCTACCGTGGGGCTGTCTACGCCGACTCTGGGAACTTCGAGCGCTGCATCAAGCTCTGGAAGTACGCCCTGGACATGCAGCAGAGCAACCTGGACCCGCTCAGCCCCATGACGGCCAGCAGCCTTCTGTCTTTCGCCGAGCTCTTCTCCTTCATGCTGCAGGACCGAGCCAAGGGCCTTCTGGGAACTTCAGTGTCCTTCCAGGAGCTGATGGAGATCCTCAGCAAGAGCGTGCTGGAGATCGAGCGAGCCGTCAAGCAGCCTCGGCCCGGCCCAGATCCGGCTCAGCTCAGCAAGGTGTCTTTTTCTCTTGTTTTCCTGTGATCGCTTGTATGAACGTGTTTTGACTGTGGTGTTGCTTGTGCACTTTCCCACTAAGAAAGGGTTGCACATTTCTATCTGGATCGGTCACGGCCCGGTGTCTCACCTGGGGCTGGTTGCATCAGCTTAGGGTTCTCTGACACAGTTTAAATTGGAATGAGACAGAGCTGAGACCCCCTTATTAAGGTGATTTTGGACTAAATGTTTTGCTTTGGTTCTGATCGTGATTGCTACGTTCACATATTCCCAAACGCAGGCATGAAAATCCCTCACCTTTCGGCGAAATTTGCCGCAGTTTAAAAGAAGTGATGCGCCTCGCATTTTCCGAGCGTTTTTAGACGCTTCATGTGAACGTACCCTTAGGAGAGTAAGTTACTTTTAATTCTAAAGTATCGTTAACGCTAATACAGACATTACTATTTGTGGCCAAGACACAAACTGCTGAAGAAGAGAAGCGGGCGAGGTTGAGACATGTAATAGTTAATAGTTTAATT
>JAUMHG010000045.1:113579-127111 GCA_032359395.1 Enteromius anoplus | reverse complement strand
GTAGGACAACACCACATACAGTCTGTACAGTAGAAACACCATTACACCTATGAAGAGAGAGACCCCAGAAAACATGGGCACACTACATGAGTGTGTGTGTGTGTGTGTGTGTGTGAGAGAGACAGTGTGAGTGAGAGAGAGAGATAGAGTGAGTGTGTGTGGTTCGTGACAGTTTGATGTTCAAAGTCACTGTAAGTCAGATGTTGTTGGTTTGATTCCTGAGTAGTGTTTGGGACGGCTGTTAGACAGGAAATAGGAAATCATCCCTGCATTAGAACACACAGATCTTTCAGGACAAACACATTACGCTTTTGTTTGAAATAATTTTGTTTGCTGAAAACAGACAATACTGACAGCATCACATCTGTAATTATGTAATAAAACTGATCATATCTAGGGCTGTGGAACATCCAAAATAAATATTTTTGTTTACATATGTGTGTGTATATAAATACACCCCCATGCATGTATATATTTACAAGAAACATTACATTTAAATATTAAATATGCTTAGAAATGATATAATTTATATAAATGGGTAGTTGAGGCATTAATGTGTCCTATGGGTTGACAGATAAAGCTCTCTTAGGTTATTTGTAACTCTAAGATACATTTTTCTCATTATTTGTGTTTTTATTTGACATGTTTGCTGTCACACCATAGGAGTCCAATTTCTATTTGTCCATTACCTATATACATGTACATCTTCTTTTCAAAACATATGCTGTATGTGTGTGTTATACATAATAAATCTACACAGTACACACACACACACACACACATATATGTTATGTAAACAAAAACTTTTATTCTTGGATAATCGTTATATAGAAATAAGAGACACTAACTCATATAAGGGCACTGAATTCTACTGGTCTTCATCACACAAAAGAGTGCTCCATCACGGCTGTATTTGTTTGTGTTTTCGAGACATGATTGATCATTTCATTAAAACATCAGTTACTGTAATGCGCTAGATGATATGAACAGAGCAGTGAAACACCGGGAAGACCGTTATGCTATGTTTAATATAACACAAGTCTACACATAATAATCTCATGCCATTACGATCTACGGTGGTAAAAAAACACGATGAGGCCACAGTCCATCAGTCTCTAATCTATCACAGAGAGTCGCGTGACGTCTGCGCTCCTGCGAGTTCTGGACGACCCGCATCTAGAGTCCAGAGCGTCAGACGCCGCGTGTTTCTTCATGATGTGTATAAAACAGAAGAATGGGACGGACAAGGTCACAGGTCGGCCTCCAGCAGCCTCAGCTCATCTCGTAAGGCCTGGCCCCGGCCCAGTTTGTCTAGCTGCTCTTTGCTGGGAGTCTTCAGCTCTCCAGAGTCCACCTTCTGCTGGAGCTCCTCCACCTGCCGCAGCTTCTTGCGCAGGTTCTTTATCTTCTTGGCCTTCTCGGTCAAGTCGCTGGCTGTCTTCTCCTCCTCGGCAGCGAGGTCGATGTGCTTCAGCTCGGCGCTCAGGGCCTCCACGTCCTTCCCATCCTCTGGCTGGCTCTGGCTCTGATGCTTGCGCTTCTCTTTGCGCTTCATGTTGCGTTTGGCGGTCTTGGAGAGTCCGGCAGCGTCACTCTGTTTCTCGGCTCCGCTGGCCTCCTCGGGGCTCATGCCGGGGGGCAGGTCGGGTTTGCTCTTGAAGAACTTGACGTATTTGTTCTCATAGCTGCAGACAGAGAGAGGTGTGTTAGCATAGAGCTCACACACACACACACACACAGAGGAACAGAGCGAGGGGTCGCGGCGGTCAGCTTACACCGGTACCTCCTCCTGAGGAACATATCCGTCCTTCACCCGCCGAGGCTTCCGCCACGTGCCGTCCGGGCGCTGCGTGGCGGCGATGTATTTCCCTGAAACACACACGTTTGACTTTGGGTCCAAAAGAAAAGTAATGATAACATAATCTAGATATCCCTGTGCTGCTGATGACTGCTGCTGTGCTCCAGAGATACAGATTTATAACATTTAACATTTAAGAATACACCAAACTTTGTTCCCATATTTGCATGCTGACTATGCATCATCATTTGTTTGCAATCCTTTAATCACATTCTTAAGCACATGACCTTCCAAATACTAGAGTTATTAACGCAGTAATATCAGGTTGATGGATAGGTGGCTAATATTTCAGCAGGTATCTGAATACAGACCAAAACAACAACCAACATGTTATCTGTAAATTGCTCAAAAAGTGTAAAGATCAACATTTGGAAGCTCTTCAACACACTGAAAGCTTTTATTAAAATGTAATTTAATAATTAAAAATAATTTATTTACTTTAATATAAATAGAGTAACACTTTAATGTATAATGCGTTATAAAAAAAAGTTTGAATGTCTTGTAATGAATTGTAGAATCTCATGAATAATTGTAATTGTTCTGTGTAACTCCGTTTTCCTGTTTGATAATGTTCAGTGCTCTGCTACAATCTGAACTGTTAAGAGCGTAATAGAAATAAAGTGACTTGATTGATTGTAATTCATTCATTAAAGCGCTTATCAGTTCACTGTTACACTATTTTAAAATCGGTTATAGTTATTTATGACAAGATATAATGCATCACAACGCACATTGTCAATAATCAGAATACATTATACCCTTTAACAACCAACGCATTTTACATGAAGGCGTTAGGTAAACCGTAATTATAATTATAAATTGTTGATGTTAACCCCTCCACTATACTCAATAATGGTCATCACGATAATGCTTTGTTGTTATTATCTGCATTATGATGATGATGATGATGATGATTATTAGGCAGTGCGCATCACCGCTGCAAAGTTTTTATCTTAGCAGGATAAAACGAGCTCGAGTAAATGAAACACACACACACACACACAAATAAGCAGCTCTCAGAAGGAATGAAATCCAGAAACAGATTCGATCTTCATGCGATCAGCTCGAGACGCTTCATCACAAACATACACAGCGATTATATGATAATCTACGCAGAAATGTGTGTTTGTGTGTGAAATGCTTTACCAGATTCATCTGTCACATAGGGGGTTGCCATCTTTAACAAAGACTAACTTCCGTTTCCGCTCAGTGTCGCTATCGCGAGACGCAATGTTACATAGAAGCGCAATGTAACAAAATAATATCTATCAGTATCAACATTTCTAGTAATATTACGTTGCATTTACACACAAAACATCTCTTGCTTAAATGAAAATAGAAGCCAAACATTTGTTTGTTTGTTTTATTTAATGGATGTGAAACGTCTCGGATATATCTATAATTCTACATATATAAATGTCTTTCTTCCTTTCTATTGAAACATGTGCTTCCACACGATTGTAAAAACACCTATAGGCTGTTGTCTGTGCATCACACTCCTTCTTGTCTATTCCTAGCTGCTATTTGAAGTATATATAAATTCTATCTAGATATATGCACAAAATATTTCCACAGTGCTGTTCACAGCGCCCTCTAGAGAAGCTGCTCACTCGGGTCTAATGGCTTTTGACAGTCATGAAGTGTACTGTTTATGGAGAAAATATGTATAATTCAAGCCATGGAAGGTAAAAAAATCATTTGACTAGCTAAAAAAAAGCTGCTTTGTTAACCTTTGAGGTCACATGATGCTTTGTTTGAGGAACAGTCTCAAACTGAAAGCGTGGTGTGTTCGGGAGCAGAAGTCAGAAAGAGATTTATTGAGAAGCTTGTGCATGCAAGGGATCTGTTTTAGTGTCACAAGCTTCCGCTACAGAGACAACATAAAATTTGAATAAAAATACACATTCATGTAAGCGCTGTGCTATGCTCTAGATAGAATAGAAAAGAAACTGATGATAGAAACTTTCCCAAAAGTGTGATGTCTTTGAAATGAAAAACATGGAGAGTAGTGCTGGGATATTTCTTCATGAGAAACAGATCATTGGTGCATTATCATGAATAAAAGCATCTACTGTTCCAGGACAAGAGATCCGGCTGATAGCTGAGCTAATGCTGCCTTCAGGAAGAATATTAGAATTGTTGTAAGCGGAAAATAGTCATCAACGCCTCTAGAGTCGTATTTACGGAGTCATACTTCTGAGTTTCGGAGTTGAGCGGGCCATAAACTTCAAACATGACCTCTGCTGTCTCTTAACAATACAACACTTGTCTTGTCGCTAAAGTAGTGTGCAATCTCAAACATGAGCAATCATTTGAAGCATATTGTATATATTATAAACAGTCAAAATAAGCATGCACTTGACCAAAATTCCAGAATCGTTATTAAGCTGACTATCTAGTGCGCTTCTTGTTTATCAGGTTGTCAACCTGCTACATTTTATCCCTTCTGAAAACAAAGGACTGGAATAATGAGCTGGTAATCAGCAGAGCTGCTCATCATGACCTCTGTTTGAAATTCGTGAGCACAGTAACAGTGTTTCTTTGGTGTTGCTCAACATTAATGACTGTAAATTCTGCAAGATTTTAGCGCGTTCGTTGACATAAATTTGCGCGTGCACGTGACGGTCAGCGGTGAACTTTTAATGAACTGCCGCGCGCACGGGGGGATACAGACCCGGGCGGAAGTGACTGGGGCGCGCGCTGGCCGAGCGGACGTGACGCGTGAGCCGGCTGAAAGAAAAGACAGACGTTCGCGCAGAAGCGATTGCATAAAAGTCAAATAAAGGAGCTTTCGCCGCGTGTGTTCCCGCCGCGGATCCCGCCGCTCGTGCAGGTAAGACGTTCCCTCCGTCTCTCTCCTGATTAAACGCTTTCTGTTCTCCGCGAGCGCGGCTGCGCGCGCAATGCGCCTGCGAACGCGAACAAAAACACCAGGCGCGCGCTCGCAGCGCGTTAAACCCGGGCACGGAGCAGCTGTTTTCATTCGCGCGTCGATCCGTGCGCGTTGCTCTCGGTTAGCATACATTACGTTAGCTCCTCGGCTAGCGGAGGCGTTGCTAAGATACTGCCACATAGCCAGGGAGAGAGACACAAACACACACACAGAGAGAGAGAGCGACACACACACACACACACACACATAAAGAGAGAGAGACACACACAGAGAGAGAGAGACGCTGCATAAACACTCCCAGGTTTCTCAGTAAATCGCATCCTCCACAGCAAAGGTGATCTGCGCGTGCTGGGCGAGTGTTTGACACCTGTCAATCATTAGGGTAACGTGTGCAGTGCCACATCAGCGCGCTCCGGGGCTCGGTCCCGCTTCCGGCGCTTTGAGTGGCTCCGGTTCCGCCTCTCTTCTGGATCCGGTTCTGAGGCGCGGAGCGGGAAGATTCCGATTGCATAACTGAGACGCGCGCCTCCTCTTTGGCAAACAGTCGCTGTCAGGTAACGTTAAACACAGCGCGGGATGAATGCGGCTTCACCTGCTCAGGTGAGCGTGTGCTGACGTCGCGTGACGATCCGGTTGCGTCGCCGTGTGCGTCATTCCGAGCGCGTACGTGTTTGCATAGTTTAGGTTTCTGTTTCCTGAGAGAACGAGAGTTTGCGGTAATTAAAGGCTCGTGAAGCGGCCGGTGAGGGAACGGATCCGGATCCAGGTAATGTTACCGCGGGACGCTTCTGTCTCCGTCCGGGCCCTCGGTGTGTTTTCTGTTTTGGGCTTCAGAGGGGCGAACGGGAAGGTTTCCTTCATCAGATCGTTTCAACGGAAGCTCAGAAGTTCTGAGGATCGTTGTCTAACTCGTTCGTAATTCCACTGAACTCTATTGTTAACGGTGAAGCTCGAACCATAGCTGCAGTTTGGGAAACGCAGAGAGAGTTTTTATGTATATCTGCTCTAGATTTAATGTGAATACTTTGCTTTGACAATACATTATAACAGCTGTCACGCCAGTAAAGCAGAATCTGAACTGAGTTTAGACTCCTGTAGATCAGAGAAAGAGAGGATGGAGTCCAAGTGTGGAAGTCAGTCCATATCTAACCCTTCTCCAGCATCACAGATTCAGATCCAGATCACAGCTGGTCTTCAGGAGCATTCCGAGTGTGCGTGCATAAGGTGTTTGCACTGTGAACTTATCTTTACGCAGTGTTTAATGCTGCTCGGAGGTGGCTGAAATTCATTTACAGATATTAGTAGGACTGTAAGAGTTAACACTGAGCTGGATCTGAGCAGGCATAATTTAATCTGGCATTGATGCAGCATCACATCTTTACACTGAGTCTTCAGTAATGTGACATTGGACTGATGAAGAGTGATAAACCATCTTTAGAACAATTAACTTCAGACATGATGGCACTTGAACACAAACACTGACTAAAGATCATCAGAGATTAAACTCTTACCATGATCTTCAGTCTGCTGGAATCAGATCAGCCTCATTTTACCTTTCATTTCCCCTCCCCTTCATTTCAGTGTTTTTGTTTTTAGATCGTTCTAACTATTTTAACTGATCACAGGCTTGATTACAATGGCGTTTTAAACTTCATTTTGTCTCTCTTCCTGTAGAATTACAACTGACTGAGGAGTAGGAGGATGGCGAGAAAGAGTGGTTATAAAGGTGAGTGATCTCCAAACGTGATTCGGTGCATTGTAGTTATTCTGATGATGCATCACGATATGTTTAGCTTAGTGACAGTATGCCGAGCCTTATGTGTGATGCTTTCTATTTAGGCAATGGTTAATCATAAACGCAGCGCTCTTTTCTTCATTTTTTGGTTTATAATCAACTCCTAATTTCAATATAAGTTATATTTTTCATTGAACTTGCTGCACGCTGCAATGAGTCACACTTATATTAAATGTAGGACAATGAAATATGAGACGGTGTGTTACTGTAGATCTGTGAGAGTTTTACATGTGTCTTTGTAGACTTTGTTGTAAGAACAACTTGAACTGCTTTTGCACCTGTTCCTATTGCATAAATATTTCAATCTTGTTTATAGACGCACATACTTCATGTTTTGTCACGTATCTGTTCTATCTAAAACATGGCATTTTTTATGGGGGGCAAAAATCATATTATTCCAATTATGCAGTCAGAAATTTCTAATATCGTTTAAAACTAGATTTGATGAAGTGGTATATTCCAGATGTCATAAAGGACTGACTCGTGCACGATTCTTTCTGACAAACATTTTTTTCCCCACTTTTAATGTATGTAGGGTGAGGGTTAGTCTTTTGTGAAGGGAACTCGTGTACTATAATTTTGCCAGAAAAAGCTGTCTTGTGTAATATAACTTGCGTTTGCTGGGTTTAATTTTATTTATATTACTTTTAAGTTTTTGCCATGAAAATAGCCTAAGACACTGACATGGCGTTAAATAAAGTTATGCTTCTACTACTACCCAAGTTATACCGGAGCAGCAGCAGCCAGTGATTTTAGTAGTTTAATGTAATATTTGTCTCTTTCAGGATCAGAATGACTCTGTGGTTGGATACCTGAGAACACGGCAGGGCTGTTGGTGTTATTTGTGTTAATCGTTTTTGTCTTTGCACTGTGAGGCTTGATTAACTTACACACAGAAAACAAACAAGTAAAAAGCTTTTTGTCTTGTGTAGAAACACAAATCACAGCAAAGACAGGGCTGCGTTTGACGTTTCTGTAACGCTTGCCGTGCAGTCGCTCTGCTGTCTCTGGTTTTGTTTGTCAAATGAATGCTTTTCGTTTCAATGACTTTGCACATTGCTGAACTCTGATCGCGGGGCGGAGGAGCTGGAGCAGCTCTGTAAACTGTCTTTATGATTGGAGCTTCGGACCGCATGCACATCTCATCAGTTTCACAGCTTCTCAAGAGCTTGAGAAATGTAGCTCGGAGGGAAATCCACGCACGGACGCACACTAAAGCATCAGCGGAAGGCAGAGTTACCAGGCAGCATAGTTAAGAGAAAAATCCAGTCAAACCGATGCAGAGTGACTCTGAACGTCTGACGTTTACCAGCGTCACAGATTCCTGCGCGAGCCGTAGGTGTGGCTGTTTGAGAACCTGCTGATACGGTTACTGGACTAGTAAACCTGTGGTCGGTTATCAGGTTATCTTGCAGAGTGCTGATTCTAAGTGAGAGGTGATGTTTCTCATATTCAGACTGATTGTGTGGTATTTTCCAGCAGCACAGACAGAAATGAAGTGTTAAGCCGTGTTGGATGGTGGATAGAAAAGTTGTTTTAGGGTTTGATTACGTTGTGTCCGGCGCTGCTCTCTGAGAATGATAGGAAACCGTAAGCATTAGCTGCTTCAGACTAGTGTGAGACTGTAATTCAGATTGTGCTGGCTTGCTCTGCAAATATTAAAAAGGAGTAAATATGAAGTCATTATGGTCATTCGAGTCTCTGTATAGTTCAAGATGGTTTACTAAAAACAAATTAAACAACAAATAAAGATGTGAAGGCCAATCTGACTATAAGTGTTTCTCAGGCCTGCGCTGTTCTGAGAATCCAGAGTTTGACTTTTAGTAACCAGCGCTGTCTGTTGCTCAGTGGCTGTAATGCTGCAGTAAACCGAAAAACGGGGACCACAAAACCAGTCATAAGAGTCAGTTTCTTAATGGATTCCACTGATGTCTGGTTTGTTAGGAGAGGATGATATATGAAAGAGATGCAACTACTAGAAAATCTGCAATCTGAGGAAGCAAAAATATCTAAATATTGAGAAACATTGCTTTAAAGTTGTTCAAATGAAGTTCTTAGCAATGCATATCACTTATCAGAAACAAAGTTTTCACAAATGAATGGTATAAAACTTGTTAAATATCTTAATGGAATAGGATCATTATTTTTGGCATAAAGGAAAAACAATTAGTTTTGACCCATGCAATGTATTGTTGTTTATTTACACAAATATAGCTGTGCTCTTATGACTGCTTTTGTGCTCCAGAGACACATCTTACTGCTACAGGATTTAATAAGAGATGTTTCTATAGACTTCATTTAGTCTTTTTACAATTTTCTTTTAATTTTTGTCAGAAAGGAAGTTGGTTTCACATGAAATGACTCTGATCTTTGGATTGAGGGTAGAAGCTCTTCTTCAGGACGTCCTGATCTCTTTGCGATCGTTCTCTGTTCAGACTCTCTCCGGCTGTTCTCTTGACCTACATATTTTTTGGGGAAAGCTTTAGCCGAGATCCTCTGCCAAGTTGAGCTGCATTTCAGAACTGAACACGTGGAAATCTCTCAGTCTCTCCTCCCTCTTTTTCCAGATGTGTCAGGAGTGGTGTTCGACACGCACTCAAAAATGGTTATGTCTCAAGGAGGAACGTTCGAGAAGATGAAGGAAAAGGTAAGAAAGGCTTCTTCGTCTGTCTTTTTCTGCCCTTAATGTCAGTGGTTTTACTCTTTCCTGTGAATCTCGGGCTGGGCTCGCTCAATGTTTTGGCTCTTGTCAGATAAACGCCGTGCGAGCCGTGGTTCCCAACAAGAGCAATAACGAGATCACTCTGGTGCTGCAGCACTTTGAGAACTGCGTGGATCGAGCCGTGCAGGCGTTCGTTGAAGGTACACACACTTTTAACAAGACTGATTCGCAGTTTAGGTTTTTAGAAAATGATTAAATAAAATAGTCTTATCATAATTAAGTGGATTGCACTCTTTTCATTTAAATAGACGACAGTTTTATTCAAAGGTGTCTGATTTCTTTAAAAATGCATCATCTGAATGTATTTCAGAATTGATGTCTAGTGTACATCTGCAGTGTCATTTTTGTTCATTGTATACCTTGGATTATTTATTCAGAGTTCACAATAAAAGATGCTGGCGTGGCGTTACAAAGTAAATAAATAAAATATCACAGTTAAGATCTGAAGTATATCTTTTTGAGGTGTATTTTTAAATAGCTTAACTATAAATATAGCTGTAGAAGCTGACCAAAGGGGGGATAAACAAGCACACACCCAGTGCCCTCATGCAGGTCTCACAGGAGTGTGTATCCCTGGTGTGACGTTACTGTAACTTGTGTGTATGTGTCTGTGTGTGTTAGGCGGGGCTGTGGAGATCCTGAAGGAGTGGAATGTCACTGGGAAGAAGAAGGTGAGTGAACAAGCTTCCCTCTCCAATGATATGATGACTGAAATAATAGCCAAAACAAAACATGCAGTTTAAGTGTGTGTGTGTGTGTGTGACACAAGTTGAAGAATAAACTTTTCTATGGTATAACTGCTGCTTGTGTTTACTCTGTCCCTCTCAGCCCAAGAAGAAAAAGAAGCCTAAAGCTCAAAGCGATGCTCCTTCAGACGCTGCTCCAGCAGAAGCGGCCCCGGAAGCAGAGGGTCCGGAGCCCGTTAATGGTTTCCATGCCAATGGTTCTGCAGCAGCTGATGGTGATTCGCTGGATTCTCTGAGCGAGCAGCTGGACTCCGCCTCTCTGGACGCGGCAGAGCTCGACTCAGAGCCCGCTGCCCCGGAGGTGTTGGAGGCCACAGGTGTGTTTGGAGCAGGTGATGCCTGGAGGCTTTGAGCGTGATTGGGGTTTAACTCCGCCTTTCTTTCCTCTGCTGCAGGTGAAGGTGTGCCATCCACATTAAGCCAGGTCCCTCAGCCCAGCACCAATCATGGAGCACGACAGAACCAACACAGAACTGGTAACAAGTCTCAAACCAGGCCTGTTTCCAGCTCCCACAATCCCCCAGCGCCCGCTCCGTCCGATGACACGCTGCGAGGTCCTGCTGGCAGAAAGATCGGTAAGAGTTCCTTTACCATGTGACTTATTTACTCAGCACTCAGCTGTATTTTCTTCTAAAGTTTTTCAGTTTATCCTAACTCAGATAAAGTATAATCCAGTAACAATAGTAAAGAACTAATAATAGTGTAATTAGGGATTTTCGTTTCGTTTCTCTTAACCGACAACATTATTTTAAATTAGAATTTAATTCAATTAGAAACGATAAGTGCCTGTGACCCATTCAAAATAGAAATATTTGTTTTCTGTGGATTCATTGTACACGCGCTAAAACTTTCAAAAACAGAAGGCGAAGATTCACACGATCATATCTATTTCATATCATAGGCCTGCAGCACTTTAGCAACCAGAGCAAAAACAATTAAGCAAGCAAAAAACATTATAAAAGGCCTATTCGAGAAACATATTATACTAAATAATAAATCAAGAAACCAAAGAAAGTTAGTTCTGTATGAACGTGCAATGGGAATCAAGCCTGTATTCCTTACTAGTAACCATAGCAACAGTGACCGAATTAATATCAAAGATGGCAACGTCCAGAAAACTAAAAAGTCTTATCACTTTCTGACATGCGAGTTCTTCAAACCTTCAGTAACCAACAGCAGCTTATAAATTTGAGCGGAGCATTTGAATCGTGCACAGAACACAAAACTGACGAGATCTAATAAAACTTTCAGATGACACGCAGCTCACTTCTCCATCACTAGAAGTTACTCAAAACACGCATAAAAACACCTAACAAGTCAAGTCACTTTTATTTCTCTAGCGCTTTTAACAATACAGATTGTAGCAAAGCACTGAACATTATCAAATAGAAGAACAGAGTGATGGTAATGTATTATGACGAGAATTAAACTTTATTTATCAAATGCAGAGACGGTCTCTGTAGTAACACACGGTAGATGAGCGTTTGTGCAGCAGAGCGGATCTCTTTAGCAGTGTATGACCTGTTCCGTCCGAGAATGCGGTTGTGAGGCCTGAACATTTACAGGTTCTGTTACAGAACGCAAGGCTCAAGTAAATGTATCTTGATTTAACAATCTTTAGACATTTGCACTGGAAAATAGGACAAACATACCGCTGAGGAATAGCACTTCCCTAAAGTGTACATTCAGAGTGTTGCCCCTACAAGACGTTTATGGTGATGATAAACTTTGAGCAATCTTGCTGGGCAGCTTTCTTGAGCACGTTCCCATTGAGGGTAAGACATTTCTCTCTAGATAATTCAGATCCGGGGCCGGTTGCATAAAAGGTTAAGACTAGTCTTAAAAGTTAGTCAGCTAATTTTTTCTTTAAGACTTGTTTTAGCTTTTTTAAATTCGGTTACATAAAAATGTAGATTAGGCTAAATTGAATCCAAAAAATAAAACCGATTACTCCTGGCTAACCGCTAGTTGATCAGACTAGCTCTTAAGACACTGTCTTAACATGGAGGCTAGGTTTATGCAACTGGCCCCAGTTGTGGGCCCTGTGTCCCGAGTATCATCAGCCTTACATTTAGAGTACTTATTGACACATTGATTTTTGAGAGAGACTGCTGGAGTAGGGCTGGGCGCTATACCATTTCATACCGAATACCGGTGTTGAGAGGGGGATCGTTCTGCAGTGGTACCAAACAAGCTGTATGTGTCTGCATGTGGAAGCACAGCCTGTGTGTGTGTTGAGCGGTGAACAGCATGGACGAAGAAAATAGGTGCGTTCGAGATGCACTACACTAGCCTGCCACCGGCCGGCGAGAGCTGCCCCTTGCGTTCGGGGGAGGAGTAAAGAGGCGGCCGTCCAGTCGGACACTTATAGGTTTCCGTAGTGTGCTGAATCAACGTCATTATGGCAGACAACGCTTTTTTTTTTTCTTGATCGTAGCGGAAGAACTTAATGTAATTGAAATTTTCAGCATTAATGTTTTGTTTGAATATCAGATATTCGATATAAAGATTGATTACCTACAGGAACTTTTTAACGAAAAAACACGGTTGTGTGGAAATACTTGGGCTTCAAAAAATCTGACGTTGATCAAACTACCATCATATGCAAATGTTGTCATCTAGTCATGCATGGAAAAAAAAAAATACTGGCAAATACCGAAGACATCTTGATTAGGGCTGGGCGATTTAGTCGATCAATGCATGCGCATCACATTAGTAAAGCCGGTTCTTTGATTAGCGGTAAATCTCAATCAGCTGTTTGTGAGATATGCTTCAGTTGATACACAGAGCCGTAGATCACTGACGAGCTACGCTATCCTAAATCGGAAGCGATTCATTTCCGATTTTTGAATGCAAAATTGCGTGGCTTGTCAGTGATCTACGGCTCTGTGTGCACTGATCAAAGAACCGGTTTTACTAACGTGATGCGCATTCATTAATCGATTAAATCGCCCAGCCCTAATCTTGATCATTATAGTGCTTTTATATGCTGGTGTAGGAGGAACACGCAGACGTATGGTAGTCAAGTCAAGTCACTTTTATTTCTATAGCGCTTTTAACAATACAGATTGTAGCAAAGCACTGAACATTATCAACTAGAAGAACAGAGTGATGGAAGAATGTGTCCAAGCCTCTGACTGGTACCAGATGTTTCAAGAGGTTTTGTGGCTGGTGAAAGTGCTTGTGTTCACGTGTGTGAAGGTCTGGGGTTGTAAAAGCTTGTCTTCTCAGGGCCAAACGTCGATCGCTCCGTGAAGGACTTACAGCGATGTGCAGCATCACTGTCCCGCTACAGAGTCGTGGTGAGAGATGAGATGGACTCCTCCATCAAGAGGATGAAGCAGACGTTTGCTGAGCTGCAGAGCTGGTATATCACACACACACACACACACACACACACAAAAAATGTTTGTTTTGCTATATATACTTTGACTTCTATTGTTTTTGTACAAGAGTGACAATACAATAAAAACATTTTGACCTGAATATAAAATCCCCCTTTTTTAAAGATGCCCCCC
>JAUMHG010000045.1:91307-101604 GCA_032359395.1 Enteromius anoplus | reverse complement strand
TAGCCATGTGCAGTAATCCTGAATGAGAATGTGATATTCTCCTATTATATGATATTCTAAAATGCATGTTTGAACTGAGAGGGCTGCACGATTATAAAAAAAATCTGAATTGTTGATTATTTTTTGTTTCCACTAATTGAGTGTTGATAGCAAGTACACTGATACATAGATGGCATGACAAATTTACCAAGGGTAAAGCGCACAGCTAGTCACCCTCATCCCTCTCTGGCAGGATTTAAATGGCAACGCTCAGCACTTTTCATCCTTTTATTCTCTCTCTCTTTCTCAATTTGCTGTGACTGACAGGATTGTTAGAGAACTATTGGCAGATGCAGATGCAGCTCAGAGGAGAGACGCTGATCTCCTTTCTCTCTCTTTCTATCTGAAGCTTCATATGGTGCTGTATATAAACAGAAGCAGCGTATCAACCCTCAACTGAGCCACTCCAGGAGTGAAGCTTGAATACAGAGCCAAGAATTAACAGTAGACAGCCTGCTTGACTACTAGAGCCCCATCTGTCAAAGTCCATGAGTGTGTGTAAGGGGAGTGAAACTCCAAAGAAGGAAAAAGGCATGACTTTAAATAAATAAATATTTCTAAAATAATTCAGGGTTGCATTAGAAAAGAAATTGAGGGTGCAAACCAAGTAACAGCGGCCTAAAAAATGCATTCATAAGAAATTACAGTGCTAAAATCGAAATCCCTGATGAACAACCCTTTAGAGAAAAAAGATGTGTCAAGGCCGTCTGGTGAATTCAGCCTCTAATACTTATTACCGTGTGGGTTAGTGTGAATCAGAGAGTGTTTTTGTGTCCTTCCACACCTGCTCTGGCAATGAAAATGAGCAGAGAATATTTTCTGTCAGAGGGGTTTTTGCAGCTTCAATCTTCAGCAGTGCATTGCCAAATTCCCCACCCACCTACAGCAGGCCACGCCGTCTGTATCTCTGCAACAGAGCTTCAGCAACATGCCCAGAACTTGATTTGGTGTGATTATGAATACATTTGGGGGGATTTTTATAGGAAATTCTGAGGCTTATGCTGTAGAAGCCCCGTCTGCTGTTTCCTCAAGAACAAAAAGCCCTTACAAAATGTTATGTGTAGTATTCAGCTTACTCAGAAAACCTGGTTCTGAATGATTCGGTATTCATTTACCAATATATTAAATAATGCTATGGTACAGTACATGTACTTAACATGTAAAAAGCAATATTGCTATTAAAAACAGCACAACTGTGAGTGTGATACTGCTTATGCAGAACAGTTCACTAAACAAGTTAATATTAGTTTAAGTCACAATATAACACATTATTTTGCATATTTTTGCTCTAGATTAGCAACCAACCAAAACTGATTCATTACTTCCTCTACATATCAGTGTCATTGATCCAATGATTCCCTTATACAGACATGCAACACACTATCATATCAATCCTTCTTTTTTATACTTAACTTTCTTCCATAAAAAATGTGGTAAAGCTAGTAAAAGCAATATATACAGTAATATGCAATCAGTGTTTAGAATGTATTGTTTGAAGTCATGACTCACTCCTAAAACCGGTGATTAAATTCAGAATCGCACTCAAGCAACACTTCTGTCATTCTGAAAAATCAGTTAATTGTCCATAAATCACTCATAAAGACCATTACATACTGCCATAATAATATAGCCTAAGGATAGAGTCCAAAAATAGCTGTTGAAAATGCATCATGATTATAAACTGGACTGGAAAACTAAAGGTTAAAAGTTCAAATTCTTAAACGGGTGATGACTAATAATAAGAACAAGGTCTTAAACGAGGTTTGCTCTTTTTAAAGTAAGTCCCAGCCACTTTGGACAACAAATGATCTGCTATGAACTAAATAGCAGTTAAAACTCCATTAAAAATCACATTGCTGAACAAGTACAGGCAAATGGTACCACATGGACAACGGTCATATATCTTTCCACACCAACAGAGTCCAGCTTGTTTCTCTGTTCAGAGCCCAGGAGAATGAAATCACAGTCTCTGCTGGCTTTTGTGCTCTGCTGAATGCTGTTGTTGTTGTCAATAGTGCTCGAGCAAAGTCTATGACAGCAGGCTAGAGCTCACCTCCACCCGGTACACCACACAGCTGCATAAGCCATGCGGTGCATTGTACACAATACATTAATCAATTCAGATCATTAAAGCATGTTTGTGCAGCCCAACAACATATTTAAATGACAGAACACGTCTAGAAGACACCGGCAGAGGTGCATTAGCAACACAAATGATAAAACTTCGCCCAATTCTCTGGCAGTGCTTACTATTGCTTTCTCAGTTTTTTTTGGGTCAGCGTGCGTCTCATAAATGACCTAGATAGCAAATTTGATTAGGGTCTTCTGAATGCAGGGACAGTTGCATCTCAATGGTGCATTTACACGCCACTGAAGTTTCCTGTAAACTAGCTTTTATAATTATGCTACTCAGCATTTAGTCATGAGGTCTGCACTTAATCGATAATTTTACTGAAACGCTGTTAAAACCTGGAAAAGAACCGACGGTTCATGCTCAAAGCAGTTCTTCAATTTGTTTCCCAGTTCTCTACCTTTACATATAGGACCATATTTCGCTTTTTACCAAACCACTAATTTATTTTCCACTTATTTTTTAAAGATTTAGGTGTTTGTGAAACAAAGAAATCTGGTAGGCATGAATGTCATAAAAAATGATCTTAGCCATAAAATCTCCTTTTACGTTTTATAGAAGAAAATGATGATTTGTTCAGGATGATTTTTGGATGCACTATTCTATTAAAACATTTAATTAGAAACAAGCTGACACAAATTGATACTTATGGAAAAGTCCCACATCCAATTCATGTAACAATGACCCACAATCAGGCTAGGCGCAGAGCCACGTTCCCTTCTCCAAGCTTCTGTGTGCCTCTAGACAGCCCAACAGACAGAAATCCTCCATCTGCCACGGGCTGCCAAGCTTTGCCCACAGGCGCTGTCCTGCTTGGCAGGGATGTAGGTTAGCCAGCAGCACTGACACACAACTACATATCTTTCAATGCTGATGCTGATGCTAACGAGCACTAGTTTACAGCGGATGATAAAACAAGTGACAGTGACTGAACCAGAATCCTTGAAATCTCAGGTTCTTAGTCTGCTGAAGTAGGTCATGCTCCTCTGATGAAGAATGAGACCATGTTAATGCAGCAGGTTCCCTGTGATGAAATCTAATCAACAGGAGTCCAATCCAAGCCGATTCAAATTTAAATGCAAAGTAATGCACATCCCACACCTCCCTCTCTCTATCCTTCTGAGCAGGTCTTTAGAGTCAGGGGTGTGTGTGAAAGATCCCTCTAATCTCAAACTTTAATGTGTCTTGACCCTTTCAGGTCTGATAATGGATCTACCTTGACTCACAAAGTGCCAGACTGACTACAACTCAGCAGGCCCAGTGTGGGGTCAAAGTGGAGATGAGATGTAGAGCCCTTTCAAAGCTCTTCGCTTGAGTCAGAATCAGACTTATCCAGATGACTAAAGGGTTCAAAGCTCTAATCGGTCTTTTATATACTGTAAGTGAGGCAGGATGTGTGAAATAACCTCCAAAATCAGTATGAAGCTTTTAACAGAGAGAAGGCTTGCTCTACAAAACAAAACACAATGCATTCTGCATGCATGCTTGTGCTGGCGAGCCGTGCAGCACTGGATGACAGCGAATAGAGGAAATGCTAAAAATTAAACTGTGTTTGCAAGCCAAGACTCATGACACACTATTCAGAAAACCAGATTATAAGCCAGTTTGATAACTATTAAAAGCCTTTTATCTATTGCAGTGCTATCAATGCCGATGCTGAATTTGTACCAGGCTTTATTCGGTTATTCTGAGACAAGTCAAGTGCAATGCTAGTGGTGTTTAAAAACCACAAGTTTTGGAAATGAAGAAAGGCAAAAGGCAAAAAGTGACTAGTGATGAATAAGAATCAAAATTTCAATTTGATGATAACCCTAACATAGGTAATGTTTTCACTGAAACATTGAAATATCATTTTGATGGTCTTCAAAAAGAAAGCAGTAAATAAATAAATATATCATTCTGGGAGAAACCAATCATAAAATGATTAGCATACAATTATGCCTCTTTATACCCAATATCTTGGGTTCATCTCACTCTTACTAATCCATAACTATAACACTTTTTTTCCTACTCCTTCTTTAAAGACCTGTATTTAGATGTTGCTCTCTTTTCTAAATAAATGCAAAATGGAGCAAATAATAAATAGCTAATAATGTAAAATTAAAAAAAAAAAAAAAAAAGATTTATAGGCCTGGCTGTCAGTTAACCGACATACATGAATAGAATTTAAACACTTGGTTATCAAATTTATTTTAACAATCAGTTTAATAAATAATTATTTTATAAATCAGTCTATTAATTCAATGTTTTTTATTTGTACGGGTCGCACAATTCGAGAACAATTCGAGCAATTTTTTCACGGATCACAATCTTACATGAATCAACATTACAGAAATCAGATGGTTGAATGGTTTGTTCATTTGTTTTTAAAAGCACTCCTGCATTCTTTCCTATCTTGGCCACATCTCAGTGCTCTCAAGTACATCTTAACTGTCTCAAGAATGTTATGTTTGTGTACAATAGTTACAGATTACAATTTTGTTAAACTCAGGGTTCTTTTAAGGGCAGACGAAACAAGAACAAGTCAAGACACACACTCAAGAGACAATCTGCATCACAAGACACTTATCATGAGGTGGGAATACCATGCAGCGCATTTACAAAACACACTGCAAGAGAAGTTACATAGTAGAGTACAGTGTATATGAGCCCCGGGATCTGTGTTGCACAAAAACTCAGCTTTGCAAACTGTTTTGACTTTGTGGGAATATGGAAAAACTAGCCTGCAGCCACAAATCTACAACCACATGGCACTATAGCTCAGGACGTGACACTGTGCACCAAGTGTTTCTAGAAATAACCAGCCACACTTCCGAACAGGCATCTGGCCACTTCTAGACAGATTTCTCCTGATCCACTTCATCAAGAATGACAGGAACATTATTCATACGGACAATTTGCAAAACAAATGATGCGTCCTTGAAGGCATGAAATTCAACAGTCGAAATAGAGCTTATAATAATAAGCGTCTAAGTTGCTAGTATACTTATTCATTACTTTATACCACTTTTGAAAAAGCAGGTAAACTGCTCAATTAGCCTATTATTTACAATTTAAACATATATGTCACTGAATAGGAATATTAGATTCATATAGTATCTATTCACTTCTAATTGCAGGTACCCTTTTTAGTTTTACAGAGTTATCTATAGATTCAACTAGAACAGACATGTCTCATAAACTAATGCTAGGATCTAAAATATACATACAAATAAAGCTGCGACAGATGCAAATATTAGTGCCGAATGAATAGCTAACAGTAAATGTAGGTACCAGTAACAACTGGGGAAAAGTGCTGATCAGAAGTGAACAGTGTTGGGGTAAGTAATGCATTACAATATTTCATTATTTCAATCTATGCATCATTAGACTTCATATACAAGTCATCAGTGGATTCTTTACTAATATTTTAAAATGAGCATCAATAACAAATGTAGTTACGTTACTGTTCGAACAGTAACTTGAATGCAAGATAAAATAGACAGCATAAAACACATACAATTAACAAATTAATCTATAGAACTTTTACATTCCCCCTAAGAGACACAAAATATCCACTACTTTGCCCATCATTATTCTGTCAGAGCAACTTCCTTCCACAAAGCACCGTGTCTGAAGTCTTTGTTCTAGACAGAGGAAATATATGCACTGATGGAGAACTGCACAACGCATGCTGTGCGCTGCCAGCCCAAACTGAAACTGACCTTGTTGAAAATTAGCAACCTTTTGCTCCACAACGCTGCCACATTGAAACAGATGCTCCGCTGGGGAAAGCCTCTCTGTCAGTGACACATACGATGCGCCGTCTAGCGCTGGACGCCTATTATGTTGCATTTAAGGTAAAATGTTCAACAGCAAAACCAGTGACTTCATAGGGTGCATAGAAACGTAAAAAAGTGTGTTACCTGGTTGTAGTTTCAGTAAAAACAACGTGGCTCATTTTCACCGCCGGTAGTTGTTCCGACCGTGCCGCGTTCAATGCGTTTCGGAGAGTAGAAGGTTTGAACGAACAGTTGACAGTGTTCGGAACGCCCCGCCCACCTTTGTTTCTATTGGTTCACCTTTCCCGTCACTCAACAGTCACCGCAGCAAAACGGTGTAGGCATGGCAACTGCGTTTTCATTGCCGCTTTTCCTAGCCAATAGAACAAAAGTTAAATTTCTAGAGGCAACGCCCACCTGCCAAGAACAACAGTCATTGGACAAAGTATTTGTCAGTCAAAGTGAGCCTTTACAAAAGGCGGGAACCCTTGAGTTGGATTATTGTAGTGCACGCAAATTAATTTATTTTCCCAAAATTATAAAGACAGACCGCTGTCCAAATGGACATAAAAAACCTTCTGCACAAAGCTAATTTGGCAAGTGCGCATCAAATATTTTTCTGATAAATGCGATTTATGCGTTTGGACAGAAAAAAAGAAATGAAAATACAATAATATAACGTTAAGAGGAAAAATATCATTTTGATGTTTTATAAAAAAATAAGCACACATTTCTACCACAAAATTAAGATAAAAATTATACATATACACAAATGACAACATTTAAAAACATATTCAACAAATTGACAATAAATGGATACTAACCTTATTACTCTAAATGCTCATAATGTTACCCATAAGCAATAAGTTAATGACAAATTCAATAATAGTAAATTATTATTAATACACTGACCTAAGTATGCTGATTTAGGTCATTTTACACAAATAAAGCCTCTGCATGATGGCAAAACAAGACCTATTTAAACACACACACACACACACACACCAAAAAATGAATTGATGCCACAGATATGCATCACATGGCAATTCTTAGCTTTTTTTTTTTTCATTAAAAGCAATTAGCCACACAGCAGAGTTTGGTCAAGGTCAAGGATGCACAAATTGTTACATTTAATTAAAACACTGCATAACAAATGCTATTCTACAGCAGTTTGATTGTTGGAAGCAGAAGATCCACTGTGTCCCGAGGGATGCAGGAGTGGGTCAGTGGGAGGAAGGGGAAGAGTCAGTTCCGGAGTGGCTGTATTATAGTCTGGGTGGCTCTTGCTACGGTGAGCCGTGACATTGTCTCTCTTCTCAAAGCGACGGCCGCAAATCTCACAGGGGAACTGGTAGGTGCTCTCAGCATTGTGCTTTCGCATGTGCCAATTCAGAGAGGCTTTTTGTCGACAGGTAAAGCCACACACCTCACACCTGTGAAAGAGAGGCAGGGCAGGTTAGATCTGGAGCTGAAAATTGTAGTAGCAAAGCCTTGAAAAATATAGTTGTTCAGTGAAATATTGATGGGATGTTCATGTAAAAGTTACGCAAGCTTTGGCATAAACAAAGGGCCTAGTGCACGTGTGTGTGGTGAAACTCATACTGCAGTGGTTTCTCTCCAGTGTGTATCCTGCGGTGGATGATCAGGTTACTGCTGGTTCGGAACGCTCGGGCACAGAACTCACAGATATAGTCTCTCTGATCTCCCATACAAAAAGAATCAAACAGAGAGAACCACAGAATGAAAAATACTAATCCATGCGTTTTACTGTAAAACAGTGGCTTTGCTTGTTTTTACATTAGACAAAAAAACTATATTCCAACAATATTGCTAACATTAAATGTTATATAAAAATAAAAACAGCATTCAAAAAAATTCTATTTTCTTTTACCTTCTACAATTATTGAGAGTTTTCTCTTTTTAGGATATTTTTTTGGAACAACTTTATTTTAAATGCTTCTATCTATGACATACTACCATTTAAAATAATCATTTAATACAGTGCATATATATATATATATATATATATATATATACACTCATCTGCTGTTATAGTGCCTGTCCAGAAGTACACTGGAAGGCATTTATCACAAACATCATTCATATGGACTAAAAACTCACTACTGTGTAACTTTTCATGCTCCTTCAGATGCTTTTTAAAGTTAAATGACTTGCTGCAGGTGGCATGCGAGCAGATGAAGGTCTTCTGCTGAAGATGTTGGTACTTAACGTGATGCTGTGGAGAAGAACAGATTGTGAGATACTCTGCCATCCTGTCACAGCATTCATGCTTTTCCATAAAACCCTGCATTCATCATATTTCTAATTCAAATAAAGTTTATTTTCTCACGGATCAGTGCAGAACAATGGAAATTAGAGTTCTTCTCTCTTAGAGTTGTTTTAGTCCGGTTAAGATTAATGATTGTGTCACGGACATGTCAATACTGACTCAGCACTCACATTTAGATACTGTCGACTGGAGAAAATCTTATCACAGCCTTCAAACTCACAAGGCAAAATGACTTTGGATGTTGATTTTCTGCAAACACAGAGAGAAGTATCATCGAATTATGATGTTAATTTTCAAATATAACCATTGAAATATAACAAAATGCATCAATAATGACTCTTCTAATATTTAAAAAATATCTATCTATAGATACCACTACATATACACAAAAAACATAGAAATATAAAATACAATATAAAGTTTTTAAACATATACAATATATTTATAACTAATATATTTAGCTTGGCAAAATATAAATAAACCGTTTTCTTTTGCCACCAATCTGGGACACGTCATCTTTCAGTAACTGTGGCCTGGAGAGAAGAATTTACAGAATTTTACGGTTCCATTCAACTTATTGGGAATCAAAATACAGAAACATGTGCTGTCAGACAAATCACCTGATATTTTTAAGAGCTCCTGCCTTTTTGTTGTGCGTCTGAGGATCATCTGCTTTACTCTGGGTCCCTCTGTTGGTTAAATTCAGCACTTCCTCATTGCTAGTAGACAGAGTTTGTTTAACTTGTGTCTCTTTCGGTCAAGTGTTTCAGTACAAATGAATAGAACACATACATATCTGTGGAAATTTGGTTTTCAATTGAAACTCCCCCAGGTCTATCTCCTGTAAGCTCATCACTGTCTGCTGGGGATCTGACAGTCAGAAAAAAAAAATCAAAAGAGACTTACAACAGAAACAAAATATTATAAATACAGCTAAACAACCAGATATCCAAAAATATATACCCATGTTCTGAATGTAAAAAGTCAATAGCCACATCATTTCCTTCCTGTGTCTCGATAGTGATAACACCTTAACACATGGTTGCAGTTAGTTCTCAAATAACAAAAACAGCTTATTTGTTTGAAAAAGGTACTTCAAAACAATCACCTGCATTCTTGTTTCCCATAAACGTTTCAGACCTGGTGTTGTGTTTCTGTTCTGAGTCATTTGTGGTAACTGCAGCATTTTCTTGTTGTTGTTGTCTGGTTTTTAATCTGGTCATCACTTTTTGTCTTTCTATGTCTGTGTCTGGCTCCTTTTGCCGCTTCCTGCCTCGTTGTTTGAGTGTCTTTGGGCTAAACACAGTTCTATCACCTTGATTTTTCAATGTCATTACCTTCTTAAGAGGACACCACAAAAAACGATGTCCATGTTCACAGGTGTACATGAGACACATGTCCACCTCAGATTCTTTGGACACAGTCTCAGCTTCTCTTGTTCCTGATGCATGAAAGCTCTGATCATGCTCTGTTGTTTTTTTGACGGTGGCAGAATGCAGGACAGGGGGAAGAGGACACGTCTGTCCATGGTTGTGGACCAACAGGATGAGTTCCTGTAAAGACTCTTTGGTAGCCGACAAAGTGCTTTTCTCTCCTTTCCCATCACCTGAAGAGATCCAATGTATAACCAGAGTAGACATTTAACATATATACACACACACCAAATGCACGTAACCAACAGATTTTGTGATTGTAGCACATTAACAAAGCCAAAATCACTGTAAAAAAGTTTTTTCTTAAGGCCAAAATTTCATATTTGCAATAAAAGCAATAAACAGAACTTCATTGTGCATTGATTTGAAGGCTAATGAATTTATCATCAGTTATCCAAATACTATGGTTATTATTTTTGGTGTCAATGGGTCTTTATTGTCTTTATTCCAGTATAAATATCTATCAATTCTAAAACCAACATATATGCCAAGATATATTGGGGAATTCCCCCTGCATTTGGCCTACCAAATTAAAGAGCTTCCCACACCCACATGCAGAGGTGTACTGTATATACAAAAGATTGGTATAATTTTAAAGGAAACCTTTTGAAATTACATAAAACACTGTTGAAATTGATTAAAA
>JAUMHG010000045.1:68797-90743 GCA_032359395.1 Enteromius anoplus | reverse complement strand
TCCCCCAAATCTCCTGTTTCCCCCTATAAACACATACAGTGGAATAAATGCAATATCTTGGTGTCATTTTAAAGAAAACCCTTTGAAATTACATAAAAAACTCCTGTAAGTGATAAATATTATTATATTTGTTGTCTGTCCTAAGATGAACCATGTCAACACAAGGCGTTTTGGGGCTAAATACATAGTGTACTTTACGTGTAAATAACTTTGTTACAGTAAAATAAATATCAAAGTGTAAATATCAAAAATTCATATCTGCATAAAATAGAGATTTTAAGCTTTCTAATGGTCCCACATATGGCGTTATTGGTGCACACAAAGGGTTAAGAATTCAAGGCACAACTTGAACGTAACGCAGAGTTTAACAGGTTAAGCGTGTATGCTTGTAGCATAAACAAATAAATATTATATGAGGTGTGAAACTAAACAATTCAAAAAGTAAATAAGATCATCTCATTCCACTGAGAGAGCCATGAACTAACTGTAATAATGTTTTCAAAAAATAATATTTTAAGTCATTTTAATTCTTAAATAAACAAAAATACTAAAAAAGGAAGGTTTTTTTTTTGCATCTTTTGAAGGTTTAACAACAGAAGTAACTATTCACTCCATAGAAGTTAATATACTTGATTCTATAGTAAATTATGTCAAATTTGTCTTTTTGTTGCTGAGCTATGCCTTTAAGTAAGGAGTATGTGGTTTACCTGAGCACTTCATGCAAACCCTTGAAACATAGCTGCCAAAAAAAAGAGCAAATGTCATCATCAGTTAGACCACATTTTATCTACAGTATAACACTTCACACACCACCACAAGACCTGGCTATCAGCCAACCCTAAATATGTGCTTTTCTGCCTATACTTTCTTTTAAGCTCACTCATAATTCCTGTCTTTTCCTTGTATGACTTAAAGCTGGATCAGAGAAACTGGAAAGTCTCATCTTTAAAGCCAGAATCAACAACTGCAGATGCAATTCAACAGGAATTCTAGAGCGTGCATCCAACAAACTGTCATCCAGTGGGTCTAAGGGTAACTGTATCTGTCTGCAGAACAGGATGACTGTATTATACCTCTCCAGCAGATGCTGAGCGAGCTCTGAGTGAAGAGAGAAGCCCAGTTTATCTTTGAGCTGTCCCCAGCTCTGCAGACACGAGCCCAGCCGCACGCGAGACTTACTCCTGCGGGCATCCAGCTCCCTGCGCCGCTGACTGCGCTGAGTGTCTTTACAGGATGACATCCCACTGACAGGTGCCACTCAAACGACACTGAAGATGGACAGAGAAATCAGGATCATATTTGCAGTGATATCAATCATAGCACTGCAATGGTTTTAATTACAATGACAGCTCAACTGCATAAATAAAGGTCTCCCCTAATAAATGATTCATATCAATTAAGCTTAACAATTGTAAAACAATTTAATTTGGGGTACATTTGTAGCCTTGTCAGTCATTTAGTTTTCTGTATGTTTTTTTCATAGAAAATTAGAGTACAAAAAAAGTTCAAGTAAAATAGAATTAATATTGACTATTATGTTCTGAAACATTGCGTGTTTTGCTGGAAAACACAAACATTTTAAAAGTTTGAGTCTATGTTTATCATGGAAAGTGCCAACAGCAGCTGCTCCCACGTATCATTTCATTTATATGTATGATAACATGTCTTAAGCTGACAACTTATAAGTACTGTAGCAAGAAACCCATGACGTACCTTAAATAAGACCTTGAGCGACAGTGTTAGCGGGGCCCACTTGCTCGAACTGTTGCCCTTTTAAGGAGGACCCGCTCAGTCGGTAAACTCGGTCTAAAAAAAAGTATTACAAATAACTCGCGATGAAAGAGATGCTACACAGAAAATTGTGAACATTGGCCGAATTCATCTTCTCAATGCGATTATGTGAAATGTGTCATCAGTTCCAGAGTATTATGTCAAGGGGGCTATAGCAACAGAAAGAAGATAGGAAGTTTCCTGTCCCAGAAGTCTTCGCGGCACAACAAGGATCTCTGGGAAATGTAGTGCCAAAACAAACATCTGCGCTGTATTATTACTTTGTATGATTATCGAGCCTTTAAAGCATTGAAAGACTTGATCCAAGTCATTTCTAAGATATATAACTGCGCAAATAGGCACATTTTTGTTTACATTTCTTAAGCAAACTACCTTAATAGGCTCACACTGTGACTCAGTCATGATTTCAGTAGCCTACTATTTGCACATATAAACATTTTCAATAATTTTTTTGAAATATAGACTTTAAACTTGTTTTTTTAATACAACTACATTCATTTCTAGTAATAAAATTAAAAGTATTTGAATAAATAGGTACACACTCTTATCTAATTTCTATAATTGAGCCCACATAGTCACTAAAAACACATTCTGTAAGCGAATGGTAGCAAAAATGCAACATGATGAAGGACTTGAGATAAAAAGCGTAACGACAAAAACTCAAAAGGAAGCAACATCAGTTTCACATTTGACATTGGGCTCAACCCACAGCTGCATGTATCAGATCACACTACCACACATGCTCACTAGGAACACGCAACGCACACTGCTTACCTCTCATCTCACACCCCAGACCACAATGGACGAACTCGGTGAGGTCTATTTTCTATAATTCGAATGATAAAGTCTTAATAAGTGTAAAGATGTAAATTTGTAATCCAAAGACTGATGATTTTCTAAGTTTATTTTCAATTATTTTACTACAATTCCCTGGTAGTCTCATTTAGACTGTGACCTATAAATGCAAGCCGGTATTTGTGGTGCGTTTAAGTTTTTGGTGACTGTTGAATTGGTATAGGCCTACTCATACTTGACAAAAACACTCATCAGCAAGCCGCACATTTCAGTGCGACTAGTGCATTATCAATGAAAAGCTGTGACATATTAGAAAACAGACAAAAACACTTCAAAATCAACAAACAACAGTGATGCTGTTGAACTTAACAACAAGATCAGTGTACAGACCCTGAAGATGTATGTATTTGTGCGCGCACTTGTACAGCTATATTTATGAGGGCCGGTTTGCGTTTTAGATCATTAGAACGTTTAGAACATTTTAGCCGGTCCTCACTTTCTGAGAGACCTGTTTGAGGGCCAAAACTTGGTCTTAGGGGTCAGGTTATAATTGGGTAAAGGGTAGGTTTAGGGTAAGGGTTTAGGTAAAGCACTTAGTTCTGATGGGTAGGGCTAGAGTCAGGAGCTAGAGATTACATTGATTCAATGTATGTCCTCACAAAGATAGCTACTGTATACAGAGTTGAGTGTGTGTGTGTGTGTGTGTAAATAAATATATATACATTTTTACTGGTAGAGCTTTGGTTTACTAAGGATTTATTTTTCTTGTCTGCATAAATAAGTTATGATTATAGAATGAACTGATGTTATTGTGAAGGATTTTCTTTTTAAGCTCCCATCTTTCTTTGTATTTTGACAGAAGTGAGTCAGATAACCCATGTCTGTATTTCTATATTTCTATGTCAGCAAAAAAGTGTGGCAAAAGTTTAAAATTCATGCGTTTGTTACTTTGTTCTGCATCCGTTGCGATGACAGCAACGTGCCTTTTCACTTCCTCAGGAAATGATACAGATTTCTAACGTACAGTGGCTTTCCTTTAGTTCAATCATAACCATGGTGACTTCTGTGCAGAGTTTTTTTTTTGAAAGTGTAAGTGTTAAAGGTTTGTGTTTAGGTGCTTGATGTGTGAATCTGATGTTGCAGACATGCTTTTAGAGGAGTTGGCTCAGAACTCCACCCAGACTGCTGCACCCATTCCACCCAAAACTCTCCAACTGGGAGCCTCGGTTAAAAGTAACAACACACCTCAGCTTGAACAAGTAATTATATTTCAGGGCGATTCATTTTCAAATTCAATTTAAATCAAAATTTCGACCCTGAGTTTGGGGCTGATAAGATCTCTCTATGCTCATATTATTACAGTGTTATGTTCTTTGAATATATTTGGAAGTATCAGCTATTCTTGTGACAGCAAAGCTGAATTTGCAGCATCACTGTAGTCTTCAGTGGCACAAATTGATTTGGTGCTCAAGAAATGTTTCTGATCATCATCAATGCTGAAAACAGTTGTGCTGTCTGTATTTGTGAAATGAATACTAGATTCTCATTATTCTTTAATGAATAGAAAGTTTAAAAGAAGCATTTATTTGATATCAATTAGTGCTGTGAAACTATTAATAACATTCAAAATAAAAGTTGTTGTTTTAATAAGACGTGTTTGTACTGTGTATATTTAAATACACACACATACAGTATATATTTAGAAAATATTTACATGAATATACTTATATTTCTGTAATTTATATTATATATGAATATATTTAATATATAAACATAACATGTTTTTCTTTAATAAATACATGTATGTGTGTATTTACATAATACATATAAACAGTACACACTTTGGATGCAATTAATCTTTTGACAGCACTAATACAAATCATTTTTAACATTACTTGCTGTCACTTTGAATCAATCCATTACATCCTTGTCGAATTAAAATATGAATTTAAAAAAACAACAACACATTACCAACCCCAAACTTTAAACAGGATAATATCTATTTAAGCACTAACAGAGCCATTCTAATGTCTTTCTCCTCCCATTTCAGAACGATTCCTCTGGATTTGTTGCCGGTCCAGGAAAGACATGTAATCCCTACAGGTATATCCTCCTCTCTCCAAAATCTGGAGTGGAAAGGGCCTGTCTGTTGATGCATTTTATTTAAAATACCTTTTCGCATACATGGTGTCCAGCAGTTCAATAAGAGGAAGAATCTTTTTCCAGTGTGGTTCCAGTCCCTGTGGAGGCCGGAGTGATGAGTCCCGGCACAGCTACACGAGAGCTGGACTCCATCATGAATGAGCTGCTAGGGCTAGGCCTGGAGGTGAGGAAAAATTAGATGGAAATCAGTTCATACATCACTAGCTTGTGTGTTAAATCACTATTGCACATTATGAGTATCACCAGAAGAGGGCAGTATAAACATATTAAAGCTCCTACTTTATGTCCCCTTGTCAACGACAGTAAAAAAAGTCACTGAAATTGTCTAAAAATTCTTTATTTTACAAAGGTTTTGGAGCCAGTTCCGACATCAAGCCCACCTCCATTGGCTCACAAAACAACGAAAGACAAAAAACCAGAGGAAACTAAAGAAAGCGATAGTGGACAGCAAATAGAGGCTAAGAAACCACAGCATCCTCCTCTGTCAGAGAAACTATCCAAGAATGTGGATGCTATAGACGACTTGCTGGGGTCTCTCAGCTCAGACATGGAGAAAATGGGGGTCCAGACAGCTGCCAAAGGCCACTGTGCTTCTTGTGGCAAGTGTATAGCTGGGAAGGTACTACCAAGACGCAGACGACAAATTTGCAAGTTGTTAATCATATTTTGGCACTAACAAACATGTCATCCTGTATTCAAAACTACAGATGATCACAGCTCTGGGACAGGTGTGGCATCCAGAACACTTTGTGTGCACGACATGCAGGGAGGAACTGGGCACGAGTGGTTTCTTTGAGAGAGACGGCAAGCCGTACTGTGAGAAAGACTACCAGAACCTCTTCTCCCCTCGCTGCGCTTACTGCAAGGGTCCTATTACTCAGGTGACCTATTTAACCTCTGAATGTTCCTTGATAGAATTTCCTCAGGCTTGTTTACTGAAATTTAACTGATTCAATACAGTAACTAAATTATTACAAACGATTATAGTGAACCAAACTATTATGAATTATTATATAAGTAAACAGTTCATTAATTTAAACAATAATTTTGTATTTGTATATACTAGATTTTTGACTTTCATTATCTATAAATGAAAATGTAAATAAAATTATCAAAATTAAAACATTTTTTACTTTACAATATTGTACTTAAAAAATCTAAAATATGAAAATTTGACTTTTTGAAATAAGTTGCAAGAAACATATTAAAATTTTTTAGACACACCTGTATGTATGTTCACACACACACATGTAATTACAATTTTAAAAAAAAAATCATACTATAAATTTATACATTATTATTCTATTATTAATTAAGCACATATTAATGGCTTATTCTACATCCCTAATCAAATACCCAAACTTAACAACTGCCTTACTAACTATTAATAAACAGAAAATTAAGAATTTATTAAGGAAAAAGTTGTAGTTAATAGTTAACAAGTGTTACCTATTCTAAAGTGTTACAAAAAAAAAAAAAAAAAAAAAAATAATAAAAATTATATATATATATATATATATCACTGCTGTATACAAATCATTTTTGGAACTCACCCCACCTGTTGAGAACAACTGTTCTAGACACAACGACTGAAGTTGAATTTAAATAGCAATAAAATTCAGTACTAAATAAATAATTGTGGAATGTCATTTTCAAACAAAACAAATAAATGATTCTAAACAATCAAGCAGGTGATCATTTATTGTGTCTTCCACAGAACATTCTAACAGCGATGGATCAAACATGGCACCCGGAACATTTTTTCTGCAGCCACTGTGGAGATCTGTTTGGACCTGATGGTGAGACAACTGCAGCTTTATCAATTAAACTAAAACAATTTATCACCACACGAATGCGAAGAACATCCCACACCACATTCTGTGAATTAGCAGATCTGTCCGTTACTTGAGAAATGTTCGTTAGTACTGAACGAATCGGCCTTTTCCAGGGTTTATGGAGAGAGATGGTAAACCATATTGCTCTAGGGATTTCTACCGGCTCTTTGCACCCAAATGCTCCGGCTGTGGAGAGCCAGTGAAGGAGAACTATCTGTCTGCAGCCAATGGAACCTGGCACCCCGACTGCTTTGTCTGTGCGGTGAGTGAATTAGTGGCGTTGAAGGCTGGAATGCAATACAGTCATGTGACTCACTCCTTATAAATAAGGAATATGGAGTCAGTCAGTCTGTACTATTGTGTGAGCTTCAAAGGTGAATTCTTCACCTGCCTAATCTATCACTCCAGAACATTCCTCATCATTAAATGTTTCTCTCTTAAATACCCTCTTTCTGCATCTCTCTCCAGGACTGCCTGAAGCCTTTTACAGACGGTTGCTTCCTGGAGTTGAACGGTCGGCCTCTCTGTTCCTTGCACTATCACTCCAGACAGGGCACTCTGTGTGGGACCTGCGGAGAGCCCATCTCGGGTCGCTGCATCGCTGCTCTGGACCGCAAGTTTCACCCTGAACACTTTGTGTGTGCGTTCTGCCTTCGGCAACTGAGTCAGGGAGTGTTTAAGGAGCAGGGAGGGAAGCCGTATTGTTCGGCTTGTCATATAAAACTCTTTGTGTGAAAAATGACATTTCTCAAGCAAAATATAGCTTTTAAAACAGTGGTTATCAACCTTTTTTTGTCACAAAGTGCTGTATAGTAGCTATATGTTGAATGTCATTATTTAATTTTATTATCATGTCACATCATAAAGCTGTTGTAATACATGCTGAACAAAACAAAAATGATTGTTAAAGATCTGATATGTTTATAAAATGTAAAAAAAAATTTTTTTTTTAAATTGTCTACTCAAGCACATTGACATGAATTCTATTTTGCTCTCATAACATAACAAAACAAACATACATCTCCACAGGCCTTTGAGGAGAGTTCTGGGTCTTGTACATGCCATTATATTATTTTAATAAGGTTTAAATGACTAAGAAGACTCAAGATCCTATTAACTTAATACCCATGTGTTTTCATAGCCCGTGCATTACAGTGACATCATGGGGACATTCAGAAAAGGTTAAAATAACACCAACCATGGTTTTCTTGCTGGAACATACACAAGCTCTACAGAAGCCTGTTGATTGCGCTGTGTGCATGACAAGGTCACATGAGGGAACATCACTATAGGTCTTGCTCAAGATCTCTCGATTTGTCAGCTCACTGCACTGTTACTCAAGGTTCAGCCAGGCAGTAACTTAAGGACATGCCTTCTCATCTTCAAAGAATGCTCTTTGATGGTAAGAGATGACAGCTGCTTTCTGGGAGGATGGGTCAAAGATCAAGATGTCCATCACACCATCACGTCATGAACCACTAAAACAACCCACAGTGAGTGGACAAACACTCATACTGTTTGTGGTGAAGCTGAGATTTTAATGCAGTGATTCAATCTAGCATTTGCTTACCATAAATAACACATGTTCAGTCACAAAGCTTTCACTATGACAATACTATCATGCCATACCGTAACTGACAAGACAGCACTCCTTTTATGTTTTAATGCCAGGAATCCCCAAGTATGACAACCCTATCTAAAATATGTATAATGATTTTATATCTAGTCAGACGTACTGTATAAAGTTTCAAGTAGTATTAATCAAAAGTAGAACTTTTAAAGCCAATTTTAAAAGTTTAAATGAACACTGTCAATTAATAAATATCACAAAACTATCAAATGGATTTGGTTTTCTGTCAAATTTTGAGTGCTGAGAAAAATGTATCTTCCACTTATAAATAGAAATCGGGAAGGAGTGTGAGAGGGAAGGAAAGAGGAACACAGAATGCAGTGGTTGAGGAGACGTGTAAGCGTTGAGTTTATAAATCATGCTGTTATCACTACATAGGAAATCTCTTTTCTGGTTTTTGCAGACTGGATTAAAATACGCCGCTGTCACAAAACAACAGAAGCTGCTCTCTTGAATATTCTCTTACCCCCTCTACTCTGTTTACTGTTCCTTTGCTCTAATATAGAGCTTTCTGAATGGGGTTTCTGTTTGTAACCACATTGCATATGACTTAAATTTTACTATTTGGATCCATTTGATTTCTTTCCTTCTGATTTCTGTGGTCTTTTTGATTCCTATTGAATCAGACATGTCTAGTTCAGTAAACTTAAAATTTGGATCACTAAAACAACCAGGCACACAATATTAGTTCCCATTTTTATAGACAAAAATGTAATGGACGGTCAGTGAAAATTGAAACAGTTTGGCTGCCAGAAAGTCATTTAATTTGCGTGTTAACTATCCATTTTACTGCTGCAATCAATTCAGTTCAAATCGTCGAAGAATCTTTCAATGCAATTTGATAATCCGATGCATTAAAATAATTGGGTCTCCAAGCAGATCTCGGTTTCTTAGTGAATAAGACATCAAATTATTTATTCAAACCAGTCATTCAAAAACACTGATTCGGGAAAGAAACAAGTGAATGTCTTTATAAGCAAGCCGTTGATTCATTCACTCAACCTGATTCTTTAAAATACCACTCATTTAGGAACACAACACTACTGCTTTGTTTGTAAATATTGCATTGGCAGAGGTAATAAATATGTATCAATTGCTCAATATTAACCTCTTGTATCTGGAAGCAATAACCATCCAGCTTGCTTCAACAATATGAGAGAATTATTGGGAGCAATGGTGTTTAGTACTTTAAGCCATACGTAATGAAACAGGAGCCCTCAACCTCATTAAAGCGGCAGAAATAAAAGGCTTATCAATAAGCGTTGGTGTGGCAGGAGTCAGGTGACATTTACAGCTGTGGGGCTGAAGGCCGGTGGGTGAATTGGTCCATGGATTCTATAGGAAGGGTAAATAGAGGGGAGTCGTTCTGAAACACTACCCTCACCTGAACCAGACCTTGGCCTCTCTGTCACCCCACCGATCCACAAAGTCACGACATGGGTCACAAAGCATCGTAAATACTGCCCAACTTAGCAACCCTGAGACCACACTCCCATAATAAACAATGAAACCAATAAGTGTCCAGTATGTCACTGCCAGACAAGCCAGTGAGTGTGTAACCCCTCGAACAAAACCACATTCAGTGGTCTCAGACTCCTTAAAGGACTAGAAATATGAACGTTGACCGCTGGATGCCAAAATGATTAACTGTATGCGATACTTAATAAAACCAATGAAGTCAAATGTAACTTAATCTATTTATAGAGCAAACGTGAAATGCAGGAAAGCGTCAGGAAAGCGGTGTTTTATTGATTTATTTGCCATGTCTTCGATCACCAACATGGAGACACATAGTAACAATTATTCTTATCTGATCCAGATGGTTGCCAGTGCAAAGTTAGATGTTAGAGAGACCACAGAAAAGCTGAATTTACAAATGTGTGACGTACTGTAGTGACGTAAAAAAAAAAAAAAACTAAACATAATTAAATACACTTGAATTCATTAGAAAAATGTAACATGACCGAAGAGATAATACATGCCAGAACTAATAAAAAAAGAAAAGATCTTTTTTTAGATATGAGATATCTATTTTAAGATATGATTTTGTGTTATTTTGGGAAAAGTCATAGAATCAATAACTGAAATTAATGCATTAATAAATGAATGCATTGCTCATTTTTTGTTGTATCTATGTTTAATATACTAGAAACTCTTTATATGAAAATAATAATATAATACATTTTGATTGCATATTATAAGTCAATTAATTAGTAATGAAAAATTCTGTTTTCCTCTTGTACACCTCATACAGTTGAAATTCAGTGAGAATTACTGACTAAATTTGTGACCTGTAGTACAGTTGAAGCTTTTAATTTCCATGACAAATCCTGATTTAGTACCATCTCCAAATATAATGTAAAAATACTTCATGTAATGATGTTATTGGTTAAAAAATTAAAGCTAGTTAAAGCTTTACATAGCACAAAGTTCAGGTCTGTGTATGGAAGTAACTGCCCTCTAAAGAGTGCTTTTTAAACGAAGACAAGAAGTGACAACTTCAACACCCCCTAATTGCATCCTGGTGACACAGAGCCCATATATTAATTAGACAAGCTCATTCAAAGCCGGAGGAAACGGGCTGCATTCCCTCCACTGCTACCTATATTTGGTTTGGCCCACAGCCACCCTAGCGCAGGTATCACATCAGATTAATGACTAGCTTCTCTGTACAGAGGACTTCCTGCCGTGCTTAGCTGAGGCCCTCTGTGCCAGGCCTCTTTATCATTTGATCTGTGGTTTCACGCTCTCTTTCCTTCAG
This sequence comes from Enteromius anoplus, assembly GCA_032359395.1. Taxonomy (NCBI): domain Eukaryota; kingdom Metazoa; phylum Chordata; class Actinopteri; order Cypriniformes; family Cyprinidae; genus Enteromius; species Enteromius anoplus. The sequence goes on along the minus strand of JAUMHG010000045.1, from coordinate 79,768 downwards.
CTTCTGAGTTTTGGCCACTAATTCGTTTGCTCATGGTTTGAATGAGAATCCAGCAAGCTGTTTGCATTGCTAAATTTTAATTGTTTTCAAACAGGTTCCCAAGAAATTATTAATTTGAAAATTTTGGCGGGATTTTTGAAAATGACCTTTTATGCATTGTGTAACAGAGCTCAGTGAATGAAAACATCCTGCAGAGTTTTACATCTGAAAGTGCACCTTGTATAAAATGATTGTCTCTCAAAAGAAAGAATCGACTCTGAATCATTGAAACGAGTTGTTTCCGAGTCCTGTCATGACCACTTCTTGGTCTTTTGCCCTTGGTCTAAATGAAAATGCTAATTCATTCTTTGCCACTAGGGGCTGCTTTTGGAGCATTAAAAGTGCACAAACATGCTTTAAACGAAATCGACCAATCACCGGAGGAGTTTGGAAAAATTAATTGTTGAAGCAGTCGTTTGGGAGTCGTTGAACAAGTAAGGTAAAAATAAATGCATATTATAAGAAAATAAGTGTTTTTGACCTTGCAGGTAACCTGTTGTCTGGGACTCCCAAAACCATAATATATACCTATAACCCATAATAACAAAATAATGTATTTTGGCAACCAAGTGGTTTTGGGTCCCATTGACTTCCATAGCATAGAAAAAATTATCATGCGATTCAATGGGACCAAATTTGTTCTGGTACCAAAATTCTTCAAAACATCTTTTGTTTGGGTCCTATAATATATGTTTCTAGCAAATGCAACTCATGTGCGCAGGAAGTCATCAACGGAACTCGAAAAGAAAAACAAAACTCTGCCTCATAAACAGAAAGGTAACTATGGAAACAGCAGCGATCGGAGGCAACCTGGGAGAGCTTCAAATCAACCTCAGACCGCAATCCTCCCACACACTAAATCCTCCTCTCTCATCTCTCCTCTCATTTCCCTCTCATCTGATACTCCTCCTCCTCCTCTGAACCAGAAAAGTGCAGCAGCAGCTTCATGAAGGCCTGATTTACTGTCGTTCAGAGGCTGCAGAGGGTGGTCAGTTCCACGCTCTGCTGACCCCCTGAGAGCTGTGGAAGTGTGAAGGCTGTGACAGAGAGCTCTCTCGGGCGATACTTGCCCCAACAACCTGATTCCCCAAAGTCTCATGCACTAAAATGGAAAGGTTTGTTGTGTAAAATTAAAGTCTCCAAATATACACTTGCCTGCTACAGTCAAAACTTCTCACAGTTATGCATTTGGAGGTACTGTAAATTCTATAATATTCCAAGTTCAATAGTTTTTTAGTTTATTAAAGTAAAAACTCAAATACAAAAACCAAATTACACATAAACGTTTTCCAAAAAAAAAAAAAAAAAAGTGTTAATAACAAGTTAATTTTACAAGTTATTTTTTTCAGTGAAAAGTTCGGGATCCAGTTTATTTATTTATTTATTTATTTTAAAGGAAAGAAATTCCTAGCTTTATTCAGCAAGGACACATTAAATTGATCAAAAGTGACATAGAGCTATTAATAATGTTGTAAAAGAGGTCATGTTAAAAACAATAATTAAAAAAATGTGAATTGCTCTCCTACTTGCGGTGGTATCATGTTTCAGCACAAACAGCATTTTTGGAGGGACAGGGCTTCCACACTACGTAAGGGAGTTCAGACATTATTGAGAGATTTGTCTCTTTGAGGAGTGGTTAACCACATAAAAACTTAGTTGATCGGTCTGTGTGTGTGTGTGTGTAGATTTAAAACGAGGGTCTTACTAGATGATAAATCACAGGCTCTGTCAGGAGAGACTTGAGCCTGGGGGTCTGTCTGGCCCCTGTCATGGAAAACACTAAGAGCCCCTCTCTCACACACACATACACATTTATAAACACCCACACAGACAAGCTTATTAATGTGAACAGCAGAGGAATCTAATCTAATTAACCATGGGCAAAATCCCCTGAACAAAGCCCCAGCAGACTCGGAGCACTGATTTGAAGGGCAGTCTGCTCTTTTGCTTTCGCAGCTGTTTGGTGAACAGAATAAAACTAAAAAAAAAAAGAACAGAACTGGAAATCTCTGGGATTTCTCACAGTTAGAGTTAGGCCTAATTTGTCATTTGTATAAAGTGCATGAGTATGCATGGATGGGATCTTTCATCTATTCACAAGTTTCGCAAGACAAATTAACCTTAGTGTTTTTTTTTGGCGAAACACTGATTAAAGTGCTCTGCTTTTTAGCTCTCAGTCCACATACAAATTCTAGTGCTGTTTTTGGTTAACACTACATTGCATATGTGCGAGAACAGTATTTCCCACTTTAATTTACAACTTCTAAGGGTCCGTCTGACATTGGAAACCCTTTTTTACTGCATCAAACATTGGTTCCTTGTTTTATCAGAGTATCACATTCCATCACACTGAGCCAGGATAAACAGGAAAGAAGGGATTATTGCAATTTTTCATCTCTTTCTTTCCTCCTCTTGGATGGTATGTGGTGGTCAGGCTATGAAATTGTTTCCACTTAATAATAATAAAAAAAACAAAAAACAGTTGCAGCCCAAGGGGGAGTATTTTCCCAATTACCTACACCGCGGCTCATTTACCGCATCTTCAAAACAGAAGTTCTGTCTCCAGTTGACGGACTCTCTGATGAAGCAAAAAAAAAGACAATATGAATGCAATTACAAACTGGAACATTATATTCTGTCAAGGTTTTTAATATACAGAAATATGTATTTATATATTTTACCATCCATTTACCTTTCTTTTTAGATGCAATTAAGGGTTTGACTTTAGCCTTTATATACTTATACATATAAGTAAAACGTTTTTAAAGCACATTTCCTACTTTGTTGTTTTATGGATAATTTTAAAAATGTAATATGGTCAAATTTACTCAATCCTTTCAAATAACTTTTAAGAAAAAAAAAAAAAAAAAAAAAACATTCTTAAAATTCTCTTCATTCTTAAAAAAAAACCCAAAAGAAACATTTATATAACTTAACGATACATTAACTTTTAGCTGTGATCTCATTCTGAATAAGAGAGTCGGATTACAGTATGGCATGCTTCTCATCCATCCATGCATCATTTAGACCCGACAAAGGATGATAAGAGAACATGATGATGCTCTGATCGGCTGTGGCTTGTCCTGAGAAGGGAAACAGAAACAAATAAAAGTGTTTCATAACATGTCTCCATGTGTACGGAATCTGTGTTTGACAGCAGAATGGAAAGAATTGAGGAAATGTATCACACGGAATGACTGTTTTTTATTATGTCTGAGCATGAGGCACTCATCTCATTTAAATGAAATTGAGGGAAACGGCGCTATCACGTACAGCATCTAACATACGACATGACTCAACGTCGGCAAATCTGCAACTACCCGAGATTGATTTAGGAGGAATCAGAGGCTCATCTCTGATCCAACACTAATCTGGCTGGACCGTGAGCGTACACATTAATCAAGCTGTCTGTCTGTATACGGGCCTTGCTGTGTTTTTAACCCCCTGTTGAGAGGTGTGTGTTTTAGGCAAACAGAGTCCTTCACCTTTGCCCATGCGTTTAAAACAAACCCCTACAGGCTTTAGTAGGGGGTCCGGCCCAGTGAAACTTCTGAAATGCAAACCCTTTGCGAAAAACAAGTACACTTTAGCATACTTTCACAAATGCATTACAGAAATAATATACTTCTGGAAAGTAATGTTTTCAGACACTTTTTATGATAAAAGGAAAATATATTACACATTACAACGCAGTTAGCTGAACTTGCCAGTGCTTTTTTATCCACTTATGTTAAATATTTTTAAGTTTTAGTCCTGTCAAACAATTAATCATATATTTATTTTGTATTTACATTCATTCACATTCATACAGTATATACTTTGAAAATATTACGTGTTTACATGTATATATTATTTATACAATTAATATTACATATAAATATATTTAATATACAAATATTGCATATTTTTCTTAAATATATTCATGCATGTGTGTGTATTTATATATGCATAATAAGTACACACACACACACACACACACACATATATATATAAAATTTATTTTTGCATGCGATTCATCACCAGTAATAGTTTGACAACAGTATAAATTTCATAATTACTTTTACTGTTTTTTAAATGTTTTAAGATATATTTGAAAGCATTTATGGAAAACTAATATGTATTTTTGTGTTTGTTGCATGCTTAAATATATTTGAAATGACACTTTTGCTATCATGAAAACCACAATTTAGTTTACTTAAAATATAGTAACTTTAAATGCAATACTAAATAATGCAGTTGAATACTGTTAAGTGTATTTCTTAAAAGCACAACAAACAAACAATTATTAAAATGGACCTTATATTAAAACCTTTAAGATATTAAGTACACTACTAGTGCACATTTTTTGTTCCACCTACAGTAATCATCAAAGTTATTGATTAATGATATAATTCTAAATATGATAAGGGTTCCAACATTACTCTTCGTGCCTGGAAATGTGACTTGAACGATTCATTCATGCCTCACACAGAAATACACATACTTGCATGATTTCTTCCTTGCAAACTGTGCGTGAAATACGTCTCCACAAACATGTGGCATGTCCAAGTCATGGCCTCTGGCAGGACAATAAACAAATCACAAAATGAAAACAGCCTAACGCGCGTTTCCTTTTCGTACACATACTGTAGATTACAGTAAAAGCTCAGACACATGCTCAGAATCAGCAGGAGAAGCAGAAAATGAGAGCTGAGCTTTTCCTGGAAGCGCCTACACTCACACACTTAGTTTTTTTTTTTTTTTTAGTTATGTGCCGTTCGTTGACAAAAGGAGCTGTAGGATCATTGCAGGAATGGATGGGTGGGATGTTTCCTAGGCTTTATCATGTCTCTACTGACAGCTTACTTTTTGCTTCTGGGTTGAGCCAGAGAGCAATAACTGTTTGTGAGCTAAAATTGAAAACATGCAGCAGAACAAGAAAAAACAGGATCTGATTGTGCTGTTTACTGACAGCACTGAATGAAAACAAACTGTAGAGGAAAGCGGCACGACTGTGGTGTCAGGGAGTGCACAGTCTTTCATGGAAAAGACTGTTTTTTTCCCTCCTGAGAAAATTACTTGCACTTATAGTATCCCTGGAGAGCTTTAGGTCAGTGAATTTGTTTTGGTCTCCCCTTTCAGTCATTTATGTAAGACATAAAATGCTGGACGAGATATTTCTTTGACTTTTATTTATCTGGTGAAGTAGCCTACTTCATGAAGGACTTTAACCATGTCAAGAGATAGTCTGACAGAACTTTTTTTTTTGAAGAATGCCATTGCAATTCTGTCCACTTGACAGACTGGGGAAGCAGTCCACATCTCTCTCCCATGGCCCGCTGGCCCTCTGTGATTTATCTATGATTTCTGAGACAGAAATAATCAGCGCAACCTCAAATCACAGCATGGACACACAAAAACATCTAAAAGTTAACAATCAGCTAACCATCTTTGTTTGCGAGACTTACAGAGATGTCTTGGTATCAACATCTAAAGAGGTTCTTTTTAAAACATGTCAAAAGATGTTTTGACATGTTTTATACCATTTTATACCAGATTTTATACCATTTTTTAACTATTTAAAAAAGTAACAGATGGAACTGAATGTTCACCTCCCTTAACAAGAATATTTAGAATATTTGTACTTAAAAATGTATATGACAAAATGTTACAAATAAGAATATAAGTTATAAAGAAATATTTTTTAGAGTCTATTTTAATATTATATTTGTACAGATATTTATAATTTAATTTAACAGATAGGTACAAAACCTTACAGTCAAGATAATATTCTGTTAGTATTTACATAGATTATTTTTTACTATTATTATTAATAATAATAATTATTAAAAAGATGCTGTGTACAGCATTCATAAAAAAAAAGATCTATAAATGTATTCATCATTGATTTAAAAAGACCAGGCTTCCTTGTTAACCAAGTACACACACAGCATCCACCCAATGCCAAAACATTTCAAAATCTGACAAGCAATCCAGGTCAAGAAACTAAGATGTTCTTTAAGAATACTGGAAAAACGTTAGATAAACATGGTTAAGATTTCACCACTCATAAAACCCCACACAGTACGCTGCAGCCAGGAAACAGGCCTCTCTGTATTTTCTTAGGCAGCTCTCTGGCCACCCCCTACCCATTTCGGTCTCAAACACACACACATTTACATGTAAAATAGAAGATGATACACTACATCTAACAGTATGTCAGAACATTGAGAGTGGCAAATTTATGACAATAAACGTTTGCCTGTTAAGTGCTCTTGCGAACCCTATAATTACACGGTCTGAGAATATGTGATTTACACCGGCTTCAGTACGAAGTACCTCTGTCTCTGTGGGAAATTCTATGGAATCTCTTGGACAAAGATAAGCCGATTTGTAGTGAATATGAAAGAACTGCTGCCTAACAATGATGGCCAGGTTGTTATTTCCATAATATTATGATTTCTTTTGTTCAAATCCAGACTTCCAGGTCTCACTATATTAAATCACCGCAATCTTTAACCAGTAGTCATTTTGGATCTCATTGTACAGTTGCGTCATGAAAAGAGTCTATTCAGATCAAGTCCCCAGTAACAGATGAAGCCATAGCAGGGGTCCCCCATAGATCATCACACAATTACACATATAATCTCTGATCTAAAAAGAAAGCAGTGCTGCATTATGGGAAGCCTTTGTTTGCGAACTCTTTGATGTGATTGTTCAGTGTCTTCTGAGGTTATGAACACAGAAATGTGCACAGAAACACTCTTTTTCCCGCTCTCTCTCCAGCATACATACACTAACAAGCCAGTAAAGCCTTTTCCAACATCAAACAAACAAAGCTAAACAATTCCATCCACAGTTTCCTATATTCCCTGGAAGCGGCAACACTGTCCAATTTGATCTGCAAGAAATTCCATCACAGTCTCACAGAAAGCGAACAACCATCCGTCTGTCGCCTTCCAATCTTATCGTCATCTGAATCTCTCTGCCCCCCCCCCACCTCTCACTTTCACTCCTTCTCTCCATCTCTCTCATGCTGATTCATGAGATAGCCCGACACTCTTTGTCTGCGTGTGAGCACACGCCAGGAAAGCGCCGCGCAACAGATGCTTTAAACAGTCGTAAAAGAGTCGTTCTCCTTTATTGTTTTTGTAGTTTGCTACACTTTGCTGTCAAAACTACACAAGTTCTTCATGTTTTGGCATGAAGACTGTGAAATCTTAAACCCATTTAAGTGTGCATGTTTTCCACAGGCTGGTTTATTACTAGTTCATTCGACTCATGGCCTACTGACCCCCGAATGACACTTGCACCTCCCTTCTGTGAGGACCTCTTTGCCCCCAACTGTCTAAGGAAATCCAGAGCACCATAAACCACAACAATACCTCAGTATTTACAACAAAGCTGTATTATTTTGGGTTTAGGGGAAAATTTAAATGCTATTTGAAAGTTACCGCTGACTACAGTATTGTACAATGTCAGGATGAGCAAATTTTCACCCCTCTCACTGGGAACTTTCCCTTTTGTTTGACATCGTCTTAGGTTACGGAGAGCAGCACAATGGCTTTAGTTTGCCCTCACGGATTCGTGTAATACTGTGAATGGGCAATAGAGGGCGCCGTTTTAAAGATAACAAGTTAAACTGTCACAGGTATGGACAAAGCAGGTAATGCACAAAAAAAGAGCACAAGCTAAAAACCGTGCTAAATTTAAAAAAGAAGAAAAAAAAATATATGGAGATATTTCGTCTTGATTCAATCATGAATTATGAGCTCATTCAGGGGTGCACTGTGAAACGTCAAAGCGTCAGTTCTCAGCCTCAGGAACACAAAAACAAACGTCTTGAGGAACCTTGAGGTGAAAGACATTACCCACTCCATCTCAAAAGAAGCTTGACGGCGTATGAGAGCACAGACGGGTCTGTCAGGGTGTTTGTTTGGTTGAACGTCTAATTGAAGAGTTCAGTCTGATGAGGTGAATGAACGCAGATACGGACTATGACAGTGCAACCATATGCACACCCTTTAAGAAAGAACACATACAAGCTCTAGGCTTATGCGTCCCAAGGCATCGATTAAAGAACCAACCAGAACATTACCTTTCAGCTGTTTTATTTCCACTGTCCGAGTGCAACAGATCCAGGAGTATTCTTTCACAAGCCTTGCACCTCAGACACCGAACTCTTGCAAGGCATGGTTTCAACAGGTAAATGCATCTGCAGGTGGCCCACAGGTGAAACAGCAGACAAGCACAAAGGGAAAAGCCCACAATAACAGAACACAGATAATGAGAGAAGGCAGATGTGGGATATCCATGAGGATAACAGTCAAATAAACCCGTTAAACGGCACATACGGTCAATGAGCCTTAGAATAACACAATTACACAGGATTATCTATCATTCAGACTGAAAACTGATTCTCGGTGAATCTCTTACTGTAACTACAGCACGCAGGGGAAACTGCGAGGAAGGGAGTTTTAGCTCAAGTCATTCATTAAACTGTAACCAGATATATAATTTAATCGTTCATCAACACTTGTGATTGAAACACGCTGCTTTAAAACTTACTGATACTGCACATCATCAAGGCCTGGTTGAGCAGGCTCGCACTCACGTAAATAAATATAGGAGTGTAATCAGTGTGGTGTAATCACTGAGCCGACAGAAAATATACAGTAAGTAAGAGCAAATACGCCCGCTTTGGAGCCTTATACCGGACCTGTGGAGAGTCTGGAGAATGAGACGTGATGGAAACACAAAGGGGCTCTTGTGTCTACCCTTTCTGCTGTCACCAGCGGAGCTCTATGGAGCACTCGTTTTGAAGGATCCCTATGATTAATTGCCCACTACTTGACACTGTCACTCGGCCATCCACTCGGACAATAACATGGGTCACGGCACCAGAGCTGGAACAGCAGGAAAAACAACAACTGGCTTTCAGCACCGCCATTCATTCTCCAGTGGTACTGGTCAGAATTACACATCCTTAACAGGACCTGGAATAAAAAACAAACTTTAAATATATTTTTGCAGGCATTACTTCCTACAATGTTTAGATTCATTAATCATAGCTACGCCTGCGATCCAGAACACGTCAATGCAAAAATTATTAGAGTCAATGGCCACAACGCATTACTGTCAAATACACGGTGACAGTGATGAATTGAGGGTAAATGGTACAATATGTCAGAAACGAAATATCTAAGCGTTAAAAGACCCCGATGGTGTGCCTTCTAAACAGAATGCCTCACATTTCATACAAAACCAACAAACCAATTCATAAGGCTTCGGTTTGTGCTGTATCATGGAAAAAAGTTATCTTCTAGGAACTGCTGTTGACTGTTGGATTATTTTGACTCCCTAAAATAGATGTAAAATGTTTACGTTAAATTAGAAAAACAATGTAGCCTATACAACTATAAGTGGAAGTTGCCTTAACATAGATAAATTGGGCATGCGACTGTAAAATATTAAAACATGTTTATGGAACAAAAAAAGTATGACTTAAAATATATTTTGTAGATAAAACCTGGTTAGCAAGATAATTTGTGAACATTTACATATAGAGAAAGTTATAAATACTGTAGTTATAATTGAAGATTATTGACATGAAGAAACACAGCAAAACATTCAAGACAAATCCCATTCTATTTGTCAAAACACTTATATCTATGTTACACTTTATTTTTTGTAGTTTTTGTGTGATTGACTCTGCCTATACATTTTATTGTAGGCTAATTTTTTATCATGTGGTATAATAATTTATGGTACCACCATAATATTACAGAGGCTATATTTTTCAGGACAACCTATATGTAGTACTAAACAACATAGCATTATCATTATAGCCTATTTTACAGTAAGTCTTAATACATCTAAATAAAAGTTATTTCCATCTAATAGCAAGTGTTATTTCAGTGATCAATGTACCAGATCAGTGATCTATCCCATGACCGTCGAAATGTTAAACTCTCGTCCTCCGAAAGAACCTGTTCTCCCCTCCTCTTAACAAGCAGAGGGGGAAACCTTCAAGGCGTTTACGTTCTCCGCGCAGTTAAACTGGAAACTTGAGGGGCGCCGCGTAGAGTTTGTGCTCTCCACAGCTGGGCAGCTGAGAGAGTGATAGAGAGAGCGAAAGAGAGAAAGAGACAGGAGACAACGCGAATCCCTTTGAAAGTCTGGGGCAGGAGAATGGCGGACGAGCAGAATGCTTTCCTTTCGAGACGGTAAATGTGAGCCCACAATCATCACCGGCGGAAAACAGTTTATTTGCGCTGTGAAGCCAGGAACAACTTTTAAACTAGAGGTAACGGAGCTGAGGGAAGCGCGAGGTGTCCTGTGCGCTCTCATCTCGAAATGAACTGTCACTCGGGACTACGATGGTTGGTAACTTTATGCGCTTTCTTTCAAGTGGGCTCACCCCAGGAAACGCACCAGAGCACGCGGAAATGTGACAAGCCCGTCTCGGTGAGTTTGTCTAGCGCGCTCTTTGTGAAGCCGCTTCGCGCGCACTGCACGCACCTTTGCAGAAGCTCGTAAATGGCATGTCATCAAGATCTATCGTGCATGATATTATTACAGGAGAGTGGTTCGCTGTTTGATCTAATCTGCGGGCTATTCTAAAGCTTTTATTACCAACAACTGGAAAAAAAAAAAATCAAATTCAAAGACTGTGATTCGAAATCATTAGAATGATTGTAATGGTTAATAAAAGTTCAGTTCAAATTTTTTGTTAAATAAAACAAAATATGAAAAAGGTAAACATTTTATCTGCACGGCTTTTTCTCTGACTACAATTTATTATAAACATAACTATATCTGGCCACTAAGATAGGCACCCAACGTGCAACAAATTTAACTTTTTATAAAAATAAAACTTTAACTACTTTTGCAGAGGTTCAGTGTTGTTTTCGTTTCTTATTTAATAATTCTGAATGATATTGTTATTTATAT